>JAAWXA010000008.1:24710591-24806430 GCA_038090715.1 Florisuga fusca
GGAGTGTAGTAATTTTGGGATGAATCCGTATCCCGGTGGCGGCTGCCCTAACCCTCTGTGCTCGATTCCCCAGGCCTGGCGCAGTGCGCGGAGCTCTGCTGGCAGCTGCGCGGGCTGGCGGGGAGGCGGCAGGTCCCCGGGGCAAAGGTGGCTTTGCAGCACAACCTGGGCCTCGGCGGGGCCGTGGTGGTCACCATCTACGCCATGGGCTTCCCCGGAACCGGCAGGTGAGAGCCCGGCACGGTGCGGCCTGGCCAAAGGGGGAGCGATTCTAAAAAAAACAAAAACCAAACCAAAACACCTCGGTGTGTGCCCTGGGAGAGAAGTGCGGTGTGAGGCAGCTGAGGGGCTGCCCCCGCGGCCTGAGTGAGGAGAGAGGCCTTGAGGAGGGAGAATACAAAAATAAAGCGAAAAATGAAGTTTGGGCTGAAAGGCCTTAAATATTTATCAGGCGGCTTCCCCGCTGGGTCTGCAGAAAACGCGTTGCTGAGTGGAAACGTGTGTCCGGGTCTCGGTGGAAAGTTTGGGAGTGGGTTCAGTAGTCAGTGGTGTCAGATGGGCTCACGTCGTGGTGGCTCTGCTCCTGTACCTCTGTGTTATAATTTATTTATTTATTTATTTTTAAAGAAATAGTGTTTTCTGTGTTACCGAATTTCTCATTAAGAGTTAACGTTTGCCACTGTACACAGAGGAAATGGTACCGTGGACTCGCTCAGCAGTGAGAACTGTGGTGTACCTAAAGCATTTGAGGTATTAGCAGAGGTTGTAACTTACACGCTGTCGTGTTCCTGATGAACAGTATGCCCTGTGAGTTGTAAAGTTATTGAAAAGAGCAAACTAGCCCATAAAAATGGCTCACGTGATTTCCTGTAAGGGGACGTCGAGTTTTTGGAGGGGAAAAAAGCCACCACCACCAGAAATAAACCTTCCAATAACAAAACAGGCCCCTTTAGAATGAATTTATTGAAATTGAGGGCTTGCCAAAAAAAGCAAGACGACCATGGGTACAGAGCTCACTGTTTTGTTACTACTTTGGTTTCAGGAAGGATTGCTTTCAGCTGCATGTGTTATAATGTGGTGTCTAAGTACTTTTTAAAATTCAGGCATGCTACTCTTCCAGTCCTGGCTGAAGAATTTGCACTTGAAATTGTAGCATACTTCAGAGTGAGAGGAGAACAGTGCCATAAAGCTATATTGCAAGTTGCCATGGTTTTATGCTAGGATGGACAGGAATTAAAGCCAAAGTTTCAGCAGCAAAATTTCAGACTTGAAATAGACAATTCCCTTTATATTTTCATTTTCAGTTTTGCTGTGAAATATTGATCTACTCTTTGTGGGTATTGTGGTTTTGATTATACGGCTCAAAGCCAATGCTTTATATTTTGAAAACTTGGAAACAGTAAAATCTATCATGTACTGGACCATATGAGAAAATAGGTGTGGTACAGGAAAAATAGCATCCTCTCCTTGATTCCCCACAAACTTTTTCACAACACTTGGCAGTGCATGTTGGTACACAGTTTTTGATCAGAGGTGAAAAGGCTGTTCTAGGGAATATATTTTATTTTCCATTGTTTTGAGCTTGGTCTTTAAAAATACTGTAATTTCATGGAATGGGAAACCTGTTGCCATTTGTGTACCATTAACCCTGAGGTGTACTGCTAGAAATAGTGCCTTCCTGTCAGGGAAAGTTGGGACCCTACAAAAATTCTGTATGTATAGATAATATACATTTACATATACAATATACATAAACCTTTTAGAGAAGCATGAAGTCCTTTAGCTTTATGTGTGGGAGATACCTGACACCAGGAGTTGCACCAGTGTGTGTCAGAGCTTGGAACAGAACAGGGCTAATCTGTTCAGACACCACTTGTGTAACTGAATGATGTTTCATATTGTGTAATTAAGGGAAAGGTGGTACTTAAGCATTAAGCATTACATGTTTGTGAAGATGCCTGCACCATTTTTTTTTTCTGCCAATGCACATGGACTTAATAATTGGATTCAGATCTGGCCTGTAATTTGTGGCTTTAGTAACAGCTGCCAAGAATGTACATCAAGGTAAATGAGAGCAGGACTTTGGCACCTTAAAAATCTACATCCTGTTAGTAAAGCTTTGGATTTATTAGCAAAGTTGATGTGCCTTCTTCAGGTCAGACAGTCCCTACTGTTGCTACCCTACCATATATCTGTAGAGAAGTGTTAGTACCACACAGGGAAGTTTCAGCAACATTTCTTAAGTGATTCTGTCACTTCAACAATATCAAACCTGACCACTGTTTTGAATTCTACTGCTAAGAGGTGGTATAATTGTAAACTTGTTTTTCCTGCTGCTGGAATTGCCATTTCTTTGGAAATCACTGTACTCACCTTGGCTCTGGGTGTCTGCAGAAATGAAGTGAGGTTTCACACTGCCATCAGGCTATGCAGGGTGACTCAGAAATGAAGTACCTCTTGTGACAGTAAAGAGACCCACATGAATTGGGAGGGAAAGTGGGATCTGTTTTCAAAAAAAACCAAAGGTATTTCTCTGAGGTGCTGCATGTGCTGCTCTCTTTTCACACAAAGTGTGGCAGTAGCGTGGGTTGATTTATCTTAACAAGATTAATGATTTACTGTCATTAAAAAATTATTGTCCTGTCCATACGTGTGGAAGCATCTGCATACTTGAAATGATTGTAGTTCAGGCTGTCAAGGCCATAACAGAGTAAGCTGCACTTTGATTGATATATGGTTGCTCTACACTGCTGAAGTGGTTTGGTGCTAGTGCTAGGCCTATTCCTCATGCTTTGAAGATGCTGAAAATGTGATTAAAGGTGGGTAAATAATGGATTTTTCATTTCAGTGCTGGCTGTGTTGAGGCTGTGCCTCTCAGCGCAGCTGTCGATGGATTTAAGTCACAGTTGGTCTTCAAGGAGATTGAAAAGAAGCTCCAAGAGGTATTTGACTCTTCCTTTTACCTACAAGAGGATTTTAGTTTATGACGGAACACGTGTGAAATCTGAGGAAGTAGCTTCAGTCACTTCCTCAGAGATGCTCATCAAAACAAGTGTTACAGCTTTGAATTTTGCCGTGTCAGAAATCTCTGTGCTCTGCCATGATTTTAAATTGTATTTTTTCAAACAGTTCCTACCTGCATAAGGGTATTACAGTAAAGGCAAGTTTAGGTTCTGTGTGCAGAGCTTGTTAACTAACATGACAATTTTTAAAGTTTTTGTTTGGTGTTTGTTGCTTGCTTTGTAAGTGTGGTTAGAAGAAGAGAGCACATTTTGTCAGACTGACATCAAGACTGTTAGGACAGTGGTAATTTTCTTTAGCTAATAGATATAATACACATACTCACAGTTTGTGTTTGCAGGGGCTTTTTTTTAAGGGTTGTTTAAATGAAACCCAGTAGAGGGAAACAGATGTTAGTAGAAAGGGTAAAGATTTTAAAGTAATTTGTGCTTAATTCAAACTATTTTAAAATGATGTTGAAGTAAATTAATAATTTGCATGCTATATGGTTTTTATAGGAAGGAGAACAATATGTCAAGAAAATTGGTGGAGTCTTTGCCTTCAAAATAAAAGATGGTCCTGGTGGAAAAGAAGCAACTTGGGTAGTAGATGTGAAAAATGGTAAAGGCTCTGTGGCAGTTAATTCAGGTCAGTCCTGTTTTATATATCTTTGCAGAACACACATGAAACTAATGAAAAGCATATACATTCTTATTCTGTTTAAGGTATAATGATCCTTAGAGTAAAAATGGTGCAGAGCTATCTTTAGACTTTTCTTGTTACTGACACTTCAGTTCATAATGTTTTGAACCAAGAAGTAAGCATCATTAGCTCTGAATTCTGTCTAGATATTTGCATGTTTTCTTAGAGGCTCCAGACACATCTGTTGTAAGACTATTATAGATATCATAATTAAAAAAAAAATTCAAACCTCAGGGGTTTTGTTAAATTTGGGACAGAAATGTAATCTGTAGCTGTTTCTTCAGTTGCTTTGTTGGGAGACACTGGTGGGTGGTAAGCTGGTCTGTCTGGTCAAGTTACTTCTCTGCAGCTAGTTAAGCAATAGAATGTAACTGATTTCAATACTGTGTCAGCTAACATAAACCTCAAGGGCCATTTTAAGAAAGGCAGAGTTAGATGAAACACAGACTGGGTGGTGGTGGGGAACCCCAGGGCAGTATCAGAAACAAAGGTACCCTTGCCATGAAAATGTTTTGTCTCATAGCTGAAGTCATGCACCTAGTAATGTAGAGAAAAGCCAAAGACAACAGCCTGTCCTCAGAACCTCATATACCCATGAACCTGTGTCATAAAGCTTTTAATTAAAAACATGACAGGGGATTTGATTTGGAAATCATTGATCTAAGTTTTTACAGAAATAAAAGCACTGTTTACTGTTGTGCTTACAGTGTTTTATCAAAGATTTGAGCTTAATGATGTGAGTGCAGGAAAAGATGTGTGCATTATTTTGGCTCTTTAGTATATACATTAATATTTCTATCAGAGCTTAAAGCAATTTTTCAGCTTGTTTCTGGCAAGAGGACCCTAAAAATGTCTGGATTTAAATTAATTTAAATGAGACCTTCTAGAATGCACATGTTGTTTCCATTGAAGGAGAAGGCAGGAAATGCCTGAAATTTCAGTGAGTACTTTCAGAGTGTCACGGGGGAAAGCACATTTATTCTGAGTTAACAGTAGTGAATTTAAGCTTGATAAAACTTGTGATGGTCAGTGCTTGCAAGTAACAATCTGTCAATTACAAGTGGATTATTAGTTGTTTTCAAAGAATGGATTTGCTCAGCACCTTTCAGAAAGGTCCATCTACAAGGTGGCACAGATGCCTGTTGGCTAATCTCTGCCTGGTATTTTTCTGATGGCTTTTATTTGTATGTACTTCAGGTACCATTTTGCTAACCTGTAGGATCAGCAGGTTCTTCATGGAGCTGCAGCTTCTATTACTGTTTCATCTTTCAGTTTAAATGTTCATAGTTAATTCTCTTGGTTAATTGTCTTACAGATAAGAAGGCAGATTGTACAATTACAATGGCTGACACTGATCTGTTGGCTCTCATGACTGGCAAAATGAATCCTCAGACAGTAAGTACAGCAAGGATGAGATGATGAGACTGACTTTTGTTTGGAGTGTGTTTAGGTTGAAATAATTTAAATAAATCCCCTCTTCCCAAAACTGCCAGGGTTGATGTGAAAAATGACAATTCCTGACTTTCTCTGAACAAATAGGCCAAAGTTAAGATTACTCAAGAAAGACAGTATCTGCTCTTCTGAACAGTTACATGTTATCTCAGCCATGTCCTGTAGGTAGTCCAGGGGGGTGTACAGTACTGCTTGGTTTGCAAAGAAGAGGGGGAAACAAGTGTTTGTTGTGTGACTTCAGAAAGGAGGAATGTTGGTCCTCTCTTTGGAGGGCTTTATACTTGTAGCTGGCATGTGTGTCTGGAGTTGTGATGCTGAAAATGGGAACTGAGGTGAGCATCCACTGCCTGTGATTGTTTGGGTTTTGAATTCCTCAGTGCATCAAAGCAGCTGTAGTATACAAGTAAACCAGGTGGTTAAGTTAATTTAATGTTGCTGTTCTGTACTTCTAAATTTGAAATCCTGTGGGTAAGTCTTTTTAAGTTTCTAGTAATCTTATGGTAAATAAGAATTTTTGCAAACTAAAGGAGTGTAGTCTAGGAGAAGCTTGAAGGTAAAACACGTTAAAGAAATGTTCTAGTGTAAATGTAAGAAATGCAGAAGCAATTAGAATTTTATGTTTACAATCTAGGTAATTTAGTGGATGAAGTTCATCTTTTTTACAGGGTCTAGAGGAATAACCCCAATCTTCAGCATCTCTGCCTCACAAACTAATTTGTAAAATTGAATTAGTTAGAAAACCAGTGCTGGCTGGGAGTAATTTGAGTAAGAAATCAGTTGTGGCATCTGCTGTACACTATTGCTTTATTGTCTTCAAATGGAATAGTGAGCTTTTATCCTATAAATTGTCATCACAAAGACATTGTGTGTTCTGCCTGGTTTTGTATACAGATCCATAGTTATGATAATGTAAGAAATGTGCAATACCTGCTTTATTCTCATTAGGTATCACAAATAAAATGAGCCATACAGCTTACTCGGATTAGTCTTGTACCATCTAGTGTCAGGAAATACATTTGTTGATGAGTGTGAGTGAGGACTGGTGAAAGCATAAAACTGCAGGACTGGACCTGCAGAAATACAACTTTTGGGAGGGGTGCATTTGGGGTAATACGTGGTATTCCATTTCATAAAATGAATCTTTCTTTTCAGGCATTCTTTCAAGGCAAATTGAAGATTGCTGGGAACATGGGCATGGCAATGAAACTTCAGAGTCTACAGCTTCAACCAGGCAAAGCTAAACTTTGAGCTCTTTAGAGAAAACAGTCAGTATGTGGTATTCCTAACAGAGAAAGTAGAATGAAACTAGGCATTATCAATAATATGGTACATGATGGGTTAGATTGGACCTCTCTCACCTAAATTCTGTGGTTAGAGACCTTCATTCTTTTAGTATATTACATCATTTTGTCTGTGGCAAAGATTTTTAGGGTAAGCTTGAGGCACTAATTCTTACAAATGGTATATGGTGGGTTATTTGTGACAATTTTTGTTTCAATCAATATAAAACTTTTTATATAACTTAAGAATTGAATGAGGCTGCTAACTGTTATTCAGGTTAGTTGGGAAGAGAGTGACAGATTATAAATAGATTGACATATCAATTGAATAAGTTGCATTTTTTTAAAAGCTGTAACAGTAGGCCATATATAAATGCTTTCAGACTTCCATTCTAACAAATTTGTTGCTGGTTAAATTAAAATGGTCTTATAAAGGGGATCTCTTAACATTTGTTTAGAATAGGCTTTAGGAATTTGCTATAAAATACTTTTGTTACTGCTACTGCTACTTTGGAATTAAAAAATAAACAAAATATCTGGAAGTGAGTAGGAATTAGGATGTTGCTTTGAGATTCATAGTATTTGACAATACTTCACCTTGAAAAAAAGATTAGGTTCTCCAGGAGAGCAAAGAGGGAGTGTAACCAATATTTGACCTGTTTTCTCCTGAGAAAATCTGGTGTTGATCATTATGAAATTCTCATCACTAATATAAAAGCTTTAACTTCTGTTTTTGGAAAATGTACTCTGGTTGGGAGTTTAATAGAAAATTAAATATACTTTTCCTGTTGTTCTGTGTGTTGTTGCTTTGGATTTGTAAACATGGGCTTCATGTTAAGGCTCTGTTTTATACAGATTGTCATGAGGGGTTCCTGCAGTCCTTCATTTTTTTTCCTTCTCAGGCATTGTCTGTCCATAAACTACATCTTGGTCCATTATAGACACCACACATCCTCACATAGGTGGCCCATGGCTAAAGAACTAAATGCATAAACTTTCACTTCCCTGGTTTAAATCATTAAAAATGAGATAATTCAAGCCAATCATTCTGCTAATCTGGTGTGAAGAGTTAGCAGATTGCTGAGCTATCTGCTCTACTGTACTGATAGCTGTACTGATTCTGACCAAAATTCTACCTAGCCTGCTGTACTTTCTGACTGTTGATACCTTGGAAGGAATAGTAAGATGGCTTAAACATCTCTCTACTTAGATTATTTCCCTAGCTGCCAGTGATTTTTATTTTACTTTTTTTCCAGCTGAAAAAACTTAATCCAAAATTCTATGTCAGTATCTGAAGTTCTTGGTGAATAGTGTTGCATGAGTTTCTTTGGTCCTGTTCTGAATCCTCAACAGCTTTTTAGCATGGGTCAAGAATTCCTGTGCCTTCCACCTCTTGTTTTTTGTTGTTGTGGGCTTTGGGGGTTTGTTGTGGTTTGGTTTGGTTTGGTTTCTTTTTACTGGAAGAAATGAACAGCTTTGAAGCACTCATGGTATTTACTATCTTGCCCTATCACCTTCAGGCTTCCCAGCTTAAAGAAGAGGACATTCTGTTTAACTGTGTCTCATGGAGAGACCCTCACAACCTTTTGATCATCCATGTTGCCATCTTGTTGCTGCATTCTGATTGTCCCATGTTAAAAGGCTTTCAAGAGAAAGGAGCAGTTTGTGCTTTTATTCTTTCTTCTGTAGTTGAGAGTTTCCACTGTGAGTTTTGAGATGTTTTCTTTGATCTCTTAAAACCGAGACTTTGCATCTTTAATTTCTGCTCTCTTGACCAAGCAGCATTAAGCACCTCTTCTTCAGCTAAAATAACCTGAAACTACATCAGCCTTTCCTACCAAGTTTGTGTGTTACTGCAGCTCTGTAATGCTAACTTCATTCCTTGAGGGCAGAATGAGAAAGGTAGTTAGAGATACCAAGAGGTGATTTATCTCTGAATGTAGCAAAGTTTACATTTTTTGTTTCAAAGGCCTTGAGTAAAAAATAAAACCAAAAAACACTCCTCTAGGCAGAGGGTTTAATGTTTTCAGTCTCCCAGTTAACATAAGAGGGAAGTTACAGCTTTAGGAATTAAAATGCTCAGGAGTGGGATTGTTCCTTTGTGGATTCTTTGTAGGTATTGCTGCTTTTTACCAGCTGTGATGAACATGTTAATCATATTCAGACATGATGTCAGATTGGCAGGTATATCTTACCTTTACTTTAGTAAAATAATTTTTTCAGAGATGAATATTTGTAATTTAAAAAGGAAGACATTTCATTGCTGTAAGAGAAGCAGAGAGAATTGTCAGAGTTGAAGCCATTGTGCAATGCCTGACTCAGCAGATCTGGCTTGCAGGAATTTGAGTGAATGCTTTGCTTTGGAAGCACAGATTTTCTTTTTAAACTTAAGGTTTGTGTTTCAGTCCTGCTGGTTTGGCTGGTGAGAGAGAGGAGCAGTGCAGTGTTACACACATTATGCTGTATGTGTTTCCAAGTGTGATTGCTGCTTTTCTTATGACTAGAGGTAGCTTCAGGAGAAAAGCTGATGGTCAGAACATGGCTGCTTTCCATGAGGAAAGAGCCATACTACTTCAAGAAATAATAATTCCTGTGTTGATCAGAGTAAGAAATACAAACTGGAGACAAAATTCTGAGTTTTGATTATTTGCAAGAGAGCTCTGAGGATAAAAGAGGACATGCAGGAGGGAGGCAGTTAGTGCAGCTGTGTGTTGTGTGGGGCTGACCTTACCTTTTGAGAAACTTCATGGGGGTGTGACACAGAGCCTAGTGCAGGTGGTCACAATTGCAGGAGTTGGAAGGGGAATGGAGAACCTGGCAGGTGGCTCACTGTGGCTTGATTAGTGTAAAGCAGGTCCTAGGAGGAGGTAATCTGGGATCCCTTTGGTAAGCAGCAGAGAGGAGTTTGCTCAGGTGAGAAAGTTGTGAACAGCTGAGTGTGGTTTGACAGCTGAGTTAAGGGGCTGTTTGGGTGAGAGATCATTTCAGGATGCAGGAGGGTGGGACAAAGGCACTTGACTACGTCTGCCTCCTCACAATAGAAAAAAACCTCCAAATAATCACAAGGCTGGATTTGTCAGTTTCCCATATGACCAATTCATCTGAGGTCAGCTTAAACTGTTGCCTCCTTGGAACAGGAACTACATCTCTTCCTGTTTTACAGAGCACTGAGCTGGATGTCAGCTCTTGTTAAACAGAAAAGAAGAAGAATGCAATTAGCCTGGTGGATAAAAGGCAGGAAAAAGTCTCTTAAACTATGAAAAATCAACACTTGAGGAAGCAGAACACATCTGGAGAACAAATGCTGGAAAAAATCCCAACTGTTTGGAACAAATTCCTTTATTACTTAAATAAACAGCAGCATAATTTGTTGGAGTGACAGTGTGAGCTGTTCTCTACCCTGTATGAGTGAGAAGAAATCACTGCTAACTTAAAAACCAATGGCTTTATATGGCCCTGGGTGAGTTCTCTGGGAAGTGTTGGTTATATACTGTAATAGAGGAACAGAAATAGTCTAATAATGCTGTAGCAGGCTAAAAAGAACATGAATAGTTTAGAGCAAGCACAGAATATGCTCTGTCTGTATTCCATATTTCAGGTAGATTAAAAGCAGTCATGGATATTATTTTTTTTTAAGAGAGCACATGTCCTGTGGGAGACCAGACATTTTAAAGTTCACTCAGATCAACACACACATGCCAGTAGGCTGATAGCCAGGCTCTGTTGTGCATACTTAGGTTTGAAAAATACTTCCTTTCCTACTTTGGGGACAAAAAAGCCTTTTACTCTGGTGTTTTGATTCTTCATGTTGAAGCAAATCTCTGCAAGTTACTTGAAAGAATTGCAATTTTTTTCTTTCATTTAAAATAAAGTTACTGTGTCAGCACATAGCAGTGGGCACTTCAGGAGTGCCAGTATTTCTGTACAATCTTATTTAAATTAGATAAAGTTGAGAATAAAGAACATTTTACTGCCTTTTAAAATACATCTAAAAGCTGTATCTGAATGTCTCATATCTCAGCCCATGCTGATCACAGGTGAGCTGATGTCCACTGCTCTTGGAGCTCATGCTTCAATAGATCTGCTTATACCTTTTGTTCCCTGCCACATTGTTCCTTGACTGAGGTGTCAGTTATTTGAGTTTCTCAGATCACACCTGAATATAATCTCTTGAGGACAGTGACAATAGTAACAATGTCAGAGCTGAGCAGGTCTCATGGATTTGGTCCACCTCTGTGCTGAGCTGATCCTGGTGTAACCTAAATAAATTCTCTGGCTTTCTCAGTTGTAGTAATGGAATAATACAGAGTCCTGCATACTGCAGCTTGGCCCTGGACATGTCCTTGGACTGAGGTCTGCAGGAGTATCTTTGAAAAATAAAGATTGCAAGTTAGCATAGTCTGTCCTTGACAGCCTCTGAGGCTTTTTTCTCCTGGTGCAGAAGGTTGG
The DNA here is from genome assembly GCA_038090715.1 of Florisuga fusca. Classification (NCBI taxonomy): domain Eukaryota; kingdom Metazoa; phylum Chordata; class Aves; order Apodiformes; family Trochilidae; genus Florisuga; species Florisuga fusca. The sequence continues at coordinate 24,721,475 of JAAWXA010000008.1, forward strand.
GTCTTGCACAGTGCACTGTGTGCCAGGCCCATGGCAAAAGCTCTAGGGTGTGCCTTAAACTGAGACTTCACCTTCAGTTTTTCTACCTGAAAATGTTTCTTCATTTAGGCTGCAACCAGCAATGTCATCCATCTGCAGGGAACATGAAGGAGTACAAAGACTTGAGTTTGACTGGAGAGGTTTCCTGCAATTAATTCTATGTTTTGAGTCTTGCAGTGGAAGTTCTTTCCTCTGAAGGCACCAGAAAGCTGTAGTGGTGGAAACAGTTGTTGCCTGAGTCCACATCCCATGGTGAGGAGCAGCCTTTGGCTTAGTGGTGGATCACACAACCTTCAGATAGGTTTGATTCCAGTTCTTGTTTTCCTTGGGGTTCTGATGATGGAAAAGCAGCACTGGGCCTGGGGGTAAGAATTCCATGTTTGGCTTAGGTCGATGTTAGAGGTGGAGGAAGTAAAAGCTTGGAAAAACAGCCTATATAGGTAATTTGTAGCATAAAGTGAAGGTGTAAGAGTTACCTTTGCACATGGGCATCTGGTTTCTTGTACTGATTCTGTTCTGGATAATCCTGGGCTGGTTATGACACTTGGGTGCCTCTGTTTCCCCATTAAAAGTGGCATGGAGCCCTTTTTTGCAGTATATTACCTGCAGGTGATACGTAACAGCTGCATATTTATAAAATAAAAACAGAAAAAATGCCCTTTTGGGGAAGGGTGAATCCTGCTCTCTTCCTCACCCTTGTGGGCTCTTCTGGCATCAACAGCAAGCCAGGTAATCACCCTATTCCTCTCTGTCTGCAGACTGGGGTAAGATGGGGTGGTGCTCCAACATAAGCATGCTCATGCTCCCTGAAAACACCATAAATTTTGTTGTTAGGAGTCAGGGTACTGTAATATAGAAAGGCCAGCAAGCTGGATCTCTGAATCACTAAGGAAAAGCAGCCAGCTTTGTTTTGGTTTTATTTTTATTGTAGTAAAAACATGCTTTCCACTCTTAACTTTTGAAACTTACACGTGGCACAGAGAGGGATCAGTTCCAGTTGATATGAGCCTGGAAGAAGAGAGGGAGGAAATAACTTAATTGCTTTAGACTTCAGTTCAGCTGGAGTTGAGAGGAAAGAGTCAGTGTCCCTTTTTTGGGATTCAGCAAGAAGGTCTTGTTCTTGGTGAGGACAGATCTCTGCAGATTTTTGGAGGTACTGTACAGAACTCTGTGGGGCATTCACAAAACAGGTGGCTTTATATTTAAAATACTAATTCTGCTGTCAGTAACAGAAGACTGCATTGCTTTCTTGGAAGTATTGCTGCACTTAGTGCATACTATGTTATAAATAGCATGTTCTTTGTTGTTTTGTTTGTTTTTTGTTACTCTTACTAAAAGAGGAGAAATAAGGAAGGAGAGAAATAAGGAATGTGAAGCTCCTGTGCTAAATGTGACCAGGACTGGAGTGTCTGTGTGTGTGTGTTTTGATGTTTAGTGCTGTAATATGGGGCTTAGAAGATAAAGAGACTGGGTAGATGAGGTGTTACATCAAATTTGGAGACTTTACTTCTAAAATATTTGTAATTTCAGCCTATCTATCCCTGGTCCCTAAAGATTAGCTGATGGGCTGAAAACCAGGGGGTTAAAGGGGAGGGAGATGAAATTCAGCATAAACTGCTCATCTGTCTGCTCCTGGCTGATTTGAACCAGACCCCCAGGGAATGGGAAGACATTCCCACTTGGAATTCAGATTTTGTTTTGGATGTGGCTAACATTAAAGACCTGATAGCGGGCAGTGCAGCTCTGGTATCCTGCAATGAAACGCTAAAGCAGACGCTGTCTCTGCTTCTCTGCTGTCAGTTCCAGCATGCTTGCTTTTGGCAATTCCTATGGATCTTGCAGACTGTCTTGACAAAAAGCAATGGGAGACTGTTTCTTCCTCTAGTCTTTATATTCAGACTATAGCTGCTTCCTCTTTCCTACTCATATTTTCCCATATGGTGACTTTGGAAAATTCCTCTCTGATTTCGTTGGGAAGTGCAGGAAACTCGTTGGTAGAGGGTTGCCTCTTGCTCTCTAATTCTGCTTCTCACATCTGGAAAGGATCTGGCTGGGAAAGGGGAGACTTGCTCTGAGCTCAGCACATGTAACTGACATGGCATGAGCTGAGAGAGTCTGTGGGGGCAAGAGAAATGTTCTTCTCCATTCATCTGATTTCTGAAGGCAAAGGTGAGTTTTTCAGTATTTTACTTTATTTTTAAAAGCTGGATTATCAGACAACAGCCAGAAGCCTGCCTTTCAGCTGCAACTTTTAGAAAGGATTTTCAATGTAAGTAACAAACTCTGTTAACCTGTTGATATTGAAGGTGAGGGTGTTTTTCCATCTGTGTGTGTGTGTGTCCCCTGTGAGAACAATGATGTGTGGGAAGTAGCAGGTACACAGATGAGGGAGGTATTTTGAATGTGATTCTGTTGTTTACTGAGGTAGCTGCAGTCACTGAGAAAATCATAATAACTCCTGAAACTTCAGCTTACTTCTTGAGATTGTGCCTTTTGTAGCACTCTGCCTCTGGGGCTGTATGGCAGGAAAGTGCAGAGATCAGCAGTTTTTCTGCTGGGACTTAGAAAGATGCAACCAGGGAAACTCCTGAGCTGGTTTCAGTGCAATCTGTCTTTGGATAGAAGGACCTGATTCAAAGCCCTCTGAGGAGGGAAAAGGACCCTTTCTAGTGGGTTTTGAGCTACTCTTTTAGTAAGGTTTCTTAATAAGTTTTTGGATCAGGCCCCCCCATGGGAATGAGCCTAAATGCAGCGAGGTAGTTCAGACTTCCTTTGAACTAAAAGAAAATGAAAATCATGCCTGGTTTTACTGCCTGCACTCCAGATGCAAGCAGATGTTTCTGTATCCAAAGTGTCTCCCTGTGGCACCAGAGCAGTATTCACTTCAAAAGCATAGTAGCAGAAGCATGCATGTTGATGACAACAAGGACAGATCACCTCAGAAAGCTTAGTGAGCAATAGATGCAATATTTCAGGGTAATTTTTAAACATTTTCGTCTATATGTGTGGAAAATTCAGCATGTGGCAAACCTGTAGAGCCCAATAGCAGCCGTGAGGTAACTTTCTGCTGTGGGAACAGTGTTGGTATTGTTGCAGCAGAGCTGACTGTGAGCTGCATTTAAAAGGGGTTGGGTTGTTTTGTGGGTTTTTTTCAGTTTCTTTTGTAAGTATCTATAAGAGTAAGCTGGTCTATAGGAAAAAAATACTGTTAGAGATCTGATATAGCATGCTTTCTGAGATTAATTTCTCTAAGATTTCTGAAATATTTTCTGTGATTAGGTCACCAAATAATAAGGATTTTACTAATCCACTGTTGGCATACTCACATGGCCAATTTTGATCTCACTATTAATATCTAGCTGCCTATAAGGCACACCATCAGATCTCTGGAATGTTACATAAAAGAGATTAATTTCATTATATTTAGCTTTTACAGATATGGAAGCAGTATAATAGTGGAACAGGGGGAAGAGGAATCAAGCAAACAGTGTTAAATGCTTAAAGTCACCCAGCATGTTTGCAACAAAGGTCAGGACCAAATCAAAACCCTCCATATCTCAGGATGCTCTGTCCTGGACTCCCTACCTTCTCCCATTTCTCCAAGTGAAAGTCACTCTTTAAAGAATGTAAGATATTCATGCTTCTGTCTGAGAGCAAAATCTCTCCAGCACCCCCCAAGCACTCAAAGTCTTTGGGAGCCTCAAAGAGTTCCTGCTGGTGCAAAGCAGCTCCATGGAGATGCACCAGTTCTGACAGCTGCTAGTCTCTAGAAGGTTCTTGTTTCTGGAACCTGGGCTGGCAGAGGTGAACAGAGTATGTATTCTGTATTAAGGTCATGAATTGTGCTTTCTCGTCCTGAAAAATTGGCTTAAGTAAGAATTTCTCATCACTGTCATGTACTTTTGAGAACAGATGAAAGAAGACAATTCTTTACCAGCCCTTGCTGCAAATCATTATGTATGAAATCTAAGAAAGGCAAAAAAATGTGACTGAGAGGGCTGGATTAGGGCCAGCTGGTCAGTCCAGTAGATATTGAACTTCTGTTTGAATTATTTTAACCTGCTGCCAAGAAAGATAAAAGCTGAATGTTAGTTAGCTGGGTCTCTAAAGTTCAGATCAGCGCTGTCCAAAATCAATAGGAAGCCCCTTTTTTTTTTTTTCTTTAGCCATGAGATTTTGTTATTATTGGATGCTGGTGAAGCAGCCCCTCCAAGAGGTATCCTGACAGCTTGTGTCACTCGTTCCCAGCACACCTTGTTTATTTTTATGAGAAGAGTTTCTTCCCCATGCATAACTGCAAGGAGCACCAGGCTCAACAGTTACACAGAAATAACATTGCACAACCTCCTCTATAAGCCTCTGGGATCTGGCATTTCTCAATATGAAAAAAGCAATAAATAACTCAAGGAGTCTGGGGTGGTGTGGATGGAGGATGTTGGAAAATAATGAGGCTGGGAACCTGCAGCCCACAGCAGGGTCGAGCAGGCAGGAGCCACAGCACTGGTGGGAGCCAACACAAACAGAGCCATAGCCTGACATCCAGCCATTGCCTCAAAACAGGCTCAGCTTCTGCTTCTGTTACTTACAGAACAAGAGTTGGCAGACTGAGCCTCAGGAAGAAAAAACTCACTATAGGGGGATGAACAAGAAATTTTGTTCTTGGAAGGGGTTTTGTGTTGTTGTTGCTGTGGTTGTTGGCTTTTTTTACCTCTAAACATGTAGCCTTCCCAATAACTTATAACTCAGCGCATATTGTCAGGAATAAGAAACTGTGTGAGTTATAAATATCGTTTAAGTTGTAAATCAATAACGTGAGGAGCCAGGGGCGGCGTGGGGGATGCTGCAGCCGGGATCCCGCCGGAGAGGCAGCGCTGGAGCCGGGCAGCGACCGCTCCTGGGTCCCAGACATCCCGGCGAGCAGGTGGAAGCAGCGGGAAAGGCGGGAAGGAATGCGGCGGGGATGGCACCTGGGGCTGGGAGGTGCTGGGGGGGCTCAGCCCTGACTCCTCTCTCTGGTTGCAGGGGCGATGCCGGGCGGCGGGCGGGCGCTGCTGGCGCTGGGGCTGCTGGCGCTGGGCTGCGCTGCCCGCGACGCCTCCCCTGAGGGGGCCCCTCCGCGGCGAACGGGCCCGGGCCCGGCCCCGGCCCCCGCCTGTCCCCGGGACTGCGGATGCAGCCAGGAGGGCGTCGTGGATTGCGGCGGCATCGACCTGAAGGAGTTCCCGCTCCTGCTGCCCGAGCTGACCAACCACCTATCCCTGCAGGTAAAGCACCCGGGACGGACCGGGTCGGGCCCCTCTGACACAGGCGGCCCTGGCCCAGCCCCAGCTCCTTCCCGCTGCCTTCTGGGCTTCGCCTGGGAGGCAGGAGGTGCGACAGGCCCTCTACTTGTGCTCTGCAACCACACCGGGTTATCGGTGTCAGTCCTCTGCCCAGACAACCCTTGAGGAAAAAAGAGGAAATTTCTTTCTGCTTATTCTCTCCCCAGCTCCACTAATTTTTATCCGAGGTGCTCATTGCTGTGTCTGGTGAAGGCCTTCCATTTTGAGGTGTCTTTGAAGAGTGTGGGCTAAATTACTTCTTTAATGAGAATTTTTCTGGCAGCAGGACACGTGTTAGCTGAAGTGTTGTAGACACGGTGTGCATGTCCAAACACAGCCCCAGCCACTGTCCCCCCAAGTCCTGCCTTCCTCCAGCTCTCTCCCTGCACCACATGGACTCTGAGGAGCAGGCATCACAGGGCTGGGGCCATGGGCACACCCAGGCAGCTGATGCCAGGACACTCTTGGGTCATTTTACCTGTGAATCTAATGATATTCCTGCAGCAAATGGTTACTCTGCAGAGACATCATGTCTTGTCAGAACAAGGAGGTGAGATTCATGCTTCAGGTGCAAGCTGCAGTCCAGCTTAGCCAGCCAGCAGGTTTCCATGCTCTGCTGTTAGTTAAATCATCCCTATGAGCAGTATCTGGGCAGGAATCCCTTCCCAGCCTGTGCTCCAGCCCCTCAAGGCGTGGGGAGGGCTGGAGCGTGGCAGCCCCGTGGCTGTTCCTCCTCTGAGCAGTGGCAGTGGTTCCAGACATAGTGCTGCATTGGCCCCAAACCAACTGTGTTTTGTTTATTGCTGCCATTTGCCAGCTCGGTTCAACGGATGAATTGCAGATTTTGTTCAGAGCTTTCCACCCAAGTGCAGCATAATTAGAAAAAAAATTGTAATGTAACCTGGCACCTTCCTCAGCAGATCTGTCCCAGGCATGTGCTAGCCATGACTCCTGCCTCTGCTGCCAAAAGCAAAGCTTTTTGAGCAGCAGCTGTCATTTGCTCTGTGTTGGCCTGGCTTCCAGTGCAGTGGGTCCTTGACTGGTCCCCTAGATGCTAAAACACTAGAATCACTTATTCATGGTCTAAATGAGCAGCAAGTTAATGAGAATCTCATGGGAGACACACCTGATGGTAAAACCAGAGCAAGTCACTCCTGTTTGACTCTCCCTACCCATGAAAAGGTGTTTTTGAAACAATACATAAATAAGAGAAGTCATAAACTTGGAAATCCACAGTGCCAACCTTGTAGCAAATGCTATGCAGCAGGTAGGAGGTTTGGCTGTGGCAGATGGATTAGAGGACTTGCCAGGCATAATCACACTGTTTGAGTGCTACCAGTGGTACCAGCTGTGTATTTCTGAGGATGAGCACATGCACCAAGACTTGGTTTAAGCTTTCAGACGCTGCTGGGTTTGGGTAACTTGGTTTTGGTATTTGAGTTTGGCTCATTACAGAGACAAGTCTGTTGACAATGATTTGACATGGTGGGTTGGTTTCCAAATTTTATTGCAGTTCACAGTCTGGGTTTATTTGGATCCTTCTTGGATTGCTTTGCTGATGATTAATAGTCTCCATTTTCTTAGAATAACCAGATAGAAGAAATATTTCCAGAAGAGCTTGCTCGTCTTTACAGGCTGGAAACTCTCAATTTGCAGAACAACAGGCTAACATCAAAAGGTAAGCTGGCAGAGCCTTTGCTTCCACACCACCAGGTTAAGCAGTGAGGCTGGTGACAGCTGATAAGGAGAGCCAGAGAGTGATGGACTGACTCGATGAGAGTGGATATATAAAAGTCTCTGCACTCCTTTGGCCATCGCACAGATCCTGGAGTTACTTTATCATCTGTAACATAATACTCAGTGTATAAGAATGCAGCCTTACTGAACCAGTGGAGGAGACCTGGCAGCTGTACTGTGTACTGTGGTGTGAGATCTCATCCAGGAAACTCCCTCTGGTCCCACAGGCACATCAGTGCAGTGCACTCCAGAACCAGGAATGTCTACATGCTGAATGGTTTCCTTCTGACTGACTCTGTTCCTTAATCCACTTGATGAGTTCAGTCTAGCCAGTCAGTGCAGCTTAGTCCAGTTCCATCCTTGTTGAGTTTATTATAAATATGGGTAATATGTGTTACAAATAAAGCAACTTCTGCCATTTTTCTAAAACCACCTGGATTTTTTGTAGGCTGGTTTTGCTTGCTAACTCATGCACTTATTAGAGAAACTTGATGAACAGTAAGGAAAGCAAAAGAAACAGGAATTGGAGCAAACAGTAAGAGAGGAGGACATGCAATACAAATGGTGGAGATTTGGTTAACTTGTGTGTCAACATTTGCTCTTAACACTGTTGCTGTCTTTATTCTAATGATAGAGGACAGTCTTTACTGAGAGTGTGGGCATATTGTGCATGTTGACCCAAAGCATTCCTCTTTCATAGCACAGGGAAGGCTGCACTTTAAAGATTCAGACTTTGACATTATTACCTTTGGGTCTGGATGTTTCTTTCACAAGCTTCAGTGCAGCCCTGAGTTTTCAGTACATTTTGACATGGGAAATAGCTTCACTTTTGACTTATGGTTATCTAAGTGCTGGATGAAAATGTTACTCGCAGCCTTTTCATGGTGACAGGAATTGTGCTTGTGTGATCAGCTGGATGTGGAGGGATTCAAATGCAAATTAGTACTTTTTGGGAGAAGGTAAGCTCCAAGTTGGATCAGCTCTCTGAGCTGGGTTACTGCATAGCTGTCTGGCTTGTGGGGCAAAAGAATGAGGGAAGGGTTTATGACATGCTGATACTGGTGTTATTTTGGCAACATTATGGTCACAGATCAGATTGATCTGATCATTAAACAGCCTCAGATTATGTCCTTCCAAGAAAAACTATTTGTAGATTCATGAGCAAATGACAAATAAACTTCTCAGCACAGTTGCTGTGAGCACCGATAATCAGCCATGCAGCAAGTCTGCTGTACCTGACCCTTGCCACAAGCCTTCCATGGTTAGGATTTTTTTTTGTTTGTTTCTTTATTTTTTAACTAAAAAAAAATTAACAAAACCTAAGGACAATAGTATGTCTAAGTCAGATTGCTTCAGTGGCAGTGAAAAAATGTTTAAATCTCACATTAAATGTATTACCTGAGAGAGAAAGCTGTATTTTCACTCAGAGAGGCAACTAGGTACCAGTGTCACTGATTAGTTGTTCTTGTTTTTCAGGGTTGCCAGAGGAAGCATTTGAGCATCTGGAGAACCTGAATTACCTGTACCTGGCAAACAATAAGGTGAGAGATTCACAGGGCTTTCAGAGTTCTTTTCTAATCATCTTCTGCAAGTTAAGGAAGCAAGCCTTCAATTCTTTAAAAATACATATCCTACATAAGTAAAATTGTGCTAAAGGGATACTCTGGTGCAGGTTCATCTAAGGTCAAGACAATCAATATGCTAAAAAATGAGAATGTACACATGCCAATCTATTTTGAACACTTATTTGTGCATCTGGTGAAAGGCTTCCCTTGTGTTTATAGGGAGGTACAGAGTTAAATTACCACTTGGTCTTCCACAGGCTTTGGTTTGGCTGTGTGCAGATTTGGTAGCTTGCCTGTATGCAAGTAAGCTGTGGGGGTAATGATGTGAATATCTCATCTGCATAGCTCATCAGATGAGGCTGGCTGAAAATTTGTGAACAAACACATCCTGATAACTGTAATCAAGATAGCTCTGTAAAAAGCTATCCCGTTTTCCCTTACTCCCATCCTTACTAGGTTTGATGTGGGGGGATATCCATACGCAGGGAAAATGAGCAAGTAATTAATTTATTCTTTTTAGCTTCAGTGGTAGGAGCTGAATTGCTTTTTTAATGCAGCTGCTTTCCCTTTAGTGACCAAAGTTGGATGTCATGACAGAAGCTCATCTTTCCTTCCAAGACTAGGAAATGAAATGACTTCTCACATACCCTTACATCTGGGTGGTTTCCATTATAGCTTTCTTTTTCCCCTGTGATTGTCCACAGAAACATTCTGGGATGCCACAGAAAAATATAAGTTAAAACATCAGGCAGAGCTTCTTTTGTCTACAAAAACCCTTCTCTTCCATCTGTCCTTCCCATATATATATTTATACACATGTCTGTATATATATTTTATTACCTCTTAAAACCCATGACCTTTTGATGTTTTCTTCAGACACATGGGGCCACATCAAGGTCTTAGTCAGGCCAAGACATACCCAGAATCACTCCATTGATGAGTGATTGAGACTAGAACCCATTTCTTAGTAACATTGTGTTCTTTTCTCCCTTTCAAGCACCATTTCCATCTAACAGTCTTGGCACTCAATAACTCCATAAAAAAGAACAAGCCAGACTGTGACTAATATTCCAGAACTTTGCACTCCAACTTTCCCCGTGTGACAAAACAAAGTGTTTGGTTTTTCTGGCTTTACTGCAGAGAGAAAAGGATCCCAAAAGAAAATGCAAACATCAGCGAATGTCAGAACTTGTTACAGTGAGAAGTTGTGGACCCACAAAAATAACACAATTCTTTATAAGTCACAAGCCAGGACAAATCAGATTGGCTTCAAGCTGCATCCACTCTGCAGCAGGAAACACTGCAAATCAAGTAACAGTGGTGTCTGGAGGAGAGCAGGGATTTGCTGGTAGTTTGCTCCTTGTTATATGGATTATCTTAATGCTGCTTTATCTTCCAAGTGTGATCCCATCAGATGTAGCTAAACTATCTTCTGTTAACCTACCATCACTGGTCAGAAATACAACAGGCTAAAAGTCTTCTGTGGCTTACAGAGTAGCAAGTAGTTGAAATAAAGAATGTATGCTCTAGCTTCCTTCTGAATTGTTTACCCCTCTCTCATAGTTTGTATGGCATAGTACCCACAGTAAGCCTTGTTAGTAACAGAAATCCCTTCAACCAAACTGTAGACCAGGTCCTGAGCTCTCATTATTTGCTACAAGCTGGTGATTTTTTAACTTGGCCTTGTATCTCCAAAGTGATACAGTGTTCATTTGGATCCGGTACTTGCTTACATCCAAGTTTGTTATAAGCAAGAAAACTTGTTCCAAAACTGGTAATAAATTTTATATAATCCTTCTGAGCTCATCGGTTAACTTGTTAATTAACATGGAGAAACACTTTCTGGAAAGGAAGATCCAGCAGTGAAGCTGCAAGAAAATTGCAGCTGGAGAGATGCAGGTTGTTACTTATTAGATGATTTCCTAGACAAAGCAACTCAGTCAACTTTATTTTTTCCTAGCAGTTACAGCAACCCAGCATTAGTGCTTCAAGCAGTCAGCACGCAGAGATCTGTTAGTCCCATCACTAAGTGCTTAAAATGCCAAAGCAAAGTCCAGAGCAGCTGAAAACTCTTTTTGGATGAAACTTCTTTCTCTGTTCTATTCCTTGTGGTTTTGATGGCTGTCATTTCACATATCTGCACCTTGCCCTTTTTTATTGTATAAAAATTAAGACTTAGTAGACTATGTTTCAGGAAAAAAAAACTTCTAATGTGCCACCAAGTATGAAAGGGATTGTCAAGTTTCCTGTGTCTGAATTCTCATTCTCAGTATTCTGTTACAGTACTTACTTCTTTCTGAGGCACTGTCAGACCTTCCTAGTCAGAGATGAGTGCTTTTACCCACTTCCCTGAAATCACATCTCCCAGGTCAGGAGTTGAGACATAACTGGTGAAGACACAAGCAGTGCTGTGGCAACAGCAGCAATGTGTAAAATTCCACTGGTTACCTACTACCTGGAAATGTTGATAGGACTATGATCTGTGAGAAATATCTTTCTTGTGTTTGTGACCATTCAACATTTAAGACAGCTTAAGAATGGAGGTTTTGTCACAGGTGAAAATGAGAGGAAATAATATACTTCTGATTAATGAATTCTGGAAAATAGGACTGTATGGGGAGCCCAGTAAAATGCAAGTTCATGGGCATAGTCCATGTAGTGCTAGTAGTATTTGACAAACTAGTAGAGAGAGGTCTAGGCACTCTTTAAGTAAATAACACAGTTTAAGGTTTGGGTTAGGCAGTTCTCTAGTAGAGTGTCTGTTTTCACACAGTGTTCATATTTTAAATATTTTTGTTTGTCACATTATTATTAATAACTAATTGCTGTTTTATTGTGATAAAAATTTGAAAAATATGTTTTCATATCATATAGGCCTTGCTGTGCCTAGCTGGCTGTAAGGATGAGGTCATCTTTCACACAACAGAGATGTGAGGAGGGAACTTCACAGATTCAAAGAATTTCAAGCTAAATCTCTTCAGTTTCCTAGAGTTTCCCATCCTGATCTCAACGCTTTAGATGACAAAAACTTCAGTATTTCCCTAGTAAAAGTGTTCTTGCCAGAGCCTTTCAGAGTAGATAAAATAGTGTAAGAGTCTCATTAGTACTAGCATTAACATCTGTAACCATTGCACCTTCATACTGCAATTCAGTTTCTGCGTATCTAAAAGATCATACCTGCTTCAGCACCATAGTAAGAACTGGTTTCCTAAGGGCTTCATCTTGATACATAATTCTTTTGGGTTTATGCTTTCCCAAAAGCTGTCCTCCAGACTGTATTCTTGATTATCTGGATGCTCTGGGAAACAGCTTTTTTAATCGTTAGTTTTCACTCCACCAGTTTTTGTTCAGATGAAGATATTCCTAGCATTTTTTTATTTTTTTTTTCACATCACTGGTGAAAATAGCATTAGACCAGGAGCAAACACATCAAATCCCATGCCCCTCATCAACTATAAAGTCTGGAGTATTTTGTTTCTGCTACATCACTTGTTTACTGAACAAGGTACAGTAGCTCTATGCTTTGAAGTCCCATGTGTTATTCCATCATTTGGCTCAGAAGCATCCCTGTCCTTTGAGAACCTGAATCCTCCATTGAAAAGGTCTTCAGAAATGGATGCAACATTGGAACAGGCATATGAGGTGATATTTCCCCCATGCTTTCATGGGGAGTAAGTAGTAGGTCACTCTGAGGTGGGTCGGGTATTTTTGGCGCAGCAGACTGAAGAATTAGGAACAATAATAAGCAATGTGTTTGCTTTTTGAATAACAGTTTCTTGATTTTTTCCACCAAAAAGAGACAGGACTCTTCCAACCATAACAAACATTCCCATATCTTGGAGCAAAAGTCTGTCTCCTTCCTGGAGAGATTACTGAGCAAGGACAATTTGTTTTTGTTCATCCAATCTGTATTCAGTTTCATTTATTTTTGCCTGTTTAGAGAAAATAAATTTGCAAGTGTTTTGTTGCTGGTCTAATACTTGGTTGAAACATTTGTTGCCTTTAATTAGAATTCTCCTGTATATTTCTTTTACAGCTCACAGTGGCTCCAAAGTTCTTACCAAATACCTTGATCAGTGCAGACTTTGCAGCCAATTATCTCACTAAGATATATGGGCTCACATTTGGACAGAAACCAAACTTGAGGTAAGGGATCAGGAAGTAGAACAACAATAGTGTTCTGCCACTGCTTGGAGGCAGTTGGTGAGTGATAAGAAACTATCTGACTATACCATGTTATTGCCTACTTATGTTTTTTGGAAAGAAGCTGGTTGTTTGTTATTCTCAGCATGAAAGATCAAATAATCTCTCAAAGACATTTCAAGGACTTTGCCTTCCAGACACTTTTGCATAGATAAAAATTAAGTTGTCTCCATTTTATTTCTGTTGTGAGTTAAAAATAGAAGAGTATTCATTAAAAAAATAGCATCAGATTGAGAGTACAATACTCAGTACTTTTGAGTATAACTCAACTGTATTAAAGCCAAACACGTTAGCACCTTCAGAAGTGGTTCATACCCTCAGGTCAAGCTTCAAAGGTCTCTGCTAGTTTCAGCTTGTGATTTTTCTCAGCTGTATCCAGTGCAGCACATTGGCCTATCTCAAACTCAGATGTGCACAGACCACCTTCTGTGAGACACAGTCCTTGCCAAAGGCACTTTGGGTAACCCAGATGGACACTGAAGCACCTAAATCCTACAAACTGCTGCAGTCCAGCTCAAACTCTGTTGGTAGCAATTCATGCATCCAAGTTTGGAAGCTGTTAATGATAGCTGACCCAGCTGAGCTCCTAGAGCCCAGTGCTGTGATGAACTGAGAACTCTCAGCTCCCACTAAATGAGCTGAGACCTGAAGCTACTCTGTCCTTATTAGGCCTTTGGTCTCCTAGACTTTTGGTAGCTGAAAATGCTGAGTCACAGATTTCTGGCAATATCTTACCATGAAAGAATCTAGATTTATACATGTAGTCTGCCTTTACTCTGAGTTGCAGGAGCTGCTGTGTTTTGTTTTCATACTAAAATTCTTGCTTTTTTCTGAAGAGATTGTCAAACTCTACTATAATGACACTAATTTTAATCAGAATAATAACTCATTGATTTCTGAGATTGCTGATATAAAATCCTAACACAGTTGTTTCAGTTGGTTTATTTGCCCTCAGCAGAGTTCATGGTCTCAGACTGATCATTTGGAAAGCCAGCTTTTCAGAAAGGCAAATATTTTTGAGTTAAAAGTACAGCTGACCATGCAGGGTGAACAATACTTGCAGTGTGGCTCTGAACTCCCTGGAGTGTGAGGCTGCACGATTGTGTTTCCATCCTGAGCCTTTCCTTCCTTCCAGAAAGATGTTGCCAAGTTCTCTGCAACTGGCAGAGAATCCAAGAACAAGTTGAAAAAGCACACTTTGACACTATGCCCTTCTGCAGTTTTAACCTGTCTCTACAGTTTTAGTTGCTGCATCTTGGAGTAAGCACAGGAAAGGAAGGGGTAATCAAAGTCAATAATATCCTGTGATTTCTTCTATTAAGAAGTCAAATTGATTCATTTAGCAGTTAAGCCAATGGAAAGCAGGAATAACCCCACAGAGGTCAATTGTTTTATAAAGAAGTAAAACCCATGTAAGGAAGAATTGATCCATTTTAAAAAATCTGTTTGGAGAAACTTCTGTGAATATTAAATATTATAATTAAGAAGGGCAAAGGGAAAATAAGAAACCCTCTTTCTCTTCACCCCAAAGGTTCATTAAAAAACCAAAAGTCTTCCAAAGTCAGTGAATCTGCTTTGTCTTTCTGGAAGCACACTATGCTTTCCTGAGTCCTAGGAGTAAGAGAGAGACTGTTTCCTGAGGTATTTGCAGCCTTCATGGAAACAGAAAGAATGGAGAAGTGAGAGAGGGCCCTGTCTTAAGAGATCTACAGGTTGATTTTGCAAACCAAGAAGAAGCCCAGATTTGATTCCAAATAGAAAATAAAATTGGAGACATATCTATTAATCAGAGTTAAGTTCTAACCCTCTTGAGTGAGGCCACCCCAGTGATGTTCTTGGTTCCAAAGCACTGCACAATCCCAGGCTTGCACTCAGGTTCTTGTTAAGGTGAAGCTACTTATGAAATCTCAGTTCACTCTCAGGTCTGAATTTTGAATAGACCTAAATTTCAGAGAGTGTTTGGACCAGCTGTTTGCTATTGTGTCTATATACTGCAGAGGCAACCAGGTGAACACACCATCAGGTGTTGCCAGTGAGGAGGAGGAAGGCAGGAGCTCCTGTTCAGCCCACCTGTGCCCAGTTAGGGCTGGCCCCAACTGCACACGAGCAGAATTGGGGGGCCAGTAAAAGGCTGGTTAGCCTCAGACTGGTCAGGAACTCATTCTGTGCTTGCTCCTGGAAGCTCACCTTTTATTGGTCCCCCAGTTCTGCTCATGTGCAGCTGGGGCCAGCCCTAGCTGGGCACAGGTGGGCTGAACAGGAGCTCATGCCTTCCTCCTCCTCACTGGCAACACCTGATGGTGTTCACCTGGTTGCCTCTACATGTACTTTGCTAAATTAAAGGGCACATTCTAAAATGTAATTTTCTCCAGGAAAGTAGAAAAAGTTGAAGTACAGTTTTTATCAGCTTTCTCTTGGAAAACACAAAACCCCAGATCTCACTCTCTGTTTGACTTCATCTTTTTTTCTGCTTCCAACAGGTCTGTGTATCTTCATAACAACAAACTTTCTGATGCTGGGTTACCTGATAATATGTTCAATGGATCTAAAAATGTGGAGATACTCATCATGTCCAGCAATTTCTTGAAGTATGTTCCAAAGAATCTTCCACCAGCACTATATAAATTGCACTTAAAGGTAATAACAGGAATATTTTGTATTCCTTTATGATTTTGACCAAGTACTGTTTGTATGGGATTTCAACTAAAGAGCCAAGCCTTTTCAGTGCACTTGGATGCATTCCCAGGCCTATTGTAAAGTCCTGCCTGCTATATTCTCAACAGTAGCTGTCTCCCATCTCCTTACTGAGTAGTTCATAAGTAACCATGGTTTTGCAAAATGCCAAAATGCTCACAGGGACAAAAATGCTTTTCTGTGTTTGTAGGAGAATTTATTGCAAATACCTGTGTGGTAGCATTGTTTGTCCTTTACCTGTATATAATAATGTTAGTACATATTAGTACAAGAAGGTAGATCATCCTTCATGGCTGTCCAGTCACTGGCCTCCCAGTTAAGTTTTTCACCAAAGATGTTGTTTTTCCTGACAGCTGCTTACCCCCTGTGTACAGGCTTTGCTCACTAACTCATTTTACATAAATCACAAATGCTAGGAAACAGTGGTCTTTGTTTGCTACTGAACTGGCAGTTCAGGCAACACAGAGACAGTTTGGATCAGTGATTCTTTACTGATTCAACTTCTCCAGCAGCAGTACAATAGCAGAATTTGTACTTTTAACTAGTCTCCAGCACTTTTTATTCCATGTCATCTGATTTTGATAAAAACACTTCATGTCTGTGCTAGAGCTCTCAGCCTTGTTAACTATGGGAGAGCTGCAGTGGTGGGGAATCCTCGTTGTGCTTTGTTCCTGGTGTTGACAGCTCCTTGGATGTGTGTAGACTGGAGTCTTATCAGCCCCTGGACTTGGCAGTTCTGTGTAGCTTCCCAGCTTTCTTTTCCCTTGAAGGTTTCACTGCTAATTCCCATTAAAGTCTTCTGGAAACAGTCTTCACCAGCTTGGAGAAAATTAAAGGCAAACAGTCTGATCCTTTAAATTGCTGGAATTTCTCTGCAAAGTGTCTGAGAGTTTGAGGACTAAGGATTTGCATCCCTCTGTGCTGACACCAGTTGTGTTAAGGGCAGAGGAGCTCAAGAGAGAAATGAGCATTTTGTTTTCAAATGCACTGCCTGTCAATAGTAACATTTACCTTGATATTTTGACCAGGAAAAAAACAGGACAATGAGAAATGAGAGACAGTAGTGGACCACAAGTGTCCAAAGGGTGTACTTCAGATGTGACAGATCTTTTTTTGTCTTTCAGTGTTCATTGGGACACTATAAAGTATCCACGAGATCTAGTCCAGTCTGTCCATCACATTACTGTGTGTATGTGGACTGTGGAAAGTTTAACAAATTCAGTGTCAGTGTTTTATATATCCTTTTATAATTCCTAGTGCTTTATATATATTTTTATAATTCTTACAGTTGCTCTATGGAATTTCTAAGTGGAAATCAGTTTTATATTTGATTTGTGTCTGCCTCATGACTACCACAAAGTGACACTAAGGCAATAGTCATTATTATTCCAGAATGTACATTGCCAGAACTGTACCTTTTGGAATGCCATCAGTTCTGGGAGAAAGGCTGGTTCCCAGCTTCCGATTGCATTTTCCTTTATGGTGAGATCTGTCTTAACAAAGCCAGAAATTTTGAGTAAATTCCAGATGTAGTTGCCTAAATTACATTATACATTTGCATATAGGTGGAAGGACTACGGGTACAAAATAAAATTATGCAGGCCAGGGAAGAGGGCAGGGGGACAGAGTCTTAACTCCTTAGCCCAAAGATTCTGTGGGTAATCAATAAAAATAAGTTCTAATATTTCATTCTAGTAGATATGTTTATTTATTAAGCAGAATTATAATGTTTCCCAAAGCCCCTTATGTCCAGACCTTTTGCAGTTCAATTAGCTGGTATTAGTTGAGCAGAACCTGAATGTCTTATGTCATTTCATGCCAAATAATGTGCTTTGTGCTTCTGGTCCCTCTAGAACAACAAGCTAGAGAAGATTCCCAAAGGAGCCTTCAGTGAACTTACAGGCCTGCGGGAGCTGTATTTACAGAACAACTACTTGACTAATGAAGGAATGGACAATGAAACTTTCTGGTGAGTCTGAGATCTGTAGTTTGCACCTCTGCTTGTGTATGACTGTCTCTTCTTGTAGGGTGGTGTATCTACTGAAAAAAGGTACACCTTCAAAAGTACATTTATTAAAAGCTTCATGACATCACACATTTCTCTGCTGAGTCTATATAAAAAGACTTGGATTCAGATGCTGCCATTCAAAAGCAAAGCTCTGGGTGATTGGTTTGAATTCACACTGCAGAATACTTTTAGACAAAAGGTGAAACACCAAGCATCAGGCTGCAGCACTCCCTAATTGCCACAGACCCAATCACCAGGTACTGAGTATCTTCTGGAAAAAGACCACCTAGGATGATATTGAAAACTAGTCTGTGTTCTCCCATACCAGTCAAAAGTGAGGTTATGTGGGACCTCCCAGTTTCTAGGGCAGTTCACTGCAAGTTAATGCCAGACCATCATCTTTGCTAAAGCCACTTCTATATTTCTGTGAAGGTGACTTGAACACAGCCACAGATACACAGTTGGGAATTCATCTGTCATAGCTGTACCCCAGTGCAGATGGATTGCTGGAGCAGGAGGGGATGCAGTGGTGCTGCTCAATAGCCAGATGGCTGAAAGAGCTTTGCTACAAACTGGTGCAACAGAAATAGTGTTTGGCTATCCTAAATTTAGCCTGAGACTTAGCACTTCAAAAAGTTAATATTTGTGTCTCTTACACTGAGTGCTATCCTTTGTTCTACCCAAAAATCTAATTCACGTAGTCTGTCCTGCCTGTAACTTAATTCTGCAAACTTTTCTCATCTCCAGTCATGAAAATGTATCAAACTGGGCTTTCCTTTTCCATATCCCACTCCCAGGAATCTCCCTTAGTCGTTTACCATAGCTGTGCTATGTCTGCCTCCAGGTGATGATGGAGGCATCATTTCTGTTAAGATTTTGATGAACAGAGCACAGGGGCCATAGCTAGGGCACCAGACACAGGCAGCAGAGCTGGTGGATGTTGCTTCTTGCTCTCATGGTGCTGTCTGTAGAGCCCAGCACTGTGCTACTGAGATGTACCCAAGCTGGGGCAGTGTGACAGCTTGCAGCAGTGAAGTGCTTTACCCAGAGAGTATAGTTGCTCATTCAGAGCATGCTTGGGTAGTTGTGAATAGCAGTGTAGTGTCCAGTAGGTCAGGTCTGTAATGCATTAGTTCTTGCAGTTCCTGAAAACTTTTTATAGTCATCTGCAGTGGGTTATGTAGTTCCATGCAGAATTAAAGTCTCATTTGAAATGAGAAATGGACTTGGAATACAGGGAATAGAAGGCTTCTTAGTCCTGGCATGTAATAGCATTGATCCACATCCAGTTGGTATAAGTGGCTGGTCTGAGGATTTATTTTAGCTTCAACTCAGTCTGTGGGATCCAGATTCAGTGGCTTACACAAAGCAGCTCGGCCCCTGACTCACTTCCATAATGCTGGAGGGTCAGGAGAAGTTCACTACCTTAGCCTAGGACATTGAATTAGTATTTCTGTTTTTTATAACAGTAATATTTCATCATCTAAGAAGCAGCCCTTGTTTTCAGTTTCAATATAGATTTTCAGAGACAGATGCTACTTGTTCTCAGGGTACTTTTCAGTGGATGTTTTGCTGTTTGGATGCCTGTGGACTCCAGCAGGTTCTCTTGGCAGTGTGGCTGGGGAGCAATGGCAGGACATAGTGGAATACATTAATGGCAGCATGGAAGCTCCTTCTTGTGCTGTCCAGGTCAGTCACATTGTAGGAGAAAAAAAGGGCAGTAATGAGAGTTGTGCTGGGGAGAAAGCCTGTAAAGCAAAGACTGGAAAATCATAGGGGAAGCTGGTTGGTGTTTCACCTTGCAGATCCTAAATGGTGTGTTTTCTTTCCCGCTTTCCCAAGGAAATTGTCTAGTCTTGAATATCTGGATTTGTCCAGCAATAACCTCTCACAAATCCCAAGTGGTTTACCTCGAAACATTGTCCTCCTCCACCTGGAGAAGAATGCAATTAAGGTGATTGGCAGAGATGTCTTGACTCAAATTAAGAACCTGGAATACCTTCTGCTCCACAACAACAAATTAAAAGCCCGAGGCATTCACCCCTTAGCATTCCAGGGCTTGAAGAAGCTGCACACTGTCCACCTGTACAACAACATGCTGGAGAGGATTCCCAGTGGGCTGCCTCGCCGAGTGAAAACACTTATGATCCTTCATAACCAGATATCTGAGATTAACAGGAATGACTTTGCTACCACTTACTTCCTTGAAGAGCTGAACCTGAGCTACAATAAGATCAAAAGTCCCCAGATCCATCGGGAGGCCTTCCGTAAGCTGAGGCAACTAAAATCCTTGGATCTTTCTGGAAACCATCTCCACATGGTGCCCTTTGGCTTTCCAAAGAACTTGCAGGTTCTGAAGCTGAAGGAGAATGAGATCAGCATCATCCCAAAAGGGACTTTGTCTGGGATGACAAAGCTGCGGGAACTGTATTTGAGCAACAATAAATTGAAAGTAAATTCCATTTATTCAGGAGCATGGAGAGAACTCAGCAGTCTCCAGGTAGAAACATCACCTTCTCTAATTGTTTTAGTAATGCTGGTGTCCTCATCTGTCTGCCTAAGTCAGTCTGTATAGCACCAGTACTAGGTGCACACAGTTCTCATGTTTTGAGCTGGCATTGTGAGTGCTACACCCTCTGTTTCTAGAGTAAAAATTCTGTGCTGCAGTGCCACAGGTGGGTACCTCCCACTGCCAACTGGGGTGGTGGTAACTCTGGGAAATGTAAAGACATCTTTGTTTCTGAACCCTAACCATGTCCTGTATCTTCAGATAAACGCCAGTGAATGTTGTCATTAAAACTGAAACTAATGCCTTTCAAATCAGCTCTGAAGAGAAACAGCAGGAGGAAGGAATGCATAAACAAAACCACTCTTAATTCTCAAAGCCCCCACATCAGCTTAGAGTCAGACAGGCCAAGCTGTAGGATTTAGCAGCTCAGCTGGCCAAGGCACCTGGATAGCAGCTAGGAGGTCTGGGTTCAATCAGCAGTCTTCTCATTTGCTTAATTGTTGGAGAAAGTTAAACACAAACCATAAGGCAGGCAGGAACAATCACATTTGTGCTGTGCAAAATGACCTTTCAGAATTGTTATGCTGGCTGAAGGATTTGTCTGCATTTCCTTTTAGGCAGCAGCCTGCTTCCTGCAGTAAAAGGTATTACCTATGGCATATGGCAACCATCTATGGTGCATATGGTTAGGCAAAAGCAAAGTTTGTCAATCTGAGAGCAGAGAAAGGACAAGGAGCATATGTCACACTGGCCCTCAGTGTGTTTTTAGACAATCCAAATGCTTACCTAGGTGAACATTTCCCTTTCTGAGAAATTTTGCTGTTTCTGGGAATATACAATAGCTTGTTTCTGAGTTAATGTGAATCAGCAATGCAGCAGCAGTATCTGTAAAGCTGTTGGTTTCCATCAGCTGCAGATTTCATCCTTGGCTTTAGTAACACAATTCCCATTTGTTGGGTGCCTCACCGATATGTGACAGAAGTGTGTGTGTATGTGCACAGGTGCCAATATATCTGAGATAAAAAGTAGTCAGGATGGAAGATGCTGTTGAGAATTACAGATGCTGGAATTCCTTCACTGCAGTACTTAATAAAATGTAGGCAACTGCCACCTGTTTTGGTTTTTTTTCCAAACAAAAAATGGGTGATGTCAGGCAAAAACCTGCTGGGTAGATATAACTGCTGGTTGGAAGGAGAAGCTTTCCTTGCTGATTCATAGCTACTCTGTGTTACTTTAATTCTGCTATCACTCCCTTGTAGTCAGTGTCAAGCCACAGTAATGCATTGCTGAATCAAACATTGGCTCTTCAGTTGTACCTACCCCACACCAAACCCTGTTCATATTAAACAAGGTTAAGATAAGAGCATGTACTTAAATTCTGTTGGACTAAGGATTCATTTTTGACTCTTGCTTTTCTGTAAACAGTGTTACAAGTTGTTAATTATTTCCATGATATCATATAAGAGTCTTTTATCATTAAGGGGTTAATGGTGCAATTGATTTCTGAGTTGCTGCACTGGAGTGGATGAGACAAATAACCATCTCCTAAGATCCTGATCGTGTGTGTATGTAGCATGTGCTTCAGTCCATATTTTTCCATGGAAATCACTGAAGACTCTGCAGTTGCAAAGCTGGGCATGGACATAACTGTTTGCCAGGCTGGGATTACATGGAGAATAAAACCACTGAAAACACGACAGTCATTTCTCAGAATAATGGACAACTAGTATCTCAGCTTGGTGATATGAAAATGCTACAATACAGGATAAAAAACCACTTATTTTGATCCATTTCCTTGCTTGAAATTCATCTGAGAAATGATCAGGGCCTTTAGTTCTCTCATCTTCATAAACTGAGCCATCTAAGAATATTTCCAGGTGGTTTTATGTGTAACTAACTAATGTGACCTGAGCCAGTGAAGTGTTTGCAGCAGCAACTTCCAAGGAATTCCCATGGGTATCTGAAACCTGTCCTGCTTTAATTCACTTTAAGCAAGCATGGACTGAAGGCTAGGGACAGGGATAAAGAAATATTGGAACTCCTAAACAAAACAGCATGATGTCTCATGTGAAATCATGGTGCTAAATGGTAGTGTAAGAGAGCAGAACTGTCATCACCACACTTACCTTGATGCAGATTAGAGATCTTAGTTTATGCCACAGTAAATATCACTTCCTTTTCCCACAATAAATGCAATCTGAACCTTTTTGCTTGACTGACAACTTAAAATTTCCATTGTACACATGGTCCTTGTCATTTTCCTGACCTCACCAGAAGGGAGAGGTTCTGAAACAGACTTATGAAAGTACCATGTGAAAGTAGAGCCTGTTTCCAGATGCTGTTCAGACACAACAAATCCTAGATAAGCTCTTCATAAGCATCTCACTTCTGCACTCTTACCATACTAAGTTTTTTTAAAGTACATATATATATATATGTATTTTTATAGATTTACTTTTTTTTTGTGTATATATATATAAAAAACTATGGATAAACTTCCAGAGGAAGGGTGTGTCTGTCTAGAGCCAGACTTTGGAAGTTCAGTTTTTGTCAAATCTCTCTTTTAGTGTACTGATAATATTTAAATTCAATTATTTTTTTGACGCCTTGTTGTCTCTTGCTTGCAGTCACTAGACATGGCTGGCAATCAGCTGACTTCTATCCCATCAGGCCTGCCAGAATCTCTAGAATATCTTTATCTTCAGAACAACAAGATCACTACGGTTTCAGAGGATGCTTTTGAATCCACACCCAAGATAAAGGGGATTTACCTCAGGTAAGATCAAGTTTCCACTTCAATACACAAGATTGTCTTCATCCATTTTGTAACTGCTTTTCAGAAAGTTTTTCAAGTCCTAACTTTCTAAATAAGCAACTTTGTTTTATAGTCGTGTGCAATGAAAGATGTTCATCTGCTTAGAAAAGACTTGGATGCACACTGTAACCTCTTTCTGTTCTGAGAGTTTGACCTTTCTGTGCTTATTAGAATTGATTAGGGATGTCAGAAATTCTGGGAAGTTATTGTTTAATATTATGTCATTTTCCAATATTCAGCTGTGAGGTAATGGTTTACAGTCCACTTGTAGGACTACAGCTTTGCCTGTGTCTGTTAGCCCTAAATTTTGACAAAATCCCCCTCAAGTGAGGCATGTATGACTAACTCTGAAGCTGTGCACATTCCCTTGATAATTTTGTCAGAAACAGATGACAAGTTACAACTGTGACTGTTATATAACTAAGTTTAGAAGCTTTTCTGTTTTTTTTTCCTACTCTGGCAGTTGGATGAGGACTTGGTTTTTACAGGTGACAGCTATTAACCTTTTTGTACACACAGTGTAAACTCCCAGTAATGTAACTGGTTTAAGCAGAGATTTTTACCTTCCCTGGTTTGGGCGAGAAGTGAAGCAAAAATCTGGCCCTATAATATATTCAATTTTACTCTGGTGGAACATCACTGAAAATATTGCTTAGAGGTAAATTTGTCAACCCCTAAAGAATATTTGATTAAGCTGTTCTCATGGATGTGTTCAAAAAAACTAGCTTGCCTGTGGCACAAGGCTAAATATGGCCTTACTTTGTATGCAACTAAACTGTTCTGTAGTTCTGAATCATACCTTTTTGGATGAACTTTTCCATACCAAGCAAATAAAATTACAAAGTCTGGTGTAAATTAGAGCAGTCTGTCTATTCAGCTGCTCACAGTTATGTGATTTTTGTGAATGCTTGGATGCAAACCAGAGACTACATACCACATTCTATATTTCTATATAAAGAGAAAAAAAGGAATTTGCAAAACTGTTTTGCTAATATATTTAGGAGGCAACTCCACCCAAGCTATGTTGTATTTCCTAATGGGAGGCTATTAATCACTATGATGTTGTGAAACAATAATATGCATCTGGAATATTAGACAGAATACAGCTGTAAGCCTGTTTGAGAGTAACAGACCAAGCAGTATATGTGAGAGTTTCTTAAGCTGCAGATTAGTTTATTTAGATTCTTGGAAACTCAAATAACAGAGGAACAACTCCTGCATGATGCTTTGTTTCTAAAGTGATACTTTGCAGTGGTATTTTGAGTTTTGTTGAAGAATTAAACTATCAAGTGATGACACAGATCTTGTGCAGAAGCAAGTTGAACTTTGAAATGTGTATGGAGCAGATGCTTTTACTCTCTGGGAAGGAGAAAGCAGAATACCAAAAGAAAGAATTTGTGGGGGAGGAATTCCAATATTATGATCTTTTTCCATGCAAAACACAGCTATAGAAGAGGGAAGAGGGCCTGGGGAAGGAAGGAAGGTGGGAGTTCTTTTGCGAGCTTGGTCAGTGAACTTGAAATCAGAGTGAGATACTTAATGTTTCCCAATATTTTCCTGTAAGGTCCTTTGGGATGATACAGAATGCTATCAGCAAACTTTGTCCAGTCACTGCATTTGCCTGCTTGCTAATCAGTACCTGCTTTTCCTTTCCTTTTCCTCCCAGAGGAGTCAGTACTTCTGGAATGCTGTACTCTGCAGAATGGTTTCCTCCTAGTCTTATTTTTGTGCTGGATATAAAACCAGGTTCATTTTAACAAGAAGGCCTTTTTGTTTTGTTTAAAGGTTTAATAAAATTGCAGTTGGAGCACTGAAGGAAAGTACCTTCCAAAACCTAAAGCACTTACAGGTACTGGATATTGAAGGGAACCTGGAATTCAGCAACAGTTCAAAGAATATGGATGACTCAGAAGAGGAAATTGAAGATGAGGAAGAGGAAGAAGAACTGAGATAATTGTGAACTCACAAGCACACCATGTGGGAAGTGACAGGTGGGGTTTAGTTAAATCAAGGACCCAGTTCCCAGACCCTTGCTTAACTAATTCCCATTTACAAGTATATGGAAACATAGCAGGTGGCTGTCTAAGCCCTAGGCTTCCAAGACTTTAGCTAAAACATGACTGGGAAATTCAGAATCTAAAAGGGTTGAAAACACATTATTTTGCACAATGAAACAGGCAGTATATATCTGTCTTTTATCCGAGGCAGTGGGCTGTTACAGGTAAATATGAAAGCCACTATTTACCAGTTCTGAGAGCCAAATTGAAGAGGCATTTAATTACATTTTAAAGGAACTAGTTCAAATGGAAAACAAAGAACAAATGTAAAGCTTAGTGCTGCAGAAGACCTCATGAGCTGAAACTGAATTAAGAAAAATTAGACTGTAGAAGAAAAGATCATAGGAGAATGATGTATGAAGAATATGCATTTTTCCATAAGATAAAGAGGGATGAGGTTAATGAATTTCTTAAGTATTCTATGTTCAAAAGATGAGGAGGTTCAGGGCACTGCTCTCTGCTTCTTGAGATCTAAACTCAAAGACCTGAAAATAAAATGTTTAGTTTTGTCCCTAATCAACATTTTGTCATGGATGTTAGGAATAGTACTAATATGCTGAGAAGCTGATGGGGCTTGGAAGGGGCAGAAGCTGTTTGGGAAGTCAAACATTACACATTAGATATCTTGGTTGGGCTATTTGAAAGCTTTGTGAGAAGAAATAATTCATATCTGCAGACTTACAGGACATACAACTTCAATGCATCTCTGGTTTGCTTTGGGGCAAGTGTGACATGTCAGCAGGTACTAAGTTTAGCATATTCTGAATTCTGTTACGTAACTGATTTTGTTTTTCTGATGTTTTGCAGGAAAGTGTATGGAAAATTACATATATATGTCTGTGTGTATATATCTATATAGATACACAGAGAACACTTAGCAAAATGTGCAATGAATTACGCAGGAACTGTCGTGGCAGTGGGCCAGGCTCATGGAAGACAGTGTGTTACAGTGCCTTATTCAGGGAGAGACCCTGAATGCCTTTCCAAAGCTTCCAAATCATCTTATACAAGACCCAGGATCATAAGGGATTGCTCTGGAACTCACAAAAGCTGGCTTTTGTTTCTTCTGTTTCTCTTCTTTCACTGTTTCCATCTGTAATAACAATACGGGACTGTTTTGAACACATGCCTTCAAATGCTGGTTTTGTCACTGCATTTTAAGTGAACCATGTATATGCTGCTTTTCTTTCCCTCCACCCTAAAAAAGCTGTTGCTGATCAGGCAAGATGGATATTTGCAGTAGTTTCATGTGTGGAGAAGTATATGAGGCATTTTGGTGATCAAGCAGCAGTAATAATTCTGGATGCAACTGTTCCTCTTTATAAAAATGTGTATATTTGGATGAGAAAAACAAAGTAAGGCTGGATCCCATAATATTTTATCTCTACTGCAGTATATGCCTGTTTTAGAAAGATTTTAAGATAAAACAATTGCTCTTGTGAATATATATAAAGAATCTGTATGTCTGCCTTCCAGAGTTTTGGTAAAGTTTCTGTCTTTGTTTGGGGTGGTTTTTGCCCATGTGGCAGTTGTGTGAATGTCTCTAAAGGTATGTCCAGAAGATTGAGAAACACTGTGCAGTTTAATACACGTGACAGAATTTTTAATGTATTTTATATCATTCCCATTAGGAGTCAGAAGTGAGACTAATGAAGCAGAAGAGGTAGGTGAGTGCAGGGTGCTTTAGGAGAAAACAGTTAAGAGAAATGTCTTCATTGAGTTCAAGTCTAGAGACAGTGCATGCTCTCACACTTTCTTAAAGCATCACCTCTTTTATGGTGCTGCATATTTTCACCTCGTGTCAGAAACATGGAAAATAAAGAAACCAAGGAAAAGAAGACCTACAGAGGTACCTGGATAGCAAGCTGCCTGCTTGGTTATGCTGTCCTTCATCAGACAGTAGCTAATCTGCTTGAGGAAATGCTCTTTTGTTTTGAGGCTTTCTAATTGAACATGTATTGTTTTGCATACTGCATTCCAGGATTTACTTAGAAATACAATTGGCTTAATTTTATACCAGCTGTTTTTTTTACTGGAGAAGATCTAGTTCACAATTCTCCCTTTGGGTTCCCATAACACATGACAGTAATTTCAAGCTGACATTTCCTACCTCAGACAATTCAACACAATCATGAATCATAGAAGGAAAGATTGCTTCCTGAAAAGTATAAAAGTTTGGCCTAAAATTTGCAGAACCCCACATTTTTTTAACATCAGCTATACAGCTGAGCAACAAAATAGCCTTCCAACTGACCTTTGAGATGGAATTCTTTGTAAAATACTTACAGAACCTAGCTCAAATCAATTAGCTATCTCCCACAAACCCCACTGGCAGCTTTGTCAGTCTTGAAACAGACCAATTTGTTATACTCCTTAACATGATGAGAATATGCAGTTTTATACAGGCTTATGGAGAACTCTTCAATTACCTTTACACTTCATTCCCTTCATTGTCTTTTTATGACAAGTCAGATGCCCCAGTATCCTCTCGAATCCCTTTAGAGTTGGACGTGGTGAATGCAGGAGTGAGGGTACATTTTAGCACCTTGTAGGATCAGACCCCAAAATTACAGAAGATAAAAGAAAGATAGATTCATACACTGTTAAACTTCTTAAATCAACCATCAACCTTTGCCAAAAGAGACTTACCTAGAGTTAAAGGGGAATATCCTGTAGACCAGTAGATTCAGGAAACCCTTCTCTGAGTTAGTTTCAAAATAATTGCAAAATAAATCTGGCATTTAAGGGGACAATATTTCCCAGCATAAAAAAGAAAAAGAAAAAAAAGGAGAATAAAACCACCTTAACCTCCACCCCCAAGAGAAATCTCTTTGATTGTCATGTAAAAGATTGATGAGGTAGCAGCACCAGCTTGGTTCCTTGCTTATCTGGTATCATCAGCACCCACACATTGGACATATCACTTTCAAATCAAAATGATAGTTTGTTTCTTTCAAAGGAATTGAAGCTTCATGAGTGATGATGAGGAAGAGTCAGAAATCTGCTAGACAAAGCCCACATATTTTTCTTGGCTGTGGGTGGCACCTGTAACCCTGAGGTCCAACCAGAACTTGGACTTCCCAGAAATGGAACAGGACCCAGGAATAGAGTCTAACTTTATTTTCCCTCTTAGTGAAAATGAGAGTTGGGAAGTTGTCTACTTAGGCCACAATATTGTGCCAAAAGGAGACAACATGAATTATTTTCATGTAACTTGTTCCTATGAATTGCTCGGCTTTGGGGAAGAGACTAATAGAAAGGGTTTTTTTAAGGCTGAGACAGATGTATGGATAATGAAAGCCTGAAGTTTAAAACACTCAGTTGGCAACATTATTCCTAAGAAAGTATGTGTTTGCACATGCTTGGTTTTCATGTGTGGTCTGTATGCAGACTGACCTGAAAGTATATTTGCTGTTTTTTCTTTTAAAGGTGCACAACACAGGAGAAAAATGCAGTTTTTTCTGAGATTGGATACGCTTTATCACAGCAACAGGAGCACAAATGCAGCACGTGGGCTACGAAACCCTCAACAGGTGCCAGAAATAGCCCCTGGCTAATGAGCTTTACTGTCAGAGGGTGGGCATGTAGCCGGCTGCCATCTGCAGTGTGGACAAACCTCCCTGCAGATGTTCTCCCCCTCATCCCTGTTCATCCCCATGTCCGTGCCCTGCCAAGGACGGGGGCAGCTGGTGCCTGCCCCTAACCCAGCTCCCACCTTGTCCGCCTTCCCCTTGCTGCTGCCTGTACTGCTCCCCTCCAGGTAACCCCAGGGCTTTGTTATTTGGGGATTTCCAGGAAAAAAAAAGTCCAAGGATAATTCAGAGAATCATAGAATTGTGTCTTCCCCCAGAGATTTTATTTCCCCACAAGGGACTTCAGGCCCCTTTTCCCTCCCCGGCTGGGGGCCTATGCTGAGGTGCTGGGGTTCCGAGCAGATCCAGGTGGCCTCGTTTCCCTCTGCCACACAGCTTCACAGCAGTGCACGGCTCCTCCTGCCCCAAAAAGACCCCACAAAGGAGCCAGTGCTGTCCTGCTTGCTGTGAGGGGACGAGAGGCCAGGACAGCCCCCAGCTGTAGCTGTTCCTCTGTGGGGAGGGAGGAGGAAGGCACAAGGCTGAGCCCTTCCCTCCGCCAAGATGGCGCCTGGCAAGTCCCTCTGAAGGACAACGGGAGTGACCAGCAGTCCCCAGGCTCGTCTGGCAGGAGGGGTGAGTTGTGGAAGGCACCATCAGCTAGGCTGCCAAGGAGGGTGAGGGGCCTGGGGGGAGCTTGCAGGATGAAGCATTTTTGTGGTGGGGTATGCGGGTTGGTTCCCGCCCTGCCTTGGGGGCCTCACGCCGCCATTCTCTGGTGGTTGGGGTTTAAGTGTTAATGTTAAATGACAAAAAAAGTGCTACAGGTGGTAAGGAGGTACTCTCTAAGGAGAAGGGAGTAAAGAAGTTAAAAAAAAACCAACAAACCAAACCTCCAAAGGAAAACTTTTGACCAAATTTGAATGGGCAAGTGGTGTGGCAGGAGGAAGGCTGCAAAGTTTTCCTTTGAGGGAACGGGGGCAGTTCCTGACTCACTGCCAACTGCAGAGCTCTGTCAGGGCACAGCATCTCTGCAGAGCTCCTTTCTTCTTAAGAGTTGCCATCCTCTGTCCTCTCAGCTGGTTCTGGGTCAGCTAGCCAACCTGGAGTAGAGATCTCCTGTATCTTATGAGCTCTGGGGACTTGGAGGTTATTTATGTTAGCTGTCCCCCATAAATACTCCAGGATTGTCCATTGAAAGAGCTGTTGGAGAAAGGATCCTCTAACTCCTGCAGGTGCTAAGGAGTCAGGCTGGCAGGCTGGATCTTAAGTCACCTGTGGTGCAAACCCCCTCTTCTGCTGCTGCTTTGCAGGAGGGATAGAGGGGACTTTTTCCTGAAAAGGTTGAGAATCTGGAGTAGCAGAATTTAGGTACATGCAGGAGTGAGACTATGGACCTGTATTAACAAAGGGAATAAGAATGGGAAGAGTCCTTCCTGGGGCCCAGCTGCTGTTTCTTCTGCTCCTCAATGGTACATGGAGACAGGGGAAAGAGAGAGGTTTGGAAGCTTCACAATTCTTTTCTTTTGACAGTGGTTCCTGATGCTGAATAGGAGTTTAGTTTACAGTGCTGTTTGTCACCATGTTGACTGAGTCCATGAATATTTTTACAAATTTTGCTTGCAAAAAAGTACAAGAATAAAGACATATTTTACAACTAACGTATTTGAAAGGAAGAAGTCTCTTGCAAAACTCTTATGCTGTAGTCCAATATCCTGTTAACTGATTTCACTCTATGCTGTAACATTGGTGAGTCTTTCTCCCTGGGATTGGGGATAATTGTTCTAAAAACTTATACATTGAGTTTTATATAGTAGGGATTTAGCCTTGTTTTTTCAAGGAGATCATTCTCTGATGGGATTAATTTGTGGAGATCATTGTCATTGCCTTCTTATGTTGCTAATATAAGAACAGTGAGTAAACTCCCAAAAGAACTTCATTTCCTTTAGTGAGGAAAGTACGGGTGTACCCTGTAGCTCTGATTCATACTCCTATTGTAAAGCCAGCCAGCTGAGAGATATATGTGGAGGCAGTGAACAATAAATGTGTTCTAATAATCCAGTATACAAAATGTTTCCATAAAAATTCTTCAGTAGTATCCAAGGACGTTAAACAGTCCATCAATAAAGTCCTTTAAATGGTTTTGAGCCAGGCAAAGGCTGTTTTAATGCACAGTTGTGCAGGCTATCTCAAGTTTTCCCCATGGCAGTTCCAGAATCTGTTTTTAGCATACCATTATGATACTGTTGAGAAGGTTGATCCTGATAAAAATTCAGATTAATTTGCAATATTCTCAGCCCCAGTTGCAGAAAAGAAATGAATGAGTCCCATGCTTTAGTTACTTAGGATATAATTGCATGCTTGTTGACAGTCGTCAATGAAGTTAGGGCTAAAAAATCTTACTTAGGATATATATTTTCTACAGGATTGAAATTAACTTTGGTTACTTATATAGGAGTCTAGATATCTCCTCTTCTTTTGGATGTGGTGATCTTAGAGGTCTTTTGCATCCATGACAGTTCTGTGATTCTTATATATAAAAGAACCATTTAAGGTATTTAATTGGAAAAGAAGATGGAAGATTAGGGTTGAAAATGCCCAGTTTTACATAGTTCTGTATAATTTCCACATGTTTTTAATAGCACAGTGGTAAAACCCAATAAAACCACTGGAAGTAATGAAATTGTAATGAAACATCTCAAAGTCGGTCGTGTTTTTCTTTTGATTTTGCCATCTAACCCATACAATATTTGTAGCAGATGTCATGTGAGATATCTGTGAACATAAACCACTTTTGTTTTGCTTCCCCTGCTTTTTTCCATCTTATTAAAATACACTTCTTTGGGGGAAAAATAAAATGTTAGAGATATTCTAGCCTTATTAGGAAAATTCAAAAGCAACAATTAACTTCATGTGGTGGGTCAAATCCTGGCTTCCAGCTAGCATTGTGTGCAGACACAAGCATACCTTTAATTCCTAAATAAAATGCAGATACTTATTTTTTAATGGAAGATAACTTCTTTTAAAGCAACAGTTGCAGAACTCAGTACTATACAGAAGGAAAACTCCACTGATGGAGCCTGAGAGGCAGAAATGTGACCTACCCTGAGCACATCTGTAATTCCCTGGGCATGGGAAGCCCAGGGTTTTCTAATGACTTAACTGAAAACACTGAAGCAACAATATTTGTTTGTTCTTGTGCTAGACTGAAGGCTCTTATGCCAGTGTGGAGAGAAGGACAGCCTGCCCTACCACTGAAAGTCTTTGTGGGAGTACAAATAAGTTTTCTTTGTATCACAAGTATGAGGGAACTAGTTGTTCCACTAACTACATAGTCTTTTCCACTAGTTTTCACAGATGCCTGGGGATGCCTGCAGACCTGTCTACTTTTTTTTTAGTGGCAGAAGCTTTGAAAAGAGAGGGTTAGTTTGGTCCGTCCCTACATCTCTGGCTGTTGGTACCCTCTCATCTTGGAGCTAGCAAGGAAAAAAGGTTTAATTCTGCTGCAGAAGTGACTAAACACTGTGCTTCACCATGCAGTACTCACCATCTTGCCTCCCTGCAGCCTTCTTTATTCTTTCCCCAAACTACCACTCTCTCAGTAACAACCTGCTAAGATTTTCCGTTGACAGGCTGCAAAATATCTGAAATATCCTGTGACACCAGGCTGCCAGATGACTCAGCTGTGCCAAATCCATCCCCATATGTCATCTTCTAGGCTATGGGGATGCAACTGTTGCTCCTTTATAAAAATGGAATCTAAGGGTTTGTCACTTAAAACAGGAGCCTGGCAATTTCTATGAACATTGTAGATAGTGATCCTGTGCTTCCAGACAGACAGAAGTGGCTAATCCGAGGTAATCACATGAGTGCCCTATAATGTGTTATGTAACTGTCTTCAGCTGATTTCTCCTTACCATGCAACACACTGTTGAATTAGAAAACTACTTTTATTTCCTCTGTTTTTAGATAGGAAGCAAACCCTGCATTCTTGTGGTCACTTGACCATGAGATTCCACGTAGTGAGTAATGAACTGGATGTAAGCAGTGACCAGCCTTCCTGTTCTATTGGTCTCATCCATTTTAGGTTTTAGGGGACAAACTGTTATAAATTCCAGAGGGATCAATCAGTATGGTCCAAGGAAATGGAATTTTGAGCATCTGTTGCCTTCTTAGTGGTACATGAGATCAGGCTAAAGTGAGAAATGGAATCTGTGTATTTCATGTGTGGCTCAGCTGTTAGTGAATGGGTGCTTTACCTTTGCCTGCTCTGTGGCCTCCTTTTCAACTGTGGCACAGCCAGATAGTTTCTATCCATTAGGACTGCAATAAGATGTGCTCCCCCACTGCAAGGTGGGCAGCAGTAACATCCCAGTGGAAAAACCTACATTGCTTTCTCCTCTCACTGTATTTAGTCCTCAGCTGGAGGGCTGTGATCTCAGCCAGCTCAGTGCCTGGAGGAGAAACTCCTCATTGCCACCGTGCCTGTAATGCAAGCAAACTGCCTTGGATGTAGAAACACACCTGGACACTCAGCAGAGACCCAGACCCAGGAGTACTTAGCACCAGGCAAGATCAAAGGCAGCCTGGATTTTCCAGATTCAACTCTCAGGTTACAAATTTTGCTTGGACACATCAACCACCTTCTGCTAGTAGTTACCTCATTTTTTATGGAAAGTACAGAAAGGGCTGAGGTAATTTCCAAGACAATCCATCTGGCTCAAAGATGAGGCTTTCAGTCTGCTATGAAAGTATTAAAAATCTGTTCTCTGTTGCTGAAAAGGGACTAAAAGGAATATTCATTGTAGAATTGAAAGAGAGAGCTCATCAAATGATGATGCTACAGAGACACTGTATTTTCTAAGTACTTTAGAATTGCCAATATAGCATGGAGGGTGTCTACAATGTAGTAGTCTAGCTAATTATTTAGATAATCTTCTTTTATGTTGGGATACATACTCAGATGACACAATTAAGCTTAGCTGCAATTAAGTAATATAGGTGTCATCAAGTAAGACTAGCTGAGAATATGAGTGGTGGTATTAGTACCATAAACTTCTCTATTTGGACTGGCAGCAATAAGCTCTTGGGAGCAGTGAGATGTGTAAGTGCTCTGGTTGGGTCTCTGTCTCCCAGTTCTAATTCTTTTACAAGGATTATTAAAGCAATTCAGCACTTCAAGACTTCCTTGGCAGTGGCAAAATCCTCAAGAACCTGGTTTAAGAAGTCTTTAAAGATGTTTTATGCCACAACGATCTGCAGCAGCATCTTTCCTTTTAGTAGTACATCCATAGCAATGCAGTTGCAAATCAAGCAGCATGAAATGGCTGTCTCTGATAATTATGTGTTAATTTGGGTTACTTCCCAAATTATTTCTTCCCTAGCTGTATACAGTGCATCACATGTCTTTATTATCTTCTCTCCTTCCTCAACACTTTCCCCTAGAGTGTCTTGAGTATCCTTTAATTGGCCAAGTTCCCTTTCATTTTAGCACAGGGAGGCAACTTCAAAATAAGGTTGAATGTTGCCAGTTCAGAAATATGTTCTTTCCACATATACTTGAAAGTATTCCACACAAACTGTTGCAATTAATGATAGATTGGTTGATTGATTCTTTCAATATAAAAGTCTTGAGACTATAAAGGCCACATCTTTGTTTTTATGCTCTGAAAGTGGAAGAAACATATTTACCAGCACACAGCTTGCACTCTAACCTGATGATCAACAGCTTCCTGATTTTTCTTGGAAGAATGTCTTATCATAGCTTGAAAATGTGAACAGATCCATACATGCAGAGGTGATATGGAACCCACTGCTTGTTTAATTTCACCATGTCTCAAGCTGTTTGACAGCAAACACCATGTGACACAGAAGACAGCTAAGATGGAGGAAAGCTTACCTTAAAAATCATTTGAACTTCAGTGTTTACCTCTCCATAGTAAACAGTGGTGGTTTGTGTTCTGTAGCACAGAATAACTGTAGCAGCAGGCAGTTGCTCCAGTCAAGGTCACACTGCAGTAAGCAATGTGTATTTCCCAGAGCTCTCATTAGCAGTGAGATATGATAAATGTTAGGTGATAAAAGTCACAAATGATAAAAGTCAGGTGAGAAACTGGACCACTGTGTTCCTCCTTCCCACACTGCAGCTGCCACTGTGGTATAAAGCCCCAGATAACAGCAGTAGAAAATAAACTTGCCCCAAAAATTGTTTGGAAAAACAGAACATCAAGTGCCAAACAGTAGGTCCAAGGGACTCACACAGATAATGATGAATTATGAATGGTGGAATTTTAATGGTGAATGGGAAGCACATACTGGTATAAATCCAAATTTTAAAGATCTGAATAATATAATAATAAAAAAAATTATATCAGCAAAGCAAAGCTGCATAGTCTGTGAATAGGGTGTGAATGCAGAAGGCTAATTTAAAACAGCCTGTTGATTCCATAAAAATATTCCTTCACACATGAGATTTACACATTCCCTACTTACCAAACAGAGAGTAAAGGGCAAAATTGTGGTTTTCCTTACTGTGTAGGACTTGTGTAGTTCAGCTGCCTGCTCCTTCTGGTCTTTGATGCTTTATCTCATCTGAAGTTCTCCTTGTAGAAGTTGCAGCTTCTTAGCACTGGGGTTGGCTTAGACCTCTTGATACAAGACTAAGCTGAGAAGTGTCAGACTAAGTGTCTGTGGTTCTATGTGAGCTGTCTCAGGCAAGCAGGCAAAAGGATTCACACTTTGTAGTTAGCCCAAGGTTGTAGGTGGCTGGAGAAGCAGGTGATGGTGGAAAGACAGACCAGGACACCTTGGCACAACGTGTGGGTAGACTGATCCAAGACCACCTTGTCGAGAGGTACTCATTCCAAATCTTGGATCTACTTGGCCTCTTTCTTCACAAGTTTTTTCTATGTAAAGTGATTGTAAAGTGATAAATGACTGGTGGGATTTTACTATCACTTCACATAGCTGTAAATGACTGTGTGAAGTTGATACTTTGTGATGTTTTCTTTGCTGGCAAATTCCCCCTGCAGAGATGCTGCCCTCTCCACTTGCACTTACACTGTGCCATCCCTGCCTGCTCTTTCTTGTCCCTGTGTCACCTCTTCACTTCCATTGACACAACTGTTTGTTAGGACTGTGGTAAAACCATATGTGTACTGGTTTGAATTAAAAATAATTCAATTTGAATTAAAAATACTTCTCATCTCGTTCTATGTCTGGCCTCATGAATAACTGGGTCTGTGCAGCTGGGAGAGGAGGGGAGGCAGTGAGGAGAGGAATGGACAGCTGGGGAAGGATGAAAGGGACCTCCTGGAGCTGCCAGTGCAGCTGAGGTGGAAGTATCAGATGCTGCATTTTTCAGGCTAGTGCTTCTGTCTGTTCAGAGAGGCACAGATCAGCCTCAGCCCTCCCAAATCACTCATTTTAATGGCACACACAGAGCAGGTCCAGCACAGGACTTGTTCAGGAGTGCACTGTCCTGAGTTGTTCCAGTTCTTCCCTATTAGTTGTGGTCTGTGTTTGCTGTTTTCACTCTAGGATCAAATTGGGAAACTAGTTACCAGCTAGATGTATTCTCAAATTAACACTTCATTTCTGAGGAATTATAGGCCAATAAGATATATGTTTTTTTCTTTCTGGCTTTACCATTTGATATTTAACTTACCTACAGCCCTCTGAGGAAACTGATTACTCTGTGACAAAAGAAATAGTCTGAACAGAAGCACTCAAAGAAGAGGTAATGATGCATATTCCAGGAAAACCATTAATCATGTGCATGAAACTCTTCTGGTGAAGCAGCAGCAATTTCTGTCAGAAATTCTTTTTGACTGGGTTATTTTTTCTCTACAGATGAGAGGAGCATATTGTAATACCAGGCACATGTTACCCAAAACTGATACACCACAAGTAGATAAATAGAATGTGTCATGTGTATTGGTATGAACTAGTGTGTCATCTCTGGATCAAATCCCAGCTTTTCAAAAGCTTTCCTCACTTCCAGACTCCATTTTGGCAGAGAATTAAGAAGACCCTAACAGAAGTGGACAGACAGCCTGGTTTTGAAATGGCAGGTTTATTAAAAATGGTCTCTATCAATCACAAGCATTGGAAACATACTCGGTGGGTTTTATTGTAACTGAAAGACTCAGTAGACAGTGGAAAGGGAGTAACTGTTGATGTAGTTCAGTCACTGAATTATGAGAAATAACAAGTCAGTTTCCACAGCAAACTCACAAAAGCTCAAGATTACTCAGTATCATTGGGTTCCAGGTTGTGTTCAGTCTGCCCTTAAGATGAAGCATATGGTTCACAAGCTTGAGCTTTGGGTTTATAGACTAATTTACAGTGGAACAACCTAGAGATTACAGGAGAGGACACATTAGCACCAGTGCTTATGGATTAGAGCTCACGTAGCCTCTGCCCCTGCATGTGCATGGTACTGACACTACTGAAGAGTTAGGTTAGAAAAAGGTTAATAAATCTGGCACTTGGAAGGCAAACTGTGCTCTGCAGTGACCCAGAAATTCTTCATGTTAGGTATCACACCTGAGTGCATGTCTCTGAAGGCTGCCCATCAGAATTACCTTAGTGTGCTTTCTTTCAAAAATGCATGTTTTGTTTCACCTTTGCTTGAAGCTTTTTTTTTAGCAGTGTATGTAACCCCTTGAGATCAGGAAATAAATGTGACTTTCTTACTGCTGTTCTACAACTAAGCACGAATGCTATATGTAACAGATATTAGACAGGATTAATACCTTTAGCAGTTCTGGTGAAACACTTTCACATAGCAAAAAACCCTATGTAAATACAGTGTTTGTAATTACTGAGATTAAAAAAAAAAAAAAAAAAGGCTTTGGTTAGAAAATCAAAAAGGGTCAAATAATAAAAAAAGAAAACTTAAAAAAGAAGCCAAAGTAGTGTGAAAGTCTACATTGGAGTCAGACGAGTGCAGAATAAAACAGTAGTCATCCATTAGTAAATTTTTCAGTGGCAAAATCTTCCACCTAAAGAAGCCCATGTCTCTTGCAAGCTGTGTGCTTTTCCTGATGTTCACAGCTGGTCTCCTAGCTCCAGTACAAGCAGGGTGGCCATAATTCCACATTTTCCTGTTCAAGGCAAAGAGTCCCTCTTCCAGCTGTGAGGTAGAGACTGGGTATCAGGTCACTGGGGTACGAGATACCACTGAGTGCAGCAGTTACACATTTGTTTCTAGTTCATTTATTTCAATAGTGCAGTGGTCTTTACTGTTGGATTTCTTAGTGTGATTCTCCACTGGACCTTCTTCTCGCTCCACTTGTACGGGTATGTGCTGCTGAAACCCTTTCACTGTTTCTGGTCCACGAGATTCATTCATGGTCTTCACGCAGCCATTTCTCTGGTAAGCCACAATCTGATGAACGTTAATAGGCTTAGTTTCACAGATCAGTGGCACCTATGTGAAAAGCATTAGGATTTGGAATACTGCCACTGTTTGCTACATACGACAGGAAAGGAATTTTTACTTGTAGAGCCTGTGGTCTGCTTTACATTCACCAGGATTATCTAGGACTTCCACAGACTTCCAGGACCTGTTTCTCAAATACACTAAAGAACCTTTGCACCTTCTGGATAAAGTGAAGGTATCTCTGAGTATGTAAAAATGCAAATTCTGTCACAACTCTAATTTAACTTATACCCACAGTAATAACTGCTTGCATCAGTAATGTGATACAAGTAGGGTAAAGTAAGACTAGAACTGGAGGGCTAAGTTCAAAAGATATGAACCCTCAGTGACCAGTATGCTGAGCTGTGCACAGTCATTGCTCTTGAGTGCAACTACATAAACCAATAAGCATTTTTTTGCTGTCACATTGCTTTTGTGCCTTTCTTCTACCCCAATAAGCTAACACCTGCCTTTTCAGTTTGCACTGTTTCAAAAGAAATAAAGGGGATTTTATTGACTGATCCCTAAGTTAAATATTGAAGTGTCCTTTAAATCAAACCAGAAGTTCTGATGGGGAAAATAAGACGTAAATACTGGCAGAGAAAACAGGTGGGCTTGCAGCTGAGAAAATCTGGCCCTTGGGTATATATTACTAACTCCACAGATTATGCAGCCAATACTAATGGCAGATTAATGGTATATTTTAATACAATTATAGACCATGATGCAAAGAAAAATCTCATCACCGATGACTAAATAATCCCTTAGGAAGGATTTTATATTCTTGAAATATTTCTTCTTGAGCTCTGAGTGAGTTCTAAATTCAGCAATGACATGGCAGGAGGCCTGTGTTATGCAGGAACTCCAACTATACTTCTGGATTCATAAAGGATTACATACCTTACAATTAGGTTATATGTTTAGTTTTTCTGTAGCTAGCTACAGCTGTAGTCCATATATTCAGGCCTAATCCTGTCATCAGTAATTACTGAAGGTCCTAAGTACCTCAGAGGAAAAAGCCTGTCTTTCTGCATAAAACTTGAAAGAATTTTAAATGCATGTTGCAGGAAGGCATGGGAATGGGATTTAACAGAAATACTGCCTGTAAAGTGGGAGAAATAATAACAGAAATAAGACTTTGATATAAGTACTGTTTTCTTTGTACAGTATTACAAATGCTGCCCAGAAATGAAACGTGCCTTGTGAAAATCAGTCCTGATGAAGAAACTTTTCTGCTTAAACTCTTCTGTATTTGTGGAAGAAAGGCAGTGAGAATTTGCCATGAGCTGAAACGGTTGGGGATTAGCACCCCCAGGCATGATGGGTTTGTGGAATTAGGAATCTCTTTTGTCACGGATTTAAAGAAAGAGCATGAGAAGGTGAAAGGAAAGACTGGATGATGAATGGCAAGGAGGAAAGAAAAAAAATAGGAGTGGAGGGAAGCAGGAGCAAAAGATAGTTATGTGTGATGTATGGAGTAAGTTATAGAAAAGGGGAAACAAAGGTGTAAGGAGGGACTTGTATTAAATGTTAGAGGCATTAAGGTGCCTGAGAATGAGGTGAAGAATGGAGCAATAAGCTTGTGCTAGTCCAGAAGGGAAATTATTGCAGTGGTGGCTTCAGATTATACTAACAGAGGCCTGAAACACCCAGGGTTGTTGCTTTTGTTGTGAGTTTAACGACTATGCATATACCCACTCCCAGATACCTTCCCCTCTTTACCTTTTCCTGTACCCAGTACTCCAGGACATTTGTCACCCTGCTTTGTGGCTGGTGATATTTTTAGAAGGACAACTTACTGGCCAGTCAGGAGTTGGGTAGTGAGTGTTGCACAGTTCCAGCAATTCAGGCACTTGCAGGACAGTTCTGCTCCTCCTGCTCCCAGCCCCTCTGCCAGACTCAGTGGCTTTTTGCATGACCTCATGGAAAATGACCTCTCCACCCCATCTGGCCAAGCAGCACATTGCCCAATTCTGTCCTCTCCCTAAAACACCTTCTATAAACTGGATGAAACAACTGGGAGGCCCAGGGCTCTAAGGTTCTTTGCTGTAATATGGCACATGGCCAACA
The DNA here is from genome assembly GCA_038090715.1 of Florisuga fusca. NCBI lineage: Eukaryota > Metazoa > Chordata > Aves > Apodiformes > Trochilidae > Florisuga > Florisuga fusca. The sequence goes on from JAAWXA010000008.1 coordinate 24,761,489, forward strand.
CACCCTGGCTCCTGGTGTTTTTACCTCATCACCATCCTTGATGAACTCCTTCCGGCAGATGTGTGCCATGATCCCAGCAGCCAGAGCATCTCCCAGGACATTGATCATTGTCCTAAACCTGTCTCTGGAAAATGAAATAGTAATGATAAGTTGTTGGCCTGTGCCTTCATCACTGCAGCTGAAGGCCAGTTTGGCTGGTTTTTTATTTTTTTAATTTTTTTATCAGCTAACAAGTTTAGGAATGGTAGTAAGGAGTGTGACACAGGAGAGCCACTAGTGACTGAGCTGCTCAAGTGGGGTTTTCAGCCTTTTCAGAGCCCTGTGCCCTGTGCTGCCACACACTTCAGTTTGTAACTGAGCTAACTGGAGCAGCTGTGCAAGCTGATTCAGCACTGAAGAGCTTTAACACAGTAGAGTAAGATGGCATTTATGTCAGAGTTTTTACATTTTTATGTCCAAGTTTTTACATTATGGTCCAGTGTTATGGCCTGATTTGGAGGTTGGTGCTGCAAATATCTTAATTCAATAGAAGTAGAGGGCAGCCAGGACACCCAGCACCCAATATTCATTATCAAGGTCCCAATCTCAGCAATCAAAGTGCTAGTTAAGAATCTTCTTGTATCCGTAGGCTGTGCAGAATACAATCAAAATTATTCAGAAGAGAGCTGCATAACGACACACACAAACTAAACAGGCACTGAATATATTTAAATCGTGTTCATTCCTGAAAAAGTTATCTTTTCTGTGCCTGCTAGTGGCTTGTAGAGATTCCTCATTTTCAGTTACCATCTTTTCCAACTTAAATTTTTATGCTTGATGGTATTTTGTATATATACAGTTTCATTATTTTTCATTTTTTTCATTTATGGGATTATGCCTTCCTTGTTTACACCTTCTACCCACTGTCTAAAACATAAATCTATTAAAGTGCAGACTGTAAATACACAAAAGTAAGTGGTTGTCATAGGCAAGTGTTACACTTGAAACAGCTTAGGATCTGTTAGCTAGAATGAGATTTCAAATAGGTGATAGCTTTTAAGCCTGAAATATATCACATATTTTCCAAGCAAAACATACACATCTGAAAACTGTGTTATATTGTTAATTTATTAATGTGGGTTATAAACTGGAGGTTCAGAAATCTCCAGATGTTTGGCTTATTAAAGTCAGTGGCGGTCCAATACAAACACTGCCCAGTGTTCTGATCCTGTGTCTTAATATAGAAAAGAACTGAAACTGTGTGCTGATTTTTTGTCAGATATTTTAGGCATGTACACGTGCATGCAAATGTTTGTCCAGTTACCAGGAAAGTTCACTTCCATGGTTACCATGAGAGGTCACTTGTGTGTGTAGTTGCACTGTGTGTACATGCAAGTGCACGCAACTTCAGCAACAATATTCCACAATCTTCACCTTGGTGTGCTTGCTGACTCCACGACCCAGTACTCTGCTTGTTTGCTGAATCCATTTTTCTAATTCCTGCTGTTCTGATTTTGGGTTTTGCCTTGAGAAAAATTCCTCCAAGACTGTGTTAAGCAGGAGAAGCACAGTGACAGTGCATGCTGATATTGATTCCCATTACACATGGACCTTTTTTTTTTTTATTCCCTTGGTTGATCATCAAATTTTGATTCCTGGAAAGATATTCCCAGCTGTTAATTTTGGATTGTGCAAAGAGTCAGCTGTGGTAGAGAAGCAGCTATATGAGCAGAGCTCAAGTGTTTGCACTCACTTTTTTTGGCTCTAATTAGCATCCCTTCCAAGGACAGGAGTGTTCAGAGGAAACAGTGCACCATACTGAAACTCTTAAGCAGTTGTATTGCCTGCCATGTTGTTTGATCACTTCTATTCCATATTTCTGTGTGCATGGAGTAGTCTGCACTATGCAGGAAGGGAACCACACTGCACATCACTTGTATTTTTCCACTAAGAGGCCAAATGCTGCTAACAGCATTTCTTTCAGTGCAAACACCAGGGCTGGGTGTTGCAGTTGTATTTTATCTTTAGATTACATTATTAAAGATGCAAAAATTTTACCTTGTGTTTAATACAGTAAATGAGAAACATTTTTATTTTCTTCTTTATGTCTCTAGGCACTAACTGAAGGTATGAAGCTCACATACATGTTATGGCTACTAAAAAAGTTCTAATACCTGCAGTGCATTGTAATGGGTATCTCAGTCTTGTGAGATCATCTAATCAGCCTCCTTTAAGCATTCTTCATACTCCAGTATTTCCAAAATTAAAATTGAAAATATTCATCATGTCAACCATGTTGACCTTTGCATCTGCAAGCTCTGGTAACCACCAAGTGCAGAAACACAAAAATATATATTTTTGTATGAAAGGAAAGATAGAGAATTGGGTCTGCTCCTTGCTCACTTTTTAATACCATCTGAAACTATAGACTGAATAAGGTTTATTTCTCTTGTTTTGAAAAATTTTGTAAGACAAAGAGAAATATAATTCTTATATATGCTGGAAGAGTTACTGGAAAAACAATGAAATGTTGGTGTTGCAAGAGCTGGGTAAAAACTGAGCAATATAGCAGGAGAAGGCTTTTGTATTGCAGCTTAAAATACTTCCATTTTGTTGTGCTTCATTAACTATTGAACTTGAGTGACTACACAAAAAAGCTGCATTGTTAAAAACTGCTCTGCCCAAGTTTTGGTACCCATAGCAGATCCTGTTTATTCTTTGCAGAAGAATATTCCTTAAATAATGTCTTAAACTGTGCATACAACACAACACTCCTGACTCCTGTTGTAATATAATAGTCTGTTACACTGAAGAGCGAAGTAAACTTTATTCTCACAATTCTTTGTAGAAAAAAATCTGTGGCTTAAAGCTGAATAAAATAGGAACTAGAATAGAATGGACTTGTAACATATTTTGACCCAGAACCCTGATGCAATGGAACTCCACTGTATTAATGGAGATATATTTATATAGATGAACTAAAAATTAACTTGGATTGTTTCCTTATGACTCCATGAATTAATTATTTAGGTAATTGAAATTCTAATGAGCTAGGGACCAATATTTTACCATTTATCTTATTAGACTATTAAAAATTGGTTGATTTATGGATATCTACATAAAATTTAAGGCCTCAAATAAACCCTTCGTTAGGAATTGTTGAGGTGTTTTTTTAATGGGTGACAGGAATCTCTTACTCTGCATGTTAAATTTTTGCCTCTTCCATTCAGTTCTCAGTGCTTAGGGAATGAAGCAAAGGAACCTCCCTAAGGAATGGCTGCACTTGCAAAACATGGCTCTGCAGGGGGGCTACAAATTGCTGCTGCTTAATTAGCACTGAAATCAGAAAGGGCAGAACCACACCAGGATCTGTGATGAACAGAAAACTGAATCAGTCCTAATGCAGTGCCTTGCAAGAGCTTCCTTCAGGTTCTGCATCTGATGGATCTGCTTACAGCCATGGTAGCTCTGCACAGCACAACCCTTACTGTGCTCTCATGGGCTGGTGGCTGTGGTGTGGGAGCACCTGCCTGCTCTAGCACTGCTGGAAGTGTCAGGGGGCTGATAAGCAGAGTGCAGGCAAACCCCATCTCCTAGGAATGTCAGCCCCTTATCCAAGGCAAGGCCTCAGATTTGCACCTGATGAGCATTTGTCTGGCCTGACTTTAGATTTTCTCATGAAGGTGAGCCTCTAACCTGGCCAGGTGCAGCCACTTCTATTGCTTTACTGTCCTTCTAGATAAAAATTATTCTTAAGTTTTCCTGTGACCTGATTTAAGGTAGTTATTCTGGTTTTCCTTCTCCCTCCCCAAGAATGTGAAGAACAATCAATTCCTGTCCTCTTCAGGACAATCTTAGCCATATGAAAAACCACTATGGTGCCCTCTTTCAGCCTTCTCTGGTTTTACACTAAACAAACTCCTCTTCTTCAGCCTCTTTATGTACATCATATTATCCAAATCTCATCTAGTTTCTTCCTCGTACATCTAGGTCCTTTTTTCAGCATAATGCTCACTTTGGCAACAAATTTCTTCTGGGGCCACATTGGCTCCGTTTCAAACAGTTACTTCAAATGTAAGTAAATGTATATTTGTATTACCATACCACTGGATATCATTTGCCTTTTGAGCAACATTGCCACACTGGAAACCTCAACATCTTGGTGTTACTTACAGTGCCCAGTCAACAGCAATGATCAGGGTGATGTCATCTGTCGGGAGCCCAACTGAGGTCAGGACAATGACCATGGTCACCAGGCCAGCTTGAGGAATACCTGCAGCACCTATGCTGGCAGCTGTTGCTGTGATACTTTAACAAAGAAAGAAAGAAAGAAGCTTTACCAGTGGTGAAACACTCTGCAAGAAACCACATCATGTTTCTATGGGAGTTTTCCTAAACCCAAATCCTTCTTACACAACCCACGGCACAGAAGTGTCAGAATTTTGTGGACAGAAGCCAGGGCAGAGAGCAAGAACATGCCAAAGTGTCTGCCCAGTGCTCAGTTCTCACCTTCTGCCTTCAAGGGAGTGGGTCACTTCAGTGTCACCTCAGTAACACAAGTGCAGGGTTTTGTGGCCAGCCAGCCTGGGGGCTTCTCTGAGCTCTCAGCTTCTCCTTGTTCATGGCACCACACACTGCTGTCTGCCAGAAATCTGCCAGCAGTCCCCACTGCTGCTTCACCCTTGGCAGCAGAGCTCCCAACAGCCATTTCTAAATTTTCAAATTTCTAATGTTCGTGTTCCAAGCAAATCCTCAGCTGGCTGTGGATGGGGCTTTTAATGTCAATCCATCAGAAGGAGGATAAGCCAAGGGTAAAAAGGCTGGGCCAAGGGTGAAGTCCTTGCACAGCACATGGCTTTGCATGCTTGGATCTAAATACGAAGCAAGCATGGATGTAAGTGCACCTCTTCAGTTACTGGAAAGTATTTCTCTTGACCTTAACACCAATTTTTCATCCAGACAAGCAGAAACAAATGCAAGACGAGGGCAAGAGTGGACCTGGCAGGCTTAACATTTCTTTCTTAATGCTATTTTTAGGGGAGAGTTTTCATGCCTTTTCAAGGATCAGAAGTGACTGGATATATTCATTTCCACCCATCTGGCCACTTCCAAGAGCTAGGCCATCCAGCAGAAAGACAAAAAGCTAATGTTGATAATTGTAAAAGGATGACTTGAAGCATGAACACTGATAATCCACTGCATTCATCAATCCAGAGTTTCAGAGCTTTTGGCAAGGAGTGAAGTCTCATCAACCTCTTGTGATGGAAAATAAGGGTAACCATATTCACCCATGTCAGAACTGAGACACAGAGATATCCAGTATCCTGCTCCACAGCTGTACAGTGTACCAGTAAAGCAGCATCAGCATTTCTAACTAGAACCCTCTTCTGCAATAAAAAAACACAGTTGCACGTGGGTGTGATGGGAAATGAGGAAGATTTAAAACCACATTTTTCAAGTGTTAGCTTGTATAGCATCCTGATAGTATTGGAAGGAAGGGACAGGAGCTCACTAGTTAAATAAGAGATAAATGTAATGACCACTAACAGACTCTCCAGTTAGTGCTATCATCTGGCTGGCTAATTAGGGCTGCTTCTGTCTCTCAATAAATTTAAGGCTAGAAAGTCTCATGACTTAATTGGGAGTAAAAATAGGAATGCTTAACTAAGACTGTACAGGCAAGCTCCTCTGCTATTCCCTTGAAATGTTACCTTAATGTAGATGTTTCTTCCTACAATATGCTAAATGGATGGGAATAGGATCTTTAATCTCTTTTCTGCTACCTCTAGGTTTGCCTAATCACATGGACATAAACTGTCAATCTGGATTTTACAAGTTATGAGCAAAGTAGACTAATTATTTTTCTAATATTTCTTACCCCTGGCAAAAAGATCCTGATACTCAGGAATATTTGAATTTCAAATCTCCAGATCATAAAGTATCAAGATCTGGGGCAGGTTTGCTCCACAGAATACAGTTGGAATCTGGCCTCAGACATTCAAAGTACTGAATCCACTGTGATTTCCTATTTACCCCTTTTTTGTAAGTCAGTCTTTTTATTTCCTTTCCTTTCTTGGATTTTTCCAAACTTCGCTTGTATTTCCCTTCTATTGCCTTTACTACTCTCTGGTTCTTATATACCAGCACTTAATATGAGCAGAGAAAATAGATAAAATAGTGTTCTGCTAAGAGAAAGTTAGAACTGAACTACTATCCATTTACCATCACCCTCCGCAGCAGTTTTTTACATCATTATTGTCTACTTCACAGTGTATGTAAGAACTGACCATGCTCTCTGCCATATTTTGGGTCCATGTTCTACAAATATCCCCCAGTCCAAAAGTAATCAAAAATATTAAATTTCATCACAGGATTACTCCAATAATTTTCAGAGAGTGAGACAGCTTGAAGCGAGAGCTGACATGGGCACAATTTCTTTCTTCTGGTTCTCAGCTAGTAAGAACTTGCCAGAAACCCATTAGCAAACCTCAGCTGTCATCTGTGGTTAGTTGCAGGACTCTCCTCCTCTTGTCATGAAGGTTTTGAAGTCCAGCAGAAGATGGGCAAGGCCCAGGAGTGTAAACAGGGCCGTGATGAGGTCACTGGGTGGGTAGGTAAGCAGATCTCAAATTATGTTGCACAAGGCTCTGACTATGAGGAATATTTTTCTAATTATTTGTTCCCTGCTGGAAGCTGCAGGTTTCAGTCCCTGAGGCATTCTTTGGCAGCCACTGGAGTTATTCTGGCAGTAACTGTTCAGCTGGATCTTCTGGAGTTCTGGATCCATTACAGACCTTTCAAGGATGGAGTATGTAGCTCTAGCACAATCTGCCCCTCCACAGCTTGGTTTGTTTATGAAGTTTTGGGCTTTAACAAACATCAGAGAAGACATTTTAAAAATATCTGATTGATATGACATCTTGAAAAGCTGTCCTGAAACCTCTGTCCTCCTTCCCTATTCCTCTAAACCCTCCAAGGTTTGAAAAGGAGCTCTGTAACACACACTGTTCCCTGTGTCTGGTACAAGACTTCTAACATGGTTTTTTGTTTGTTTGGGGTTTTTTTACCCTTTTTTTTCCTCAGGTAAAGAGAACCAGAGTTAAAGTTGAAAATAATTCTGATGGTTCAAAGAGTGTTATAAACACCAATAATAGCAAAACGTTCCAGTGCTAGAAAATGATCAATGGGTTGCCTAAAAGTAAGAATTAGATGGTTATCCTCAAACAGAAATGCAATTCCTGGTGGCCACATCTTTCTGTTGGACAGTACCCTGTCTCTGCATTATTTAAAGAAAACCACCCTAGGAGGAATGCATCCTTTGGTAATAGCAAAGATGAGTTTTGCTCCAAACATTCCTCCACACAAGAATCGCAAGAGTGTTGGACTCAACAAGACAAACAAATCCCAGCATATGGAATGTGAGGTTCATACCTTATAGTAATAATCTGTCCAAAATCCAGCTCGTAGTTGTTTACTTGTGCAATGAAGATGGCAGCCACTGCCTCGTAGAGTGCTGTCCCATCCATGTTGATGGTGGCTCCCACGGGCAGCACAAACCTGGCAATCCTCCTGTCCACATGGTTGTTCTCCAGCAAGCACTTGAAAGTGATAGGCAGTGTGGCTGAGCTGCAAAACAGCAGAGAGAAGCACACATTGAATTTCTTTTATTTCTGGGAATTACAACGAATCGTAGCAAACCTTCTCCAGGCAGGGTGAGTTTTACACTAACCATCTGTGTACTGCTTCTCATCCCTTGGTCTGCACATGGAACTCACTTGCAGTGTAACTCATTCCTTCCCTTGAGGAGGGATAAAGTCAGTTACATGTATAAATACTAGAGTTAGAGCAAACATTCCTTCCCCATAATTAAAATGTCATTCTCCCCCTTCCTGAAGAGAAGGGACAGAAATCCCTCAGAGGAAGTACTGTACAAATATTGTCAAATGCAAACCAGGGGAAACCTCTTGTTTTCTGAAAGCTATTTTATGTAGTGTTAAACAGTGGAGCAGTAACATGAAAGCTTGACACATTACTTTTCTTTGGAGGAAAATATACTCTAAAGCACAGACCTTAACCTGTTAAATCTTAAAAAAACTCTCCTAAAGCTTTCAGCTAAAAGGAGGGATATCTCCCAGAACTAACTCTAAGAATTAAAAATCCATTTTTAGAGTTAATTATCGATTTTGGGATAAAATGCTGCAGCTGCAGACACTGAGTACAAGCTAATGCTGGATCAGGCCAAGCTCTTGTTAGTGTGAGCCACAAAGGCAGGAGGCACTGTGGAAGAACAGCTGTTCAGCCTGCTCTGTTTATCTTATCATTCAAATGCATTTTGATATTTGCTCCAAAAAATTAACAAACTGATCTCATCTCCCTTTTGCTAAATCTGCCTTTAATTTGCTCTGTGCAACAGCCAAGTTCATGGTGTTTCATAAGCAGCAAAACCATTGAAAAACTCATGTTGGTCTGCAGAGGAGATGAAAATTGCTTTTTTTGATAGAATGGACCATTGAGAAGGTGCTGCTTTAATTCATTAATGATATGGAAAGATGACCTAGAAACATAAAATGCCCTCAGGCCATTAGGACAAGGAAAGCTAAAATCCAGAGGAATTTTCCCTGTAGGCCAAATACTGCTATTTCAGTCCAGTCAGAGGTGATCAGCAGAGGGGTGAGGGGAGGAAAGCAGCGAGTCAGAAATCCACAGCTCTGCAGCCTAACTACCCCAGGGCAGAGCAAGGTGGGCAGTGACAGCACCTGCTGTAGACATGGTACTGATGGAGTGAAAGGAGCTCTGTACATCACTACTGGTGCCTGCTGCCAAAACCAGCCCTTCCTGAGGCCCAGGGGTTGGCTTCATGGGCTAGCTGGCCAGGGGACTGATGCAGGGACTTGGTGCTGCTTGGAAGGATCCAAACATCCCAAACAACACAGCAAAGGAATAAGAGACCTCCTTCTTCCCTATCCCTGTCTCTCCCATAATGTCTGCAAACCAAATTAGTGCTGTGATTGGGATTTCTGGAGAAATATAAAGAGATTGAGAATGGGGTGTAGGAACTGTCATTAAAGGGAAATGGCTTTAAATAATGTTTAGATTCAGTAATATCATTGCCGTGGGACAGCTGCTCAGTGGTTTTCAGGTTCCCTTGTGTTACATTCCTGAGGTTTGTACATGGTATTGTTTTTGAATCTTGCAGTTTGACTTTCAGCTTGAAATGAAAGCTTTCCACAGGTGCAGGCTAGCTGGAATGAGTATCAGAACACTGATCTGTGGGGTTTTTTCTATCTTTAAATGTAGACATCAACTGACATGGAAACATCTGCAAGAAACACATCAGTACACTTCAAATCAACTCTTTGTTCTCCTCTAGGATGATCTGAAAATCCAATACCCACATTATGAGTGTTACATAATGCCCCTGTGGCAAGTTTTGTTTAACCAAATACAGATGTGTTGACTGTCAGGAGGAGCAGCTCTCCTGTCCAGCCCCAATTGCTTGTGCATGTTCTTTTGGAAACAGCTCAGTTATGTGCAGCATCCCTTCCTTTCAGTGTAACAAAGGTGAAAAGTTCAGCTCTCTCTAGACAAGGCATTGCTATTTGAGCAGAAAACCAACAAAACCCATGTCAGGCCTGTGTTGGATCTGCAAAACATACACATTGGTAAGAAAAGGTAAACAGTGCTAAATCCTTCCAACAGGTCCAAGCCCCCCGAATCTCTAAGTTCAGAGCTTTTCCTCAGGACTCCCCTTAGCTTTGGTGGCATTCTGATAGTAAAGCTGCTAAATCTTCTTTGGTATTAAGTTCTGCTGGTCATGGTTGACAGGCTGAGCTGCCTGCTGGTGGGAGAGCAATGCTCCCACCCTACTCCCTCTCTGCGCCTGTAAATATGAAATTATTTACCCAAGTCTAGCATGGGTCTAGTGCAACTTAAATTTTTGCTTTTTTATTTTTCCTTCATAGAATATAGATTATTTCCCTTTTCACACGGATGGTAGTTACCACGTTGCAAAGTAATGCTTTGTAGCAAAAATAAGTTTTGAAGATCGTAGCAAAAATTAATGACAACGAATCTGTTCAAGCTCTACATGTTACTTTTCTATGTATTCATTTATCTAGGTGATTTGCAGAAGATTTCCAGATTTCTGCAGACATCACATTATTATTTATCAGTGATGATGGTCTATGCAAAACCATATGCACTGATTACATAATCTTATTACATTTAATAAGATTAGAATTTAATTAGAATTTAATAATCTTATTAGATTATTTAAAATTATTTATATCAGTATTTGTTTGACTGCCTTCTCAGAACTTTCTATCTATAAGTCAGTCCTGCCTTTTCCTTCTACTATCATACTAATTACAAAGGCACTTTATTTCTAAGTGGGTCACTCTATTGTAGGAGAGATTATGTGACTTCTTCCTCAAGGAACTTGGGAAGTTATGAAGAAAAGTACAATTAGAGGCATGAAGGATAAGAAGCTGGTACAATACTATTGTCTGAAAGGATTTATTAGTCATCAAAAATTCAATTTCATAGAAATTATTATAATATGGAAGAAGGCATCAGTGTTTAACTGGGAAGTACTCTTCACTTGTCATTGTTAATAAGAAATTCTGGAGTTAATAAAACCTTTTAACTTTTCATTATATTTCTTTATTAATAGACGTTCCAAATTTATCATTGATCTTGTACTAATTACTAACTTGAAGTCTAAATAAGGCAGATGAAAGGAAGTGTTTGTCAGTAGTTGTCATAATTTCAAAATCTGGGAAAGATTTCAGTATTTCCAGTCTTTCTGTCAAAGAACAATAACTTTTTAAAAGTCATCCCAAAGCAAAAATTACATAAGAGAACAGTATTTTCTCCTTTCTTTGGCCCTCTTCCTTTACAGCTGACAGTAGAAATAAAAAATATGTAGGATGTGCTAAAGAGATCTATTTACTTGGCATTTTCCATTTCTACTGTGGCTTTTATTTCTGCCTAGGAAGTGTTAGGTATAGCTGCTCCTGTTACTTGAGAGTAACAAACCTCCAGCCATACATGCCATAAAACTGTGTTTTCATGGTATTGGCTACAAAGAAATATTATCTCAGTTGTCATTCTTGTCTCCACTCCATGCAAGTGAATTCCAGCCCCTTTCAATCACTTCTCATGCAGCAGTTTATCCATGTTGGGAGGAATTTTCATAACCAGTTCACAAGCTGTTTCCCATTTCCACTGTACCTTTGTTCAGCTATGGCTAAAACTCATTGTATATACTCCCTAAAAAAGATGCAAAAAATATTATTCTTTGAGTAGAACAGCTAAATACTTTCCCAGTCCTGGACAATAGCTTGCAACCACAGACTTTTCTTAATGTAAAATATTTCCATATGACTGAACTAGGAGGTTCTCCACTAACACCAAAAATGAAGTTGGGACAAACTGTGTGTCCCTTATGTATATTATCCTTGTAGAAGCACAGTGTTTGTTTTTATGGAAAAATACGCTATTCCCTTTCTAGTCCTCTATGAAAAGCAATTTTTATCCAATATTTTTGAAATTTAGGGAAAACAATGTGGCAAACAGTACTGTCAAATGGTTCCCATGCATAACTTCCAAAAGCTGAGAGACACATCTTTAACAAATACAGCAGTCAGTTTGACACAGGCCATTTTCCTGATACAAATATACAGCTGTGGCGTGCCGTTCCCAAGAGAAAGCTGGAGTAAGGATCTAGAAAACATTTTGTTTCATCTGTCCTTCTAGAAACTCTTAAATACCTGGAGGACGTGGCCAGAGCAATGAGCAAGGCTTGAAGAATCCCTCTGATGAAGACGATGGGGTTCTTCTTGGTGATAAAGAAGTACATCATTGGCAGAATAAAGAGCCCATGCACCACCAGGCCACAAACCACTGTAATGGCATAGAAACCCAGTTTCTTCCCAATGGCTGAAGGGTCATCCATTTCTAAGATTTTACCAGCAATCAAGAACACAATTCCAAATGGAAAATACCTGATTAAAAGGAAAGGCAGTCATTATTAGGAGACAGCTGACTTCCACCACACAGTAGCAGTGCAGTAACTGCAGTCTGGCTGGCAGAGGCACAGGTGGGTTCCCTGGTTTTACCAGACTCAGCCCCTTTCTCTCACACTTGAGGAGAGTGCCTGAAGCACCTGGTTAAAACAATATTTTATGTGGGGTACTCCTCAGTTAGTAGCAGCAGTGCTGTAAGTGGTGGAAGTACCAGTTTTAGAATCTCACCCTGTTCCCTCCTTGCATGGGCTGGATGTATTATATTCCCTCTTGGCATGCCCAAGGATTGGCAGTGGCCTCAGTGCATACAGCACCCACCCAGCTATACCATGTTTTGGTTTTGGGGAGTAAAATCCAGGGTGCCTCTGTCAAAATGACAGCACAAACCACAGAGAGGATGTGTGCTTCTTTATCTCCCTTCAAATGCTGAGGACCTGCAAAGCTAAGGATTTTTCACCTCATTTATTTATTTCATTTCATTTATTACATTTATTCCCATGTATTTATTAAACATAAAATAAGTTTATGACATTTCTGTACATCCTCCTCTGTTGAAATTTTCTTTAATAAAAAACAAACCAATTTTCTTACTAACAACAGCTACTTACCAAACAGCCACTGCCACTATCTTCATGACAGATTCATTTAAACACTGGCAAAAGCTGACCAAAGGAACACCACTGTTCCCCATTCTTCCCAACATTATACCTGCAAACAAAAGCATTCAGGTTCAATTTCTCAGGTGCCTCCTTGCAGAGCTCAGTGCTTTTCCTCTCTGCTCTAGTTCAAAGTGAACTTTGTGGGAGATGATGGGAAGGCTGCAGGTCTTTACCTTGTATCAACAGATGTGGTGTCTGAAAATCTCAGTGAGAGCATGGGGCAGCCAGGGCACACCATGGGCACTGTCCCCCAGCTTGGTTGTTGGTTTTTTTTTCATTTACACTCCCATGAAAGTTTCTCTGTGGCAGTAGAGACTTTTGTGCCATAGATTTACCCCCCTGTAGCTTCATAGAGCCCAGAGATGGGTTTACCTGCTTTGAGGGATCCATGGAAGACAAACTGGGAAACATTTCTCTCATGGAGGAAGCTGTGGCTGCCTTACAGCTGCCTGCAACTGGGCAGCACCCAGGGGACTTTCCAGGGGCAAAGCCAGTACTGAGGTTTGTTCTGATAGCAGGGAGTTAATACCTGAGGTCTCTATCCCATTATTAGTTGATATCTGTCAACTAATAATAATAATCAACAGCCCTTATAATCAGTCAGGCTTTGCAAACTTGGGGGGAGATAAGGAAAAGGAAGTTCATGTAAAGAAAACCCAAATGGATTCACAGACTAACCAGCAAAGAAAGCAATGAAAACCCATTCATGTGCACTCAGTGCTCTGAGAGGAAAATAATCCATCTCTAGGCTGTGCCATCCAGCCATATATTCTCCAGACAGTGTTAGCTTCCAATAATGCATATAAATAGACATAATTTTCTGATTTTATGAATGTTCTGACATCACTCTCTGAAAGGATTATAAGTGATTGAGTTAATTGCTCAAGGAAGCTCTTCTAAAGCTGCCTGCACCTAGGGGCACTGCCTTTGAAGGCAGTTTCAAGGGGAGGCAAGGGGCTCTGAGCGGGGGGTGTGCTGCCTCTTGTTCTGGATTTGCAGTGTCCTCTATCAGCAAGAGCCCAGGCTCTGACCCTCAGAGCCCACGTCTGCACTTGTGAGCCAGGTCCTGGGCAGCACTGCTTCCAGGGAAGTCCCCTCCTGAGGCAGGGAGGGAGGTTCTCAAGTTGTTTTACCCAGGGATTTCACAATAACAGTGTATTCAAGATGTGGGCTTGTAAGCATGTTAGTAATCATCGAAGCTGCAACTGTTAGGTCAGAAAAAACAACTTCTATTAAGCTGATTGCTCATTTTTTGTACTAGGACATTTTAGTTCAGCTCTTCTAGCAGGGTCAGTGGTGGTTTTTACAACTTGATCTTGGCTTCTAATGCTGTATAGTGCCAAAAAGATGAAATGCCTTCTTTTTCATTTTCCAGGAGTTAGTGAAATTTGCTCTTTAAAGCACTGTCCTAGCAAAGCATGGAGCTGGTGGTGAGGACAGCCAGGGGAGCAGCAGGACTGGGGCCTTCTCTCTGCAGCCCTGGTGTGTCAAGTTCCATTTCAGTGCAAACATTTTCCTTGTAAAGAATAAATAATGCATGTTGCTCCAGGAATAAAAAAAACAATCCGATGTCTCAATGCTCAGCCAGTTGGAATAATCTCTAACAGAAGTTCCTGCATGCTGTGTGAGAAGAGGTAATACAGGCACTCACAGCACCCAGGCTTTTCATGGGTCTTGACCTCACACTCTGCCTGTCAAATGTTGCCCATTTTGATGCATTCCTGGCAATGGAGTCCAGTCATTCATGCACAGGATTTATTCCTGGGCTGAGATTACTAAGCCATTCATCTCCCACTTCAGGAAAAGAAAAACACAGTTAACTCAAGTTTAAGTTCTCGTCCCTTTCTGCTATTTTGATGCTGTTCAAGGAGCTTAAAGAAGGTGTAGTAAGGCCCCATATTCACCCTAATGCTGCTTTTCTACACCAAAGTGGTGTAAAAACACCTTTCTGAAATTAAGAGTCAGCCAAAGTGACAAAACTGCTGGAAAGTGCCAAGGCCTGTATTCTTTTTTTTTGCAATAAATACGAACTTTGGAAGGATGCTGTTCTTTCTTAGAGATTCAAGCCACAAGTCTTCTGTTTCATGGCTGGAACAGTCCCCAGTAGATGACAAGTTTTGAGGGTTTAGGATCTCAGATTTATTCACAGGCTAATACAGCAGAGCTGAACCAGCAGCTGGAGCTATGCTGTACATGGCAGTGCTGGCAGCAGAGTTTCTGTCCATCAGCCAGGAAGAAACCAGCTCCCAGCTTCCATCTCTTGAGCCCCAGGCCAGCAAGGCTTCGGGTCATGGTAAAAGCAATACATTCAGTTTGGGGAAAACAATGAATGATCCTCTGTGCTCAGAAGTATAAAGTTGTCCTTGATCCTAATAAGCACACATAATTAATTCCTTCATATCCAATATTTTTTTGGCTGGAGTAATGTTTGCTGTGACATTGTACTTTGGGAATAGACTATAAAATACAACAAACTGGGGGACAGGCAGATTCCAGCAGTGTTGCATGTGGAATACCACCCTCTGGAGACAAATCTGCTAATTCCAGACTTAATTTTTGACCCCTTGTGCTTTTATGAACCATAATATACTAACTACAGTCAAAATGTTTTATGGACCTACATCTGATGACCAGATTGACTTCTGGGAATAAATGTAGCTACAGGAAATTTGATCAGCATTTTCTTGTAGAAATAATCAGAAGTTTACCATTAACTAGGGCATGTTTGTTTAAATTCCTTCTTCCCTAGCCACAAACACACATGGCACCAGTGAATTCCTCTAGCAAGTGAGACTGAAGCAATGAACCAGAGAGAAGTTCTTGGAGCCCACTGTGATAAGATTCTAGATTGTTTATATCTATTTGCCATTGCAGGATGGCAAAAATAAAATTAAGAAGTTTCAAGCAAAAAAAAAAGTTTCACAGAGCTAAAACTGATAAGACAAATAGACCTTTGTAGCTCACTTATTCGTGATGTCACTGAATTGTGTTCTTACATAGGCACCTGACAGTGATATTCTAGTCTAACAAAGTGGTAAAATGTGACTAAGATTGGGCAAGAACAACAGACACTGAAGATTCCAGGGCTAAGTTAATTTTCTACCTAGTAGGGTGGTTTTAGGAAAGGAGTTGGTCTGTGAGCAGCTTCAGGGATGGAGAGCTTGGGGGGTATCCCAGCCTGACACCTCCCAAACCAAGAGGAGTGTGAGAAGAGCTTTGTTCCTGTAATAGAACACCCAAAACTCTGTGCATTAGAATTGTACCAAATTCTTCAGATTTAGAAGGAAAGTCTGCTATAGAATAGTTTATTTCAGAATTTCTTGAAATCTTCTCTGGGATTTCTGCTTGTTGACAGAGAGTGAAACAGAATATTGACAGGGTCTGACCTCTTACTGTAATTCTTACCTCCTCTGAGCATACTGTATTGGTCTTTCTTACACTCAGGGAAAAACAATTCATAAATAAAAGCTCAAAGTAATCCAGAAAAAAAATTAAACACAAAGAATGTAAATGCTCGCACAGAAAATAGAACTGCATGGGAAAAAGACCCTAAGGATGTTGAAGATTTATCTTTGAAAGGTTGAGAGAAATGTTCCATAGTAGGCTTGTCTTTTCCCCACAGTTTAGAAAGAAGCAGTTAAAAAAAAGATGAATCAAGAAACCAAACAACCCAAACCCTATTTTTTTTCTCTTAAATGGATACTCAGATGATTAAAAACCAAACCTATCTGAGACCTACCCATTGTGGCAGAGAATATCACAATCCCAAGCACGTTCATGCCATCACTTGCACCAGGTTCTGACTTATAAATCACTTCAGGAGGAGGAGTGATATCCAAGGCAAAATTCTGGACATTGGATCCATTCTCATCCTGAACTCCATATATGATAATGCGATGAGTTGTACTTTCAGATGATGCTTTGTTAGATTTAATGATGGGAATGCTCTTGGTGCGATACTGAAAGAAAACAAAGCAGATTTTATTATAGTTTCCCAGCAGGGACTGATAACTTAATGAGACCTCCTAAGTGCTCTGTTTCAACAGGGCTGCATATTAAAGGGACAAGCATGAAAAGAAGAATGACAGCTCCTGTCCCTATGCTGCCAAAATCTATAAAACCAGTGGAATTTTTGGAAAAGCATAACAAAATCAGAGTTCCCCATATTCAGACCCTTGGGCAGCAAGCTCTTGTTCTCCTGAGAGAGCTCCTTTCCTAGAAGACATAATCAGGAATGAGTCTCTAGAGGTTTTGAGTGCCCTTATCTTTATCTCACAAGAGATAAGCTTTCCATGAAATATTCCCTCAGGTGAAATATATATAGCCATGCCTCTTGCTCACTCAGAACTTTCAGATGTAGTTTTCTGGCCAAATTCCAATCTGAGTAACTAGATTCTTCCCAAATACATTATTTTGTTGCTTTATTTTTGTCTTCCTTTGCATGGTGTTACTCTGTGCTCCTAAAGAGATTCCAGCTACTCTGAGACTGCAGTCCTGGGGTAACAGAAACCATATTCCAGGTACACCACCATGAATTCTGCTTCCCTGCAGCACCTGTCCCCAAAGATCAGCCTTAGGTGGAGCTGACACAGGTGTGCATGTCTATTCTTTGTCACACTGTGCACTTCATGCTTGTTTGTTTCCCCTCAGATACCAACTGCTGAGGCTAATCACGAGGGACTCAACAATTCCTAAATGCTGAAGGTCCTAACAGTATCTGAAGCAACATGCAATCTGGATTCTGTTTTACAAAGATCATCTTTTCTGTCATGCTGGCTCATCTCTTCCCTCTGTGGTAAAAGGAATATAGCCACTTACCTGCTTGAATGTGGCCTCAACAAGATTGGCTGGAAACATGTTCCTAAAAATGAACAAATAAAAGAATAATTTCTATGGAACTGAAATCAATTCCTGTTTACTGTGGTTTGGGTCTCCCCACTCATGCCATACAGCTGCACCTTGCTGAGCAGGGCTCAACAGACAGACAGTTCCTCAGAATTAAACATTTTGGGACTTGCTTCTAAAAACCTGGAGTGAAACCTGGGAGCTTCCATTTCAGTTTCTGGCTCTGCCACAGTCTCCATGTTGTAGCTGGGGTAACATAATTGCTAACTGGGGGGAAGAATATTCCTTTATTCCATATTTTGTCTTTCCTACTTCGATAATGAGCTGTTCAAGACCAAGTTAGTGTTCAGGGAGGTACTCCTGAGATGCAGGTGCTCTAATCTACTTTAGATTTCTAAATACTCATAAGCTGTAGTACCTCCTGATACACTTTTATAACTAAAATTGTAAGTGGTGTAGACTTTGCAGTGTCAAGAACAATTTTCTTTTCAAATGGAGGATTTCATTCCTCATTATAAAAATTGAGATTAGAGCTGCCCAGTTTCTGCTAAATTTTACTTTAATATGGTTCCCAAGGCTTTAGAACAAGAGTCTGGATTGAGGTCAACAGTTTCATCTTTACTCACAACTGAGTTACAAAGGAAGAAAATTGCCATAATCTTCAGTTAAACCCATAGATTTTTCATTTCAAAAGGGACTCTTGCCATCTTTTCTGACTTTCTGCTAATTTATAAATTCTGTTTGAGCTGGGTTACTGCTTTGCAGAAAGACATCCATTGAAATGGAGAGCACACCCTCTACAGGCTTCAAAGAGGAATCATGGTATATTTGAGAAAAAAAGCTAAAAAAATCCTATCTTTCTGTGCAGCATTTAGGAATCAAGATTTCTGTGATGATTCTAATAGGTTTCTTTTCAGAACTGATTTATTTTCAGCCCAAAGTTCTGAACCTATGGGCAGAAGACAGTAAAACCAGTGCATAAATTTAGGCAAGGAGAAGCTGCTTTAGAGCCCAGGTGGTGGCTGTGCACTCAGGTGTGTGATAGCAGAAGAGAACAGCTTTGGCCATACAGAATCATCACATGGTTCGGGTTGGAAGGGATGTTTAAAGCTTATCAAGGTTTGGTTAAGATACTGCAGTGCCTTTATACACACTTCCATTTGATTGGAGTCATGTAGCTTAAGCCACTTGAGCACTGATACAATCAGCAATGAGCATCTGCAACCATTGTAAGCAGTGCTGTCTGTCTGAGTGCCACCAACAGAGTGTCACCTCAGTGGTGACAGCACAAAGCATTGGGTTATGTCTGCAAATTGTTCATGAAACCAATGATTTCCTGGTTGAAATGTCAAACCTGTAGCCAAAGCAAGACAGAGAGCACAGCCAGCTGGGCATCACTTCCCTGCCAGCTGCAGACACAACCTCCTGCCTGAGCCCTGGGGGCTTGGCTGGCACAGGGGACTAACTGGAGAACAGCTGGATGGAGCTGGACCTGGGAAGATGGAGAGGATATTTATAGAAAGGGGGAGAACTGGCAGTTCCAGCTTTATTATCCCTCAAAAGGAAATTCTGTTCCCAGATTGTTAAAAACTTCATTAGTATTGAATTGTCTTCATTTTGTGGTTTGAGATGGATGGAAGGTGCTGCAGGAGTGCACAGTGGGAGTGTGATGATTCTGCTCTGACCTGCTGAGTGAAAGAAAATTATTCTGAAAGCAGAGATCCACACTGAGGATTCCTGCACAGCTCTGAGTAGAAATGCCATGTATGAACCACAGCTTTACAAAGAAATATAAATATAATTGCTGATGATTTCTGCTTTCTCCCTTAGTTTTATATTCCTAATTAGTAGAATTAGGAACAAATTAAGAATGCTCAAAAAAGGAAATATCATATGGTTAGTAGCTAGATTAAATGTTAGACAAATTTGTGGAGGATTAAAGCATTGTGTTTCTTTATAATTCTTTATCCTGCAGGAATTACAACTACCCACTTAATACTGGATGCTGGAATTCTCCCAATATTTTTTAATATATTATGCACTGTGATCCAGTCTTTGAGACTAGCCTTACCAAAGTTACACAATTTATCTAGTGAAGGGCTGACCTGAATGTGTTTGCCAGAGCTTCGGCTTATTTTTTATTTTAAGCTGGTTTGCTTGGATTGAAAAAATCCAGTATTAGCCAAAATTTTGTTTTGTTAATTAAAAACATTCAAGAGAGCAATCCGTGGATGAGAACCCTAAAGAATGAGAAGCAAGTAACAAAATGTCACCTAGGGCAGGGGGAAGACTGGAGGTGTTTGTTAGTTCAGCCAGGCCTCTTCAGAAACACTTGAGACATTCTCAAGTTCAGGGGATGTTTTGTTGTATGTTGATATTTCCAGCCATGAGCTGGATGTTTGGCAGGGGTGTCCTGGGAATGTTGCAGAACAAGAAGCTCGAGTGAGGTTGGTAGTGGGGTATTTGACTTTTTACCACTGAACTGGGATGGGATGCAAGCTGGGACAGGAGCTTCTGTCTAGCACACAATCCAGACACTTGCATTAGCCAAAAATACCACAAAACTAATGGGAGGGTGTTGCAGCCTGTCCATCTCTGTGCTGCACCCTATCTTCCAGGCACCCAGACTGCAACCAGATGGGACCCTGCAGGTCTCTATTAACTTCCCTGTAATTTTGGGCTTGGTAAAGTTCTACCCACATGGATCTGGTATCAGGATCATAAAGTGAGGCTTCTCCTTGCTCAGAACAGACACTGTGTTTGACACAGACATATACTGAGTTAAAGACACTGTCAGTACTTAGAAAATAATAATTTAAGCTGAGCTACTCACTGCTGTCACCACCTGTGAATGCTGTTGTGTTCATTCAGTTAAGACAGCTAAGCAGATAAAGGACTTCAAGCTTGTCAGAATTACTTTCAGGTTGCTTACAAGATGCAAGACACAAAATAATAATGCAGGAACCTTAAAGTGATCTGGGACTCATTTCTCTAGTACAAGCAACATTGCCTCCAGCCTCAGTGGCACAATTCAGCATTCTTGGAAAAGATAATTGCACCTAATAATAGGGAATTAAATACAGTGAATAACATTCAGGCTGGTGTGGAACACAGATAAATTTAGGTCTAAGAAAAGGATATGACTGTAAAACAGAATGAGACGCATGGTTTCTGGTTACATAAAAAAATTAAGATCTTAATATTGTCTACCCCGAGGAAAAACATTTCCCAGCATATCTTCTGCTTCAGGAATTCTGCCAGACAAGGCAGGAGTGTTCAGCCCAGGCTGAAAGAATGAACGTGTGTCAGCCTTCAGTATCAGCTCAGTGAACCTTCGACAGCCCCTGAGTTACTGAGCCACTTCTGGCACAGCTTGCCTGGCCCACATTTGCTGTGACAACAGCTTAATCACACGAGTGACCTACTAAACACCTGCCTGAACTACACCCTGCTGTGAGGTACAGGCTGGCTCATTCTGCCAGCAAGTTTAGGAGTCTTTCCCTAATTCTGTATGGGATAAGAGGATTCAGATGTGAGGATGTAATGAGTTAGAGATGTGTATGTAGGACTAAAGCACCCTGTGTTCTGGGACTTGATAGCCATTGAATTCAAGGAAAATCCTCAGGACTTGTCTGAAGTGTTCACAGTATCTGGTCTAAGGAACAAATCTGAGGGTGCAGCTTCCCATTGCACCTGGGACTCAATTGCACCTTGTCACTGCCAAAAGTGGGAGGACCTCTTTCCCTCTCCATTGTCTCCCAGCAATTAAGCTTCCAATTAACACTATTCTTTCATTTTTGCTCTCCTAGTATTCTGTTGCTTGAGGAAGCTGAACTGTGTTAGGACACCATTTTCACCTCAGGCCGTGCCTTGGTGCTGCCCTCAGGATGTGGGAGCTCTTCAGAAGGTTGCTGGCTCTGAGATCTCCAGTAGTGCTACAAATACCAGCACTGTTAAACTGTTTTATTGCTCCTGCCATTAACCAAACTGTCCCCAGAACATCAGCCTGCAACTATTGGGACAGCCAGCCTGATGGCTGCTGGGTAACTTCTGTTAGAAACAATAGGCCAAATTCTGGTTGCAGCTCTACTCCTGAATATCTCAAATATTCATTCTAAATCCTGACAACAACATCTGTTAACTCAAAGCATTCAGCTTTTGAAGATCTTCTCAAAATGAAATCAGGCCAGCAGCTCTAAGAGCAGCCACAGGTATGGCAGATGTCGTTTCCTCGACGCAGAGCACCCATTCCTTCTGGGCCACTCTGTGCTCTGCAGCAGCAATCTGGTTTTGCTCTCAGACTCAGATCTGATCAGTACCTAATCCCTGCCACACCAGACAGTCTTTGGCTGCAGCCTCCCGTGCTGTGGAATTAAAGCCACCAGTCTGGGTTTATCGCTACATCTGTGGCCTCATAATATTTTATTGGCCTATATTTGCACTGGGAATAAAACAGCTCTGGTCATTCTGCTCTCAGATTTGAATTAACATAGCTGAGCTTCCAAGAACATTATTTTGAGACTGGGTATTTGAGAGTGTTCTAATACTTCAGTGTTTCAGATCTTACCCTGTTATTCTATACAGCAAGGGAACAGAGAGTAAAAATGGAGCCTGAGTAGTTTGACACAATAACTGTTTTAAGTTTCCAGGTTTTGCAGCTGTGCAAAGGAATGAACAACCCTGTGGTTCCTATACTAGAGACCAAGGTCCTTCTCAGTGATACCATCTCAATCTCAAAAATTTATTTGCTTTTGCTGTCTTCTGTATGATTTTATTGACAGCTGTGTAGACTCCTGAACACTCCACTGTACGACATGAGCCAGAAATCCTGCCCTTTATAATATGGCTAGAGATCTGAAAAAGCTTCCTGCTGGTGTCAGTGGGCTCCATCAGGGTTTGGATTCCTGAAACCAAGGGCAAAAATTAATTCAGCAAGACTGAGCAAATGTCCTATCGCAGGGCC
This sequence comes from Florisuga fusca, assembly GCA_038090715.1. Taxonomy (NCBI): domain Eukaryota; kingdom Metazoa; phylum Chordata; class Aves; order Apodiformes; family Trochilidae; genus Florisuga; species Florisuga fusca. The sequence goes on from JAAWXA010000008.1 coordinate 24,783,961, forward strand.
CACAGGGGATGCATCTTTCACATCAGTAGTCACCACCAGTGTCTCATCACATTTCTCAGTATCAATCTTACTACCTCCCTCTAAATGGAAAAAAGGAAGGTATTTTTAGAATTAACAAGGTACCTGAATGCTCATTGTTGTGATAAAAGATACTAATGGAATGCAAAAACCATGAATCTGTTCTAAGCCATTTTGTCTTGCTTGTGTTTTCTGTGGCCCAGAGAAGCACTCATGTTGTGGAATCATTTTGCCAAACGTGGACTTTTTATCTATCCTAAGGGTGACTGTTGTGTGGCCTTTCAGTTCTAGCAAGGAATCTGGAGGGTGAACCTCCTTACCCTGCTTCTTCTGAAAGAAAATGTCCTGACACAGGCCCCTGGAGCTATGGCTTTCTAAGAAAATCATCATTTGCAGTGGAGGAACAAGTAAATCACATCATTAGACATCTTACAAAGACTGAATCATATCAAAGGTAGCATGTCAGGCCCCACTCATTTCCACTATGATTCCAGCAAGGCAAAGTTATTTCATAAAAAGTGAATATTTACACTGGAAGATGTCCAGGCCCATTGGCAGGAAGATCTATTCCCCTTTAGGGTTGAACCTTTCCTAATGTAGTTTTAACTCCTGGCCTCCATGTACCTCCTCCCTCTGTGACCAAATCCTCCTGACCAGAGAACAGAAACCGCTTCATAGTCCATCTCCCCAGCATTGTTTTCATCATGGAATTATGTTTTTTTTCCTTGTTGGCTTCCCCTTGTGCCAAAGAGGAACCACAAATTTAGGGACTTCAGAGTTCTTTGTAAATACAGGAGGTCTGGGTTCTGTGCAGCTTGAACTGCTTAAAAATGAACCTCGTTGGTTTTGTGAGATAAAAGAAAATGGACAATCTGAAATGAGTAAAAATCATAGTTTGCCATGGGGGACAGATGAATACTTCTATCATAGTACACAGTGGCTTTTGGCAAAAGATACATGAATTTAGGGCAAATTTATTTAAAAAAACTTTTTCATAGTATATATCCTGGATCATTTAATGCTGTCTTAAATATTGTGTTTATATGCAAATCAGTCTTCAGTGGTGAACTTTTAAAAGTGTGATTTCTGGTTCTACACAGCCTGGGCTTCTTCCAAACTACAGCAGATTCTGGGTTTCTCCTGTCCTATTTTCAAGAAACACAATTTCTATAAAATAGAATATAGCTCTTAGCTTGAAAAGAGGGGAAGAAAATTATTTTAAAGACTGCTCAGGATTCCCATGAAAACATAAATCCTCTACAGTGTCCAAATCCTCTTCTAACTATTAATGGCATTAAAACCCCCTCTCTTGGTTAATACAGATTGAGTTTCCCAGTCCCTGCTATTCAGTTGGATGCATTCCTGAATATTCAGTGGTAAAATGCTCTGACTTATCCTTCCAGTAAACTTCAGAAATGTACAGATTTCTGTGTCATGGGTTAAGGAATGATTTGCTCCTGACTGTATTCACTGAACATTTTTTATTTGGGGCTTTTGAACTGAACAAGCTTGTGATGTCATTGTGTCTGGTGAGACTTGGGAATGACTTCAAGAAATATCATTTCTCTCACATTGCTGGTGCCCAGCTATGCACACACAGAAAAATCTCCTGTAAAACAGGAGGGTGAACCCCAGTCTGGCTGGGATTTCTTTCCTTATGTGCATGTTCATACTGTTTGCTTGGGTTTTGGTTTGGTTTGGTTTTTTAATCTCATCAGCCATTTTCTGTCTCCCTTGGTGACAAAAGCAAGTAGCATGATTTACATTGCAACACGATTTATCCTTCTAAATCAAAGGTATTTTGATAATGGGAGCAGAATGTGGTAGAAATATTAACTGCTAATGTAAACAGTGTGGTCCTGAGTCGTGTATCTTGCTTGACAAATGTTCATCCCCAAATTATAGGCATTTTCTATTCTGCTTGTCAGGTGAATGTATGTTGCAGAATTAACAAACCTAATATTTTAAATGCAATGCTATTCCAGTAAGCGTGTCCCATTTTATCCTTTTGAAAGTCTGAATTATTTAAGGCCAAAGCAGCACTAAAGATTTTAGATATAACTGAATGTTGAAAACACTTCTATGATGCTGCATTCAGTGGCTTCTCTTGCCAGATTGAATCCAGGAGGAAATCAGTAGGGGCAGATGCACACCCAGAAATCTTATCCCCAGTCTCTTGGGGTTCCCATTAGAAAGGAAGTCTTCCAAATATTTCTGTTTAGCATGGCAAAAATGGTTAACTTGTGGATACAGTTTCTGAAGCATGAAATTCAATATGGTGATAAGATTACAGATGTCCTGCTTGATGTGAGGCTTAGATCCATTTCTGAATTATGCAGTACAGTGTCACTGTTATGTCCTAATCAAGTTCTATGCACTGGAAATTTTATTGCTGTTTGTTTTGTTTTGGGTTTTTTTACATAACAGACAAATATACAGAGGAAGCACCGTCTGCAAAATAATGCAGAATAATAATGTGATTACTGATTTATGTTGCAGGTATTTGGGATGACTATGAGGCTCTGTAGCCTCGTTTTATTTATTGCTAAGTCAGTACATTCTTTAATTTCTGATTAAAACCACTTCTAAAAGCACAATCCTTGCCAAAACTTCCAGAAATTCTATTTCTAGCAATATCCTCCTTGCCAAAACTTCTAGACATGACAATGTCATATATAACATCACACGAAATAATAATACATTTCATCATTTCAAACTGTCTTCAAATTTGAAATCAGTGAGGGTAAATATCTGTAGCACTGTGCCAAGATCCATGCTTTTTAAAGAAACCCCACAATTATGTCACATATATAATCTCTCCCCTCATGCATTTAGCATTCTTCGTTTGCAGAATGCCAGATGTTTCCTGTGTAAACTTCTGTGCACACATGCAATTGATAAATTGAGAGGAAATTAATGAATTGAGGAGATAAGCCAATCTGGGCCTAAAAAAGATGTTCTCCAGCTGTGAATGGAAGTGATTTATCATTGAGCTAAAGGATCAGCTTTTCTAGCTCAAAGCAGCAGAGACATCATTACATTTAATCCAGACTTCCACACAGATATTTAGGAGTTCTGCAGTTGACTTCAGCAGAGCCAGGATTTCACCCATAATGTTTGCCTAGGCTGGAAGCCCATTCTCCTCAGTTGTGTTATTTATTTACTTCATAAATGTGGTTATTGCTGTAGTGGAGGAATAAAAACCATCAGTTTGTGCACTCAGGGTAGAAAGACTGCAGCTGTGATTGCTGCTTAGCGTAGCAAAAGGAGAGACTTTTATTCTCTCTTTTTAAGCCTGGGTAATTGAGAGCAGCTCATCAGTTGGTCTGACACCTGCCCAAACCAGGGAAGACTTCAGGGTTTTGCAGAATGAAAACTCCTGCATGGCTGGAAACATGAATACCTGAAACATGCATGCAAGCTATTATAATTTGCTCTGGTAAATGTTTGTAGGAAGTAAAATGATAGATGATATTTGCAAATGTTTAGACCAGGATATGCAATTTTACTTGCAGTAAGGCTCAGCAAAATAAATCATTCCCAAACCTCACCACTAAACCTGTGGTGTACAGGGACCAGGGAGGCAGAGGTACAGACAGGTTGTAACTCAGGACTCAGGTTCCAGTCATACAGACATTAACTTGTTGTATGCACACATCACACTACAGAACTGAATTTCAATTCTGCATGCCCCAGGTACTCTTCATCTGCCTCATCTCCATGAACTCACATGCTCCAGGTCTCAAAAAGCAACTGAGCTGGTGTGAGGAAGGGGATGGGATCCATGGCAAGGAAGACCCTTTCCAGAAGCTGCTGTAAGGTCTGTTTTGATGTAGCAGTGCACCATATGTCTAACTATGCCTTTACTTTTCTGAGACCTTAGAAACAGCTCAACATGCCTGGAAGGGTTTATAAACATTACCACTATGAAGACAAATCACAAGATCACAGCTTTCTTAGATCTCCTTTTACTCCTTACATTACTCTGCTGTACTCAGGGATTCAAAGCTCCAGTGACTTGGTCAGTCCCTTCCTTATTGTAGGAATAGTCAGTCCTCTATGCAGCAGAAACAGAGTGATGTGACTTAGCACTATGCCACGAACACAGAGGTGTGGATGCCACTGCAAATATGTCACAGCAAAGTCACTGGGGAAATAAAGATGCCATGAAGTGGGTGCATCTTCCCCTTGCAGATGAAGATGGTGGTTTTGTGGAAAGCTACATAAGAAAGTGTGCTCATGTGCTGCTCTGTGACTGATATAATTTGGCCCCTTCTCAGTCAGACACTGATAAATTAGAAAAAGATGTGGGTTTCAGATGGCTTGTCTAGGGACAGCTTGGAGGGGGAAAAAAATATTCTTACAGGCTTTTCATCCCAGTTTCTTCTGATTTGAGCCCCCAGTAACCCTAATTGAAGTACTTGTTGTGCTGATGCCCCATGAGGGTCAAGAACTTGGGTTTTTTGAAAGACAAACCATGCAACATTTTTAATTTTAGTAAGTCAAACTCCAAAGAGAAGCCTCTCACATGTTTTAGATATACACTAGGTCTAGATGGCCCTGCCCAATATGGTGTGAGGTCATCAGCCTGAGGAACTGCCAAAGAAAGGCAAAACTTGGTCTTTCTGCATAAGGAAAATAAACCTGAGGCACATGATGTGTTCAGTCAGGAAATTCAGCACCTGAAGTCTTGAAACAAAGATGGATATTCAGGCAAGGCTGTAAAAATGCCATCAGTGCTCTAATAATGCTGCTGAGAAAAAAACCAACCCTCCCTTCTGCCAAATAAAGTAAAACAAACAAGAAAAAGCCATGAAGCAGAGCAAGTAATGTGATAAAAGTAAGGAATAAAAAAACCACAACGGTGGTCTTTCTAGTTGTGTTGTTCATCTGAGAGTTTATGTGAGAGCTGTAACAGCACTTTTAAGAATTATTTCCTGAAAAATTTGGATTTCAGCTCTTATACTCAAGGTTTTGCCTGTAACAACTGCCTGACCTTAGTTAAATTAAAGTTACATTTTAGTACTGGCTCTGCCTTAATAGAACATTTCATTATGACCTCCACAGTCTACATGTGATTCTGGGGGGGTAAAAAATACCCAAACCTACCCCAGTGTTGGGGTGTACTTCTGACACATTTGGTGGCCATTCATTTAAATTTTACCAGAATCAGGTGAACATCTGATAACTTGAAAAGAATCCCCTGAATTTTTGTTTGTTTTTTCCTCAATTTAAACAAAATGTTCATCTTCAGTTCCAGAACTTCTCCTCAGGCCACAATTCCTCATGCACTTACATACATAATGTCACCTCCAGAAAGCAGAAAGAATGAATGTAGTTACCTGATTAGGTCAAGCAGAGCATCTGCAGAGCTCATGATGGGCTTCCCACCCTCTTCAGTGCTCTCCTTCTGTGCTGCTCCACCAGGATGGATAATGGAGACCATGATTATTCCCACAACCACAGCCACAAATGTTGTCCACAGGTAGTAAGTGACAGTTATGATACCCAATCGACTGGAAGTCTTGGCATCCAGGGCTGCTAGCCCAGACATTAAGCTGCAGAAAGAAAACACATCACGTAGAGGATCTTTTGCACAGCATTAGTGCAACTGAAAACCTAACTTCCTACTTCTTCCAACTGAATCCTATTGACTGTTCTGTGAGGCTCAGGGGATAATTTGATGTGACCTGTATGTCTGATGGCTCAGTTCACAGGAGCAATGATAATAATCAGTCATACAAGCTTAGGTATGAAACTCTACTCATAATTTTACAGAATCACGGAGTAATTTGGGTCAGAAGGGACCTCTGAAAGAAATCTGGTCAAGTCCCTTTGCCTTTCCTGTGTGAGGCCAGAGAACAACTTTAAAATGAAAAACAGCAAGGGGAAAAATTGTCATATAGTCTACTTTATATCTAAGAGAATGAATTTTGTTACTTTCTAAATCAATACAAAGCACAGCATGGTTGTGCTTCTCCAGGGGGTACCCTGGGTAGCAGGCTGTGACCCTGTGTACTCCACTTGAAGTGGAGACTCTGGATAGTGTGCAGAGGAAACTCCTTCAGGGGCAGGTGTGGCTGCACAGTGATGAGCAAACAAAATGTTATGGTTGCTTCACCCTTTTCTTTCCCCTTCAGCTCCCTGCCCACCACTGTCAGAAGATGGCTATTAACCATCCTCTTGCTTGGATAGCCTGCCTCTCCTGAGCCAGACAGCTAAAGTTGTATGGCCAAGTGCTTTAGTTCCCATTGACCCTCTTTTAGAGGCAAATTAGACAGGGCACTGATGGTTCCTGAACTTGCTTCAAGCTGTTCAGACATAGACTGAACATTTTTCCAAGTGCCCAAGGCTGAGGTTTGAGTTTCCAATCCCACCAGTGTTGTCTGGGGCTTCTGGCTTGTATCAGCACTAGTGTGGCCATCAGGACTAAGGATTGTGCTCCAGTATTTGGCACTGGTGTGGCCACATCTGAAATGCTGTGTTCAGTCTGGGCCCCCACTACAAGGACATGGAGGTGCTGGAGCATCTCCCAAGGAAGGCAACAAAGCTGGTGAAGGAGCACAACTCTTATAAGGAGCAGCTGAGGGAACTGGGGTTGTTTAGCCAGGAGGAAAGAAGGCTGAGAGAGACCTTATTGCTTCCTACAACTAACTGAAAGGAGATTGGAGTGAGTTGGGTGTTTGTCTCTTCTCCCAAGTAACCAGTGATAGGACAAGAGGAACTGTTGCTCCAGGGAAGGTTTGGATTGGCTCTTAGGAAAAAATTTCTTCATGGAAAGGGTTGTGAGGCACTGGAACAGGCTGCCCAGGGAACTGGTGGAGTCACCATCCCTGCAGGGATTTATAAGACCAGTAGATGTGGTGCTCAGGGACGTGGTTTAGTGGTGAACTTGGCAGTGTGGGGCTTATGGTTGGACTCAATAATCCATTCCAGCCTAAATGATTCTGTGATATAATGAATAATGCTCTGTAAACTCTTCAAAGCATACATCTCAGGAAAGCTGCAGATGAAACAAAACACCACGTTTACTATTTGGTATGCCCACTGTCTAGCTTTCTCATCAAAACAGAACCATTTATCAGGGTTTTCCTCATAGATAGATATTTATACTAAGCTGTGCCTCCTTAAATGAAACATCCTTGACCTCACTCTGCTGAGTAAGGTTGTCTAGAGCCAATGCTAAAGTGCAGCTTAACCTCTATAGTAGATTTAATGAAATCAAATGGGGGGGATTTAGTGCTCTGGTTCCTGCTAACCACTAGATTAATTAAGGAAATGTATTGCTTTTCTGCATTGTCAGTCTCTCAGCTAGCATGGGGTTTGTTAACATGAGAGCAGCATGAGGAAACACTGATTGCACTGTAATATGGGTCATTTAGAAAATGAGCATCTAAGTAACTCTCACAATTTTAATCATTGTTCTTCCCTCTCTTTTATTATTGCATTTGATAAAAATTCCACCTTTCTGTGTGTCTGCAAAGCACCGTGTACAAACACAGCACTACATATAAAAAAACCAGGAGCAGCAACAAGAGTCAGTCCTTTGGCATCTCCTTTGAATGGGTGCATGTGGAAGAGTATATTCTAAAACATCACTTTGATAAAGCAGTTGAGTCAAACGTTTATCTCCAATTAATGTGTCAGGTTTTTGTAAAACAATCTCAGCGTTGTTATTAGGTTTCCAGGAATGAACTCCTCTCACAGACCATCTACCCATTGGTTTGAAGGCCTTGCTGCTGACCAGCAAATCTGTAACTTGTAGGTAGGACAATATGCAGAGTGATTACTTGGAGAGGGCCCTACCAAGGAGGCAAACAGTCCACATCTTTTCTTGGCACTGCCCAGAAGCCACCACCACCATGGTAAAGCCACACTGTTTCTCTTGTTCTTGTATTCTTGTATTCTTGTATTCTCTTGTTCAGTGTATTTCTTTTACAGAACAACAGGGAGATGAGCCCTGCACATAGCACCTCACTTGTCTTGATTCTTCACCTGAGAAGTATGTCCAGGAGCATTTACAGACAAAAAAATCCTAATTAAATATGGCCAGTGGTTCATCTGCCTTTGGGAGTGCTACCTCAGCCTTAAGACATTGGGCCACTAGATCTGGGAGGATGCTGTGAAGTTAGAATCTAATCATATATTGGCTCTTAGGTGACAAATCCTGAGGGGGCTAATAATGAGATTGCTCTGTCTTGGGGATATTCATTAACAAGATCATCATCTGTAATGAGATTATCCTGTCACCAGATAAAGTCATGCTCAGTTCATGCTGTGATAAGGAAGTCCTCAAAAGTAATTAACTATGGAGGTGCAACAGGGGTAACTGGTGTGACAGAAGCCTGAATGAAGGTCTGGGCCTTTCATGGCCTGCAGTGCTCAGTTCTAAGAAGGAACCAGGGGAAGCAATTATCCAGAGGCTGGGCAGTAACATAGGTCATGGAATTTTAGGGAATTGCTCAAAATGATTTTCAGGAAGAAATGCTGGTACAAGAAAGTAATCACTCACTACTTTTTTAAACTATAACTCATTAACTATTTTTGTTTGATGTCAGAGAACAGGACAGAAGACAGGAAGATCAAGAGACATGTTGATTCCCACAGGGAGTACATAAAGCAAGACAGTTACACCACAGGAGTTTCCCACCATTGATCTCTAGAGCTCTAACATTCCCATAATGTAGCCAGAGAATGACAAGTAAAAGGACTTTTCTTATTTCCTAGGGAATACAGCAGTCAGGGGGAATAAGCTTCCAGATGGTTTAACTTCTCTTATTCAGGTTTCTCCTTTAAATCTGATTTTCATCAGACTCTCTGGGCTCCACAAAAACTTCCCGAGCAGAGTCCCAGACTGCTTCTAAAACTGCACAAAGATGTTTCCATGCTATCCATTACTAGACTTCTGTGGAACACAATGGAACGAATTTAGCATTCCATAGAAATGGGATCCTTGTCAAGCCTCAGAATCTGGTTAGGCTTGGAGTAACAGGACATATATTTGAGTAATAAATTAAAACTATTTGACTTACTATGTAGCTAAGTAGCTTCCACTTGTATGTTTCATGCATAGCTTCCATTATATGTTTTAATGATTGCAAAATGGACAAAACAGGATTAAGACAATAGAAAACAGTCTCCAGCTTTTCTAAATAATTGCAGTACACTAATATGATCACTCTGTAAAAAAAAAAATAATCCACAGAAGTGTAATTTCATGGTCAGGCCCTATTTCTTAGTTTGTATGGAAAAAAATTATGTTGAGCCTAAGACTTCCAAAACACATGTTAATGAGTTTTTTATGAGATATTAAACCTTGTAGTGTAGAATTTAAGTGAAATCTCTGATTACTAGGATTTAAGAGGTTTCTTGCACCTTGCTTTGAAACATCTGGTGCTGGATATAATAAAACATCATAATAAAATAAGTGGCTCCATGATCTCTTTATAGCCTGCACAGAGTGTGCCAAAAAAGATCTTCCTGTGGCTTTTCTTTCTCCTGTATAGAATCCTGTGCTTCATTTTTTAACTCTGTTCTGTTTACCCAACAAATCTGGAATGAAAATCTCAGAGACTCTCCAAGATTTGAAGCACAGCCTCCAAAATTTCTGCAAATATCTGTCCTACAGTCCTTAAATGTTTGTGGCTGTCAAACCTCTACAAAGCTGTGTTGTGGCAATATGAAGATCTCTACACAACACAAACCTGATGGTCCACAACATTTTCAAGTTTGCAATCTTTCTAAGGTTTATATTGTTATTTGTAAAAAGTAAAAGATATTTGGCTATTTTATTGGGAGTTGGGTAATTTGAAATCTACTCTGGTTTGTTTTATGGGAAATAAGTTGTTCTGATGCAGCCAAATCTGTTTTGTCTGTCCTCTGAAATATCTGCTCCGTTTAATGAAAGAGAGAAATCCAGTTGATCAAAACTTGGGTTTAGCAAATAATTCCAAAAGGTTTATTGACTTTTATGGGCATTTTAATGGGACAGATATTTCAGACAATTATTTCACTAAGACTTCCATTGTTTAATTGCTGATTGCTAGTAAAAAAACCAAATAACAACAACAAAAAATATTAATCCCTAGTTAAATTATTTTATCTAGAATGTATTGATAGAAAGTTATTTACTTTTTTTGGACAGTCTCCATGTGATTTATGAAAGGTTACCATAAATTGTTTCTTTCTGGGGTCTTTGCTTAGAGAGGAAGGTGAAGAAAAAAACAGGATCAGTAGATGATCTAATGAAATCTAGTTTTTAAGGGGAAATTAGAAGGGAAAAGGAAGATCTCATCAATTCCAGGAATTATTCTTATATGTAAATTATTAAAAATGCTAAGCCAGTTTCTAGGTTGTTTTAAATATTGGTATTAGCACAAACCAATGAGAGCATTAAGTAGGAAGTTTCATGTCTGCTTTGAAAGAAATCTGCATAAAACCTCCAAAAAAACCTACAGCAATTTTGACATAATGAGGAAGGGAATTCTTTCAGTATCTTGGAAATCTAATAAGTCCCATGCAGACAAGTAGCTAAACCCTTATGAGAACCTCTAGGCTTTTCCTGGCTGTCACTGATAAACATCAGAGTACTTAGGAGGTATTTTATTTACAAATAAAAATAGAACTTCCTAACTTCTCCTCAATTCTCTAGGTTTTTTTATTGTTCTCTGCTAAAAAGCACATTTTTTGACCTGTCTGAAGATCAAAACTTATATCCGCAAAAAGGGAAAATACAAGAAGCTGCTGTTAAGACCCCATTCTTCATGTTTATTTTGTCTTCCTCTCCACCAGAAGCCATCTGGATGTTGCTTTGAAATAGATGGATTATGGATAAAGTTATCAGAAGAGATTAGTGTGATTAGGAAGACATTAATCCTGTCAAGAAGTAATGGTCAAGTATTAACCACCAACAGTTGTTCCTAGAATCATGTTTGTGTTCATTCATCCCCTCCCCTCCACTGCATTCTCATTTTGTAATTGCATGCCATAGAAAAGACCTTCCTAAGCAATTCTCCCCGTGGGGCTGGGGAGCTCCTCTAACAGCTACATTAGAGATGATTACATGAGAGTTGAGCATCATGAAAGTGAAGTGCTGGCTCCACTAATGCTGTTTGCTCATGCGGCCAGGCTGTCGTTTACCTTTTTGTCAAGGTCAGTGCCTTCAGGTTTCAACATGGTAATAATTTCCATTTCCATAGCACAAGCCATTTAATCATCTGAAAATACTGCTGTAGCCTACTACCAGAAGGGAAGGCAGAATGTCCATTTTACAGACAGGGAAATAGAGAAATGAAGGCACTTTATAAAGACAAATTGCAGTGAAGAAAAGGGATCTTACTGCAGTGGACCACCAGACTTTTCCTCATCTGTGCCCAGATATCTGTGCTTGCATGATGGGCTGCTTCACTTCCATGGAGGTACCACTGGTACCATGGAAAATCTGGCTCTTGACCCACAAACAGTGAACAATGTGCTGGAAGATCTTGCTCCCTGCAGTACACTGTTCGCAGTGATTGTGTTTAATTTTACAGCTAGGCTGCTGGAAAAGAAACCCAGCCTGCATTTCATATCAGAATATGCAGCTTCTTAAGAGTCTGTTTATAAAATAGTGCTTAGAAAATAGTAAGAGTTTTATTTTTTACTTAGAAGGTTGAGATCTCCTTTTCATCACTCTCTGACACTTGTAACTTATAAGAAACTGGCATACATAGCAAAAATCCTGCCAGAAACTCACATCATGAATTGGTTATTCTTAGTGTGTGATGAGCTATCTGTATTTATGGGCTAATGTAGACAAGGCAGGGCTTTGTACAGTGCACAGTGGAGATCAATGTTTAAAAGCTGTTCCATCACTTCTTCCCCCCCAAATAGCCCAATATTCAAGGCTACTACAGCACATCTAGGAATGCTGGAAGAGGACAAACAGCAACCTTTGGTCACTGACTGCTAAAAGAGGTTGGAGACATTGTAGTATAGCTCACACAGAATTCAGGTTGGCTTGCTGACTTTAGCTGTTCTGAAAAATAAATTTAAAAAAAAAAAAAAAAGTATTTTCAAAATTCAAAGGTCAGGATGCAAATGAAAACAAATAATCTATTAAATATGGATGTGCAGCTTCAGATCTGTGGAAAGAGCCAAGAACCTTAATAGTATTTGATTTTCTGTTCTGTCAGTTCTTTCAAGTGTTTTAAATTAAGAAAAGGGCAAAAGGATTTGAAACACAAATTTGGATGAACAAATGTCAGATGTCAGATTTATTCAACTGTTCATCATTCATACATGTTTCTCTCCTAAGGAAACAGAGGGAATCCAGCCAGCTCCTTAATATTCATATGTCATTGCCATTTCTTTTGAGATACACAAAGTATTTTAGAGCTATTAAAGAAATATATAAAAATTCTGTCAGGTCATAAACTGCTCATACCCCATTTGTAATCACTTCAGTGCTTTCTGCATCCATTCCCTTTGTCACCATAGATTTCTATTGCACACCACTAGATCCCTACTGACATTGCCTAAATAATTTGTATTGAGTTGATCTAATTTTGTCATTATATCTGCATAATTCTGCAGCATGTCATTTTTCACTGAAACAAATCAGACCTCTAGTTTGGCACAAGCAAAAGAAAACACTAGAAATACTATGGGATCTGACCATTAGACTCCATATTCCTAAAGAACAGCTAAGAACAGTGATAATGTAACAGATGATAAGGTAGTGAAACATCTGAGGCACATAGGAAAGATTCTTAATAAAGTTTCCTAAAAATGGAAGTTCTGCCCACCTGCTCAAGCAATCTCAGAGCATCCATTTTGAGAACTTTTAGGGTAATCTGACATGAGTTCTGCAAGATACTGGCAATATAGATAATAAAAAGAAGTATTTGTGAGATTGCTCTCTGTCCAGTTCTTCTTACCCTTAGGTAACCTTCCCTTCCAGTTTCATCCAAGTACAGTTTTGCTTTTCACTCTGAAAGTAAGTATATTTATCTCCTCTAGTCATCCCCTTAAAACCCATCTCTTTAGGCTGACTTTCTCCACAATAAAAACTGTGGATTGCATATCATAGGGAAGGGCTAACAGATTGTTCTCACTGGGGTCAAGTATTTTTATTACTTTTACATTACAGTGATACACATGGCAGGTAGTTTAGAAATGGGACACTTTACCATATCACTCAGGTACCACACAGATTTTCCCATACTAACCCAGCAGAAGCTTCACCCTCCTCTGTTGGGAAGAACTGTTCCTGAGTGCCAATATTTTTCTATTGGCAAGGCAGCACAGGTGGAATAGAGGGAAAAATCCAGAGTCTAATAATGTGAAGAAAAAGCTCAGTGTTGCAAAGAGCAGTTTAATTTTATGGGAAAATACAGCTGCTTGGGTACATTATGGCCCAATGTTCTGAGCAGGCTCCTCAGAGAACCAAAGGCAGAATTTTATATCTGCTTCCCAACACCTCACTAGGTAACACAGTACATAAATTTGATTGCTCCTGACTATGCCCCAGTTTGGCAGCTGCACAAGCACAAGAGAGGAACAAAAGGAAAGAATGATCAGGGGAAATAGTTTAATTCATACATAGCAGAAAAGACCAAGCCAAAACTGACCATAAGCTCGACCCTTTCCCATCTAGTCTTCAGATGAAATATGTGGATTTCTCAAGATAATGTAGAAAGTATCTCTCAGTAGCAGGAATGGATTAGAAGAAATAGTACCACGCATGTTGTCAAATACTCAAAACCAGCATTCATTACTGAGGGAATGAATTTTGGCTGTCCTCATGGTTTAAATTTAATTATATATAAGAAAAAAAGGTAGATTTCCTAGCCTCTAAGCAATCTGTGTTTTCCTTCTGACTAGATATTATACCCATCATAGCAGGGTCTGATTTGTAACCATGGCAGAAAATTTCAGTACTGGCCTCTTGAGTGATTTGGGTCAAATTCTTCATCCCTAACAAATGGCAAACTTAAATAGTAAGCCAGAGAAATGATCTGCAGCCCGTGGTCTGTTACCAGTTTCATCTCTAGCCGGCAGCAAGCAGAACAGTGCACGACACAGTTTACCCAAAGAATATAGGGTTGCTGTGAAGTTATTTGGGGTGTGTCTGCAAAGAGCACTGCAGATAGAGATGAACTCACTCTGCCTTTGCTCTGAGCTGCTCTGGCCCATCCGGAAGCCACAGATCCACATTAGTCCTTGGAATCTGAGCTTGGGCACAAAGCCACCCTAATGCAGCTGCACAGCTTCTGGCATGGATCTGGCACCACTCTGCCCAGCCTGGCTCCTGGGCTAAGTCAGTTCCCATCTGCTTGCACCCAGAGCATCTCCACATCCTCCTGCAATATGAGACTGTCAGCTCTTCAAATGTGACCAAGGAGTCCTGTGAGGCAAAATTTGGTGTGGCACAGTACACATGCACAGTGACAGGATTCCATTAGAACAGAACGAGAAGAACTTTTCATGTTAAAATGCCAATGTGTGCCCCAAATCAGAGAGCTGTGAAAAAAAAAAATGATATGGGGAAAATGGTACTATAATGGAGTAGCTTCTAATTAAATACTAAGCTCTGGAATCTAAGCAGAAGGACAAGAGATTGCAAGAACTGGTGGCACTATGGACAAGAATCCTCTTGAAGAATGATAGTTCTCTTTAGCATATTATATTTAATTCAGCAACTAAAACCCCAATAATAACAAATATTTATGACTACCCTCAGATAAGCCTTCAAATAAACAATAAAATGTTATTAATGTACACTTGCTCACATCAGCTAAAGCATGCTCAGAGGAGAAAACTTTATAATTTAAAAGAATACACATCCAATCAGTTACTTGGATTTGACTATAAGGGGAACAACCTTTCTTTAACAAGTTCTGCATGTGGAAAAGGATTGAATCTCTACTACTTATTGTTTCTTAACTAACTGGAAAATGGCCAGTGGTAAATAAGGAAAAAGATGTAATAATTATCCTAAGCTTAAAGAAAACAAACTGCTTTTACTAAAAGGAAATAAACGGTGGTTACAAGCCTCTTAGGCAGCTGAGCAGTTCAGTTCTGCTCTGACAATTATTTCCCACAAGTGGCCTCACTTCTTACTGCTAATCATAGTCTTAGAAAACTGGGCCCTATATCTATTGTCAGAAAAAAGCTTAATTATGTAAACAAGAAGGGTTTTGAAATAAAGGATGGCAATTTTTATTGCATCTACAGGTAGAGAAGAGACAGAACTGAGTAGGTTCAGCTGGTGTCCACCTGGCTAACTCCAGCTTTAGAGAGCTTTCTGAAGAAGCAAGGCTTATGCAGTCAAATCCTGTGTGCAAGAGAGAGCTCTTACATCTTATATTTTAATGCATTTTTCTCTCAAACTGATCAAAGGGGATGGAAGGCTCTGCAAGTGAGAATTAGGTTCCTGTAAGGTCAGTGAGACTTTGTGGCTGAATACAGGAAAGAAATAGTCTGTGCCCTTCTATTATTATATTGAAATAAGAACCAGAGGCTGCAAGCCCTGCCTATTCTCCAGCCTGCCCTACAGATCTGCAGAGCACAGGGGTTGCAATCAACCTTTGAAGACACAGGAGGCTTTCTCTTTCCTTTTTCTGCTTTTTCTCTCCCTCTCTGCTCTCTTCCTCCTCCCCACCTCTGCTCTTGGAACAGACAGATGAATTTCCTTTCTGGACTGAATACCCCAATGTTACCTTTTTGCCTACCAGAAGGAATCGATGTCAAAAAGAACAACTCCAGATGGTACATTTTTAGTCAGAGTTTGCATCTTCTTCAAAACCTCAGTCACAACATGGCATAAAGTTAGAACAGATCAGGTGGCTGAATGGCCTCCCCAGAAAAGTTAAGTCAATGCAGTTGCACTCACTGCAAATCAAGTTTCTGGCCCATTGGAAGTTGACCAGTACAAAACTGGTAACCTCAGAGGAAGACAATGGGGCAGGGAATTGGTACAAGGACAAAGATGCTCCCAAGGGAGGTGACAGTGCAGGAGTTGTGGCAAAGCCCATGCCAGCATGGCCTGACTTCCAGCCCATGCCCATGCCTGGCACTGCTGGCACAGGCATTTCTCTAGGAAATGTGAGAAGATAATAATCAGAAAGTTGAGTGTTTGTACAGATGTTGACAACAGATTTGATAATTTCAAGCATTTAAGGAGCTGGGAAACTAAAGTGATGCACAGGTATCTCTGCCAATTGACTTGGGGTGCAGGGTAGAAAGAGATTATAATAAACCAGACTGACAAAGAGTTGATACTTTATAATTTTCTGGGCACTACTGTGAAACGCCAGGGATGAAGGGTGTCCCAGAGGCACAGGTCCTCCCTCCCGCAATCACTGGTGGTCCCTCAGGCTTAGAGACAGAGCCACCTCCTGGATAGAGGCTGCAATACAAACCGAGGCTCCACACGCCGGGAAGTGCATTAGATGGAAGGAAAAATGATTTAAAGCACTTGAGCAGCCTGGGCCAGCTGATCAGCAGATGTCTGTCTAAAGACCTGGACCCACCGTTTTTTAAACATACCAGAAGACTCGGGGCAGGATGCACTGAGGTTCACCTCTATCACTGGCACGTATGTGTGTCTGTTTGAAAATGAGATATGTGCTGAAAACTTTTGCATATAAGGGAGAAAATATATTATTTGCATTGCATTTGCCACATGAGGACCAAGGCCTCTGTCTCAAATAGAATCAGGGAGCTTCAGATCTCCTGCAGTTGAGAAGCTCCTGTCAGGCTTGTTGAGAAGCTGCTTGTCCAACTGCAGCAAGAGCTCAGGCAAAGTACAAGTGTCAAACTATCAGCTCAGATTTTGTGCCCATTCTGTCTGAGGTCTCTTAATATTCCCATCCCCAGGTTTAAAATTAGTATCCTCCTGTGTTTGTACATATAATAAGTATTCTGCATCTGGCAACTCCAAGGGCCAAAATTTGATCTTGTAACAGATTCTCTATAGAGTATGCTGGGGCAGATAGAAACTGTCAAGGCTCTTTGTTGTAATTTCTTGGTTTGTGTTGCTAATAGAAGCAGCATCCTTTGTTCTCTGGGTACCTGATCTCCTCACTGAGAAGAGCAAAGTCTGTACACAAGACACTTAGTGCATATTAATTGGTATGAACAGGGCTAAAGCTCAGGCAAAGGATGGGGAAAATCAATATATATTTCCTTCAGAGTCCTTGTATGACATCGTATGAAGCTTGCTTATGTAATCAGATAACTGAAATAATATCAGCCCCTGTCCTTAATGATGGTCCACGTCACAACAGAAACAAAACAGGAAGGCTGGTCTTACTGGTGGTCACTTTTTAAAATTTTTTTCTGCTGTGGGAAAATAAAAAAAACACAGGTGATAGGAGATATCAGAAACAGGTACAAGAGCTCTGGGACACAGCACCTCTGAGTGCTGGGACACAGGTAAGACAAGGAACTGTACATGGATGAGTCAATCTGCTGTTGTTCCACTGATTTCTCATGCACTCAAGGGACTTTTAAAGTAAACACAGTTCAATCACAGATACCTGCCTGTATCATCACTTTTTCCTTCTTAATGGATATAACCTGCAAAGTTTCTGTTTTAACTCTCTATCAGGGCAGAAGAAGGGCAGTACAAATTTTCAGCCACCTCTGTTTAAGTTTGGATTTGTGCTAGTGACCTATAAATGCAAGATTTTCTAATCTATTATCAGCCTCCTGTGCCACACATTTGCTGCCTTTTACTTCTGTCACAACCCTTCAAGGTAAACCAAGTACCTCCTTCCACCCTTCTTTCTCACCTTCCCTTTTCTTCACAAGATTTTTTTTTTACTTTTTAGTTCAAGAAAAAACTTGCATCAACTTCGACCAGGAGAGTAAAATTAGAGCTTGGTGCTGTTCCCCTGGTTTTTGTAAACAATAAAACAGAGTAATTTAGAAGATAATGTAAAAGCTGCTGCTCCCAGGGGATAAGAAACAGGGGATAAGAGAACATACAAATCCACAAAGAAATTTACTTTCAATGTGTACACAGACTGGTGAAAACAGAGAGCACTGGTTTATTCATTTTATAAAATGTAAGTGTGGGAAATATTGTGCTTTTGGGAAAAAAAAAAAAAAAAAAAAAAAAAGGAAAGGAACTGTACAAGACTGTAATTATATCTGGAGTATTTTTTGTCTGCAAAAACCTGAAATTTCAGTGTGCACTAGTAAGTGATGATTAGTTTCCTACAGAGGGAGATAGACTCATGCTGCCTTACAGTGAGAGCTAACCCATTTGAAGATCTGTAAAGTTTCTTCTCTATCTTCCTCAGAGGATGGAGTCCATCAGTTCTAACAGTGTGGCTCATAGTGAATCTGTGGGTAACCTAGAGCTATCACAGGCTGTGTCAGAGCAGCTCTTCCCTACTGTGCTGCCTCTCCTCCTGGCACCTCTGAAAAAGAAGGGAATTTAAAGAACTATACACTTTAGGGAAGGACATGTCTGTGCTCCCACCCCCCCCCCAAAAAAAAGAGAAAAATCTAACGTATTTTGTCTTCATGTTCTGTAGCTGCACAGGACAGAACCAGGTATGAATCTATGGCCAGTTCTAGGCATGCAAGCACCATGAATCAGCTTCATTCTGTGAAGAACCATGAGAGGGTAGATGTTTTAAAAATAAAGTTAATGCTAGGTTGTGTTTATCTTCATCAGCTCTCGGTGATCTGAAGCCTGGAAACTTACCTTCTTTTTTTTAAAAAAAAGAAGGATGACTTTTCAGCTTATGTATTTGGTCCTAGAAGATGAGGCTTCAAGGAAAGGCACCAAAGAGTGCAAGATTTTTTTCTCAGCTCTGATTAGTTAAAGTTAGCTTTGTTACTCTCCATCTCTCCTTATCTCTTCTCTCAGCATTGGGCTCAGAGCTTTTCACCATCCAACTGGGATTTGTGATTGGAGTCAGTTGGAAGACAAGACAAATTTAGAGGAGAGAAAAAAACATACTAAATTATTCCTCCCTGCTGCAAAGGCAGACAGCATGCACCAGCCCTCAGCATCAGGATCTAGATCATTAATCCTGCACCCAATAAACTGGCACCACTAAAGGTTCTGTCTTTAATACACTAAGAAATCACTTTCACTTCCAGCTGAAGCCAGGCATGTATTATTAGTTCACTGGAGACACGCTGGGCTTTTTTTTCAATATTCATCATAGTACAGCAGTTGTCTCAAAATACTGCAGAAGACTATAAATTATTGTGCTTTTTCATCTTGTTTGTACAGTGCATTGTTTAAATTGTTTAGATTCAAGGTAGGCTTTTTGATAATGTTATTCATTCCATATATTTAACTTCTTAAAACATCCTCCCATTACAAGAAAAGAAGAAAACCTCAGTTAAAAAAACCTCCACTATTTTAAAGGAAATAATAACTATATGAGGTATTGCATCAATGTTCCTATTGATTAAAAATATTTTCATAGCTCCACTATAAATATGAATGTACAGCAGTCAGTAATGGTCCTGGCACTTGGAAATTAATTCAATTAAACCCAAAACAGTGGTGATGACATGTCTCATTTAGGAAGGCTCAGAAGTTATAGGAATAATTATTGTCCTCACTTACCTTGAGACAACCAGTGGGAGAATCAACATTTTCAGCATCCTCATCAGTAACTCACCAGGAAACTGGAAATAACTGATTTCCTAGAAATACATGGAGAGATGCTTATTGTTTTGAGATAAAAACTATCTGTCTTCATGAGTCCTGCTAGGGTTGTGGATCAGATAAGACTGGTACAGCCTGCAGCTTTGGTACATAAGGTGGCAAAGATATAGGTTTTAAAAAACCATTTAAAAATTAATTAGATTACATATTTTGTTGTAATTCAACAACAACACACTACATTGTTTGTTCCTTTAGAAAGGAAGACAAAAATGAAATCTGTCATCTCTTGGGGACTACCATTGATAGGCTGCCTTGAATATTCTCTTCATTCTGTATTTTTTGTGTTTTGCTAGATGTTTATGAAGCTACTGCTTGGAGATAAAAGATGTTCAGACTGCAGTTAGCAGTAGTGGGACAAAAAATTGTTTTGGTTTACTCACGTTTACTAAGTGACATATTTTTAAATTGATACTTATAGTTTGTGCTCAAACAATGCATTCAGTGATGCATGTTATCCTCTCCATTCTGTCTGACTCAGAAAGAAATGAATACCTGCAAAGACCTTAATTAAAGTCTGCTGGAGGAGAAATCCCCAACTGACTTTAATAACATGGTCTGTTGATGATTTAAAATCTCAGATTTATTAATACAAAATACCATTGGTGTATAGAACTATCTGTACATCTGATGATGAAAAATACTCCTAGGGTTTTCTTTAGAAATAAATGAATATAAAATCCAATGAATATAAAATCCAATGAATTTACTGCACTACCAGGTTTTAGCAAGTCTGCATTAGATGCTACATTTCATTTTGCTTAAACACCTGCTGTTATTATCCACACTTGCAACACTATAATATGCTTATGCTAGTCTTACCAGGTCTCTTAAAGACCAGAACTCTTCACAAATGTATTGTTTGAGAATGTGTGAAAAGACCAGAAGAACCACGGAGATTAACAAACCAATGAAACCAAACAAATTTTACAAAACTTTTATCTTCCAAAGCCCATCCTTGAGTTCTGCGAGTTGCTATGTCTTTTGTTACGTAAGGAAGGTATTTTCTCTGTAGCAACACACTGCCATGCCACACATACCTGCTGGGAGAGCCTCCGTGTCCTCAGGAAGAAGCCAAGAAGACAGCCAATGGTGACTGACAGCACCGAGAGAATGAGCAAACCATTTCTTTTACAGACATCCTTGATCCGAGCCAGGACTGCGTCAAGACCCACCGCCATCCTGCCCTCCCTGCTCTTTGGAGAAGAATCAGCATCCCATGGAGAGAGAATTCACCCGCTCCTCTTCTTGGGGTGGACAGATCTGGCTCTGTATAGATCAGATCAAAGCACTTCCAGTTCTGCTCAGCTGACCTGCAAGGTCACCCCTCTACCAATAGCCACCAAGCAAGCAGCTGGCATTATTGTTCCAAATTAATACCAACAATCCTATTATCGACTACATCATTAAGAGCCTGGAAGAAGATTAGGGGGCTCTGGAAAATTAGAACAGAATGAAGTAGTATTTCTAAAACAAGACTGGTTCAAAACAAAGTGACACTCCTGGGAGAAGGACGGTGTTTTAGTGCGCTGCTCAGTCTCCTTGGTTTGGGGTCTGGACATCCAAAATTAGAAAGGGAATAGTGCAAGGCATGCATTCAAATGGGTAAAGTAATGTCACTGCTGGTTTTCTAATGGGCAGAGTAGATAACATTTTGAACTGGACTATCACAGCAGGGCAAGGGAGGTGAAACTGAACTTAATTAATTAAAGCAGACTTGGGTTCTCTGTTTTCATGGAGAAAAAAACCCTGAATGAGTAGCTAAGTAAGAGATGTGCATCCAGAAGAAAATAGCTGTATCCTGAAACATGCAAGGACACGTTCTGGCATTTGGCATTTATCTTGGAAGTGAAATGATTTCACTTTTCTTCCAACCACTATGTTGATTAGAGTAGGGCCAATTGACTTTCAGGGGATTATCAGACTAAGCCATAGGGATTGCTTTCCTTTCCTTCCCTCTGTCCATATGCAATCCCTGTGCCGATTTTTATGCTAATGAGTATCTGATAAAAATACACCACCAGAGCTGCTCACCAGGCCACACTTTTGTACCAAAACATTTCTGTGTTACTATAAAATTATTCAGTGGTTCTATGGAGAATATTCTATACACTACAACGAAACAGCGTGTTTACATATTGTTTTATTTTATGCTGCAGTACAGTATTTGTTGTTGCGTGCTGACATATGAGTAAGAAAGCTTAGGAGAGATTAAACTGTTCTCTTTGAAGGCAGGATCTGAACACGGCATGGCCAGTAAGACATACAGACACACATTGAGAAAAAAAAAGATAGAAAATACGCACTCTTTATGCCCTTCACAAGAGGGCTGTGAAAACAAGAGGATCACAGAAAACTTTATTAACTTTTATGTAAAAGAGGACTGAACTAATGATGTTGAGCCGTCCTACTCCAGACGTTTTCTAAGCTCCAGGCAACTTTGCTACCTTGACAGCAGGCACCATGCTTTCCAAACGAAATACTAATTAAAATACTCTCCATGAAATCACCCCGGCCTCCACCCGGAGCCGTCACCCAGGGTGTGCCGCTGGGACCGGGCAGCAGAGAGCTCGGGGGACCCCTCCGAGCCGCGGGGACTTTGGTCCCCATTTGGCCATCTCGTCCTCGGGCGGGTTTTGACGGAACCAAGCCCCGATCCCTCCCCCACACCGCGCCGGTGTGAAGGCCCCGCCGGGACCCGGACCGCCGGCTCCCCCCCGTGAGCTGAGCCGGAACCGGGCCAAGCCCTCGGCGGGGCGGGAGGAGCGCGGCCT
>JAAWXA010000008.1:24806436-24824941 GCA_038090715.1 Florisuga fusca
TCTTTTTTTTTTTTTTTTTAGTCGCAGTGGATACAGATTTGTGGAGAATCTGGTGGAGGGTGGGAGACACTCAGACCCTCTGGAGAGCCTCAGCCCATGGTGTTACCAGGTTAAAGCTGAGACAGACTTGATCCTCTCTCATAATCATTGCAGCACGACAGCTCTGCTAGCCTTGAACTTGACTAAATACATGCTGCACTTCATTTCATTCCATTTCAGTTTTTCTAGATCTGTATGGGAGCATCAGTGAATCATAGAGTGGTTTGGGGTGGGACATAAAAAACCATCATCCAGTTCCAACTCCGTGCATGGGCAGGGACACTTCCCACTAGGATCAGGTTGCCCAAGGTCCCAAAGATCCCAGGTGGCTGTTGCCTTCTGCTCTGGAGGCAAATGTGTCACCACAGCACACAGCACTACGAAGGGGAAGTGTCTCTGCTATAGCTGCAGTCTCATGCAGAGTAAGGGCTTCCTCTGTTCTGCATATTTGAGCTGGCCAAGAGAATATTCCACTTGGGATATTAACAGGAGTTGATCTTGATTGCTGGCAGAAGTTCCATTTCACAGAACCAGACTTAATTCCATTTGCTGCTGCTGCATAGAGAAGTGAAATATAGCTTTGTGTGCTGTAACTCAGGCAACCTACTCTGAACTACCATGGTAAAAGCATCAGAAGTCAGTTTCTCACCAGAACTTATAAATTAAAAAAAAACAACAGATCCCACTATTTTATTAAGACAGTCACTGACAGTTTGTAAAAAAACCCACTCTAACATACATAAAATCTTCAGGCCAGAAATAACAAAGAATGGAAACAGCACTCCTCCCTGCCCAACCCCCTCCCCCAGATATTGTAACACAAACTTCAGTTTGTTTGATTTAGATTGGTTTAATCTTGAAGTGCAGTCCAATAAGACTGAAGACTAGACACTTGAGGTCCTGGACCAGGTAGTAGAACACCCTCAAGCCCTCTGGATCCCTGCAGTGCAAAACAAAAGGAAAAAAAAAAAAGTTAGATTGATGTTCTAAGAGAGCAGTTTCCCAACAAAACCTAGAGGGGGCCTTTTCACCAGCCATCTTAGACATTAACAGATTTATTTCATCCTGCCTGGACTGTTAAAACATTCTACAGTCCCAAGTTTACAAGTTTTAAGCCTTAAGAAAATGTGCATTTTTATCATTACAGCAAGGAACAACATCACTCTGGATTTACAGAGCATGACAGGCAGTCTTGTTCAGCTCAGGTGATGCACAGAAGTCATGGTTCCCCCAGAGACACTGACAGTTCAGTTCAGACTCTGCATGCACCTGACAGGGGTTCCTACAGCCTGCATTTTAACATACCCCTCAGTGCATTTGAAAATACAGCAGATAAGGAATGGTAAGAGCCAGGAAGTGTTTGGAACATGACACAGGAACTCAGAGAACTCGTACCCCCAGGAACTGACTTGAAACAATATAATATTCATGTACCTAATAACCAATGATTTCTAAGACAGATCATTGCACAGAGCCAGCAGCAACCTAGAAGAGCAGTGTACGTACTTGGATTGATTTACATCAATGAGGGAACCAATTTTTGACGTGGTAAAGGAGATGTGCTCATCACCAATTACTATTTCAAGCTCCTGAAAAAGAGAAGATTACAGGAGGTCAAACTACCACTGTATAACACAAACCACAGAAATACTGCAGCACTGAAATGATGATTTTTTATTGAAGTAGCAAAGGTATTCACTGTAGGCCTGTGAAGAAAAAGCTCAGTGATGCTCCTGATGCCCCTAACACACCCAAAACCAGAGCAGCAATTACAAGTGCCACTGCACACCAACCTGTCGGCCGACTCTGTCGGGGGGAGGCCACAGAGCATCATCTTCTTTTGTGATCTCACTGTCTTCAGCCTGTAAGTGAGTCAGAACACCATTAGTTTTCATCCAGTAGAAAAGGACAATGACAAGCACTAGTCTAGGAATGACCTTCTTTGCAGGACTATCAACTTGGATGTTCCAAGTGACAGCAGAATCAGGGCTCATTTAATGGAGGGTAATTAACTACAATTCCTTAATCTGCCCCAAGGAAGCCTTCAAGAGGAAACTCATACAGACACTACACAACTGACTATATAATCAGAGTGACAGAATTTTTTGTTTTTCTTATGAAATGTATCAGATTATTCTCACTTGAGACAGTGTGCAGGAGCCCTTGAGAGACAATTTTCTGTCAGGGGAGAATAACAGCTTTTTGTGTTCTTCAAAAAGAAATGTGCTGATAAATTGAAAACTCAGAATACTATTAATGCTTACTTATCTTTCAGTTGTTATGTAAAAGAGAAAACAAACTTACATTGTAAGGCTTGATTGTCTGACTTAAAATATCTAAAAAAAAAAAAAAATCAGAAATGTAAGAGTCAGTAGCATTATGTCTTCAGTTTTATCCTACACAAACCAGGNCGCTGGCGGAGGGGCTACAGCAGCGCGGGCGCTGCCGAGTACCTGCACCGCAGCATCGTGCCCACCATGCACTACCAGAAGAGCCTGCCCAGGTAGGGCGGGACGCTGCCCCGCTGCCCTCCGGGACCTCCGGTCCCGCGGCCTCCTGAAGCGCGGCCCGGGGCTGGGCCTGGAGTGAGCGTCCTAAGGGCAGCGGCCGTCGGTGCCCGCCCCGGGGGGACTCGGCGGGGCCGAGATCCAGGGGGGACGAGGGCAGAGGTCGGTGGCGGTGGTCGTGCGAGGCCGGCGGCTCCTGGGGTGTCCGCTGTGAGGAGAGGGGAGAGAGAACGCTGTCCCTCTCCCTTCTGTTTGACTGTGAGTGGGGTGTGCCAACTCTCCTCGTGTTGTGTGTGCTCTTCCTAAAAGCACAGTGGAGAGGAATG
Source organism: Florisuga fusca (assembly GCA_038090715.1). NCBI lineage: Eukaryota > Metazoa > Chordata > Aves > Apodiformes > Trochilidae > Florisuga > Florisuga fusca. The sequence goes on from JAAWXA010000008.1 coordinate 24,809,309, forward strand.
ATTTGGGGTTTTAAAGCGTAAATATGGCTATAAATCCACTACTGAGATATCTGCTCAGTTTGTGAAGTAAACTTCGTTGGTTTATAGGATTATTTCCTAGCAAGAGGAGTGTTTTCTTGTTTAGGCAGAGAGGAAAACGACAGTGACACTAATTAAGAAATTTTCAAGGGAAAGTAAACGTTCAGGACCCAGCAAATGAGGGAAGTCCTCATACAGGGGTGCTACCCAACTAAAACTCCAAATTATAAGCAGCTTCACCTTGCAACAATTCATGTCATTGTATTCCCTGCAAGGTATTGGGACCCTTCCCTGCAATACCTTTGTAACAAGACATTGAAATTGGTTTGCTACCTTGTTTTCCAAGGACCTTATCCTGTGATGGTACATGCCCATCTATTCCCTTCTCTTCCACAAACAGCTTTTGAGCCATTTGGATAATATGGGGTGTAGGAAAGAGGGGAAGCAAAGAAACTATTGTGTAAAAAACAGAGGCTTTGTTAGTACTGTTGCTCATAAAGTACATTTCTCTGTTCCCCTTCCTTCAGACTGCCGATTCCCAAACTTGAAGATACAATTAAGAGATACCTAAATGCCCAGAAACCTCTTTTAAATGATGACCAATTCAGGTATGGACAGGCAAGATAACACATATTGCAATGGTGTGTGCTGCTTCAAGGACAAACGTTACAAACAAAAAATATGGCTTGTGATGCATTTTGACTCTTTTGTTGATTGCTGTAGGAAGACTGAAGAACTTGCTCATCGCTTTGAAAAGGGGATTGGGAAAGAGCTGCATGAGCAACTGGTTGCTCAAGACAATCAGAACAAGCACACTAGTTACATCACAGGTATGTTGGCCTGCTGGATATAGGAGTCTGTCATCATGCTCAGTAACAGTTTATAATGCTACAAATAAAGTAGGATGAAGCTTATGTTCTCTACTCCATAAACATGCAATAACATGGTGTGAATACTGCCCCTGACTGTATTTCAGCAAATTCTGAGTCTGTGGTAGAAATAAGAATGCCCATTATCTAACTTCTATGTACCAGAATTCTGGACTGGTGAGTATTGAAGAAACAGTATTTTTTCCTGAGATAATGTGATTAAATTTTAGTTTACAGTCTTTTTTTTCTTTACTAATTGCCATTTGTTTAGGTTTTAGATCTTAACTGGTAAGTCCCTTCAGGAAGCTAAAGAAATAGTTTCAAATAATTTCAAGCTATTTAGCAATAAAGCTGAACTCCTGAGGGGGATTCAGAAAATAGGACTAATCTTTGGGTGGCAGAAGTGGAGGCATTGCTCTGGACTTAAAACCTCCTAAAACTACAAAACAGTGTTCTTATAAAGAGAAAAGAAAAGGCAAGACAGAAAGAGGAAGATGAGAATAAAGGAAACTTAATTAAGTATGCATATAGTTTATTATTCTTACTGTTGTTTTCACTGACTTCCAGATATAAGTTTCTGCTTATGGAAGTATTGGAAGGTTATCAGCAGAGGTGGAAATGCTCAAATACCTATGAATACCCTAGCAAATGCACTTCAAACCTTGCTGTCTGTTGTGACTATCTAAAAGGGTGTTAGCTACCACAAATTCTGTAGAGAATACCAGGTTATTTCACAGAAGCTACTGTTCAGTTTGTTACCTTTTGCTTTGAACAATATCTGGAGGTTTAACTGGTGGCTTCATGGTGTTTGTCAATGCTAGCCAGCATGCTGCTTTTTGTCTGTGAACTGAGGAATGTGTTCCTTTTTTCAGTTATTATTCCTTTTTAGGCCTCATTCAAGGCCTGTTCCACTTGAAATTGGTTTCTAAAAGTATGTGTAATTGCCTTCACCTTGGACTTTCAAGTCCAAGGTTGAAAGGCTATGTGGTGCTGATGACTGATGTGGTTTTAAAACTGTAGATGAATGTTAGTTACTCACTGGAGAGGACCTGGATTAAAATTGTAACTTAGGTCCATGAGTTACCTGTTACCCTTTTACAGCCCAGCTAGAAGGTTGATCTTGGGACTGATCCAGTCTTAAAGTAATATTTTTTAATACATCAGCTGTCTTGAGATGAAGTTGGTGTTCACTTGTTTCCTTGGTCTGCATCCAGACAGCATGCAATACCAGAGCTTACTGAAATTGAAGTTGCTAATGGTGATGAAATAGAACTTACTTTAAAATATCCCTTCTCTGTGAATGCCCCCTGGGTTTTCATCTACTCATGGGCAGGTGTAAAGGTGTGGCTACTTTTTAGAGCTGTGACTGATTCCCTTGGTTTTGACAACACAAAACCTTTGGATCACATTCATGCTTCTTGATATGCTGACAGACTGTCTAAAAGATCTGTGGGTATGAAATGTAATTCTCCTTTCTGAAGCCTGTTCTGGGCCTGGAAGAATAACTGTGAGATCCTCTCTAACATAATCTTTTTGTCAGTTTGAGAGCATCAGTGGCAATGCATCAGTGCCAAGAGTTTCATGCTGTGCTGATTATTTCAGTGGACAGAAAGAGCCAAGGGGGTGGAAATGCCAGGCGGCAAATGGTGATGGAGAAATGCTGCCAGGAATGAGGGAAATACTAAATCAGAAAGAAAAGTGATTCTAAAGAGGAACATGCCCTCAGTAACAGAGTTGCAGAAATTATTAGTTTAAAGGTAGGTATAGGCATGTTCCACTCCAGATGTGAGGTGTGTACCAAAATAAAGTGCTCACAAGAAGAAACACAAAAATTGACCCTTGTTGACAGCAATGTTGACCATCTTGATATGGATTGCTTCAAATACAGTATTTTTACAATTAGCCCACAGTGCCTTTCTTCACAACTCGAGGCTGGGAGAATCCTTGGGGGGAATTAGTGCATATAATTATTTTGTTTGTATGTACTTCAATAGGTGTTTATTCGTGATCACTGCTGGAGGAGGGGTATCAATTGTATGAACTTCTGGTCTGAATCAATAAGCTGCTTTTATATTCTGACCTATTTTTCAACTCTCCCTTTTCAGGTCCCTGGTTTGACATGTACCTAGAAGCACGTGAACCTATTGTTTTGAATTTTAATCCATTTATGTCTTTTAATCCTGATCCAAAAGCTGAATATAACGATCAGCTCATACGAGCGACAAACATGACTGTTTCTGCTTTACGTTTTATGAAGACCTTCAGAGCTGGTTATCTTGAACCAGAGGTTTTTCACCTCAATCCAGAAAAAAGTGACACTCAGATCTTTAAAAATATTATCCGATTTGTGCCTTCTTCAATTTCTTGGTTTGGTGCCTACATGGTCAATGCATACCCCCTTGATATGTCTCAGTACTTCAGGCTTTTCAATTCTACGCGGCTGCCAAAACTCAACAAAGATGAGCTTTATACAGATGAAAAGGCAAAACATTTACTGGTGCTGAGAAATGGGAACTTTTATGTGTTTGATGTTGTTGATAGAGATGGAAATACACTGAAACCTTCAGAAATACAAGCACACTTGAAATACATCCTTAGTGACACCAGTCCAGCTCCGGCCTTCCCTCTTGGCTACCTCCCCAGTGAAAACCGAGATACATGGGCATTGCTGAGAAAGAATCTACTGGATAATGGCAACGGAGAAGCTCTTCACAAAGTAGACTCAGCATTGTTTTGTTTAAGTTTAGATGATTTTCCCGTTAAAGACTTGGTGCACTTGTCCCACACTATGTTGCATGGAGATGGTGCCAACCGCTGGTTTGACAAATCCTTTACTCTCATCATAACTAAGGATGGAACTGCAGGAATTAATTTTGAGCATTCCTGGGGAGATGGTGTGGCTGTGCTCAGGTTCCAGAATGAGGTTTTTAAAGATAGCACCAAGGCACCAGCCATCAGCCCCCAGTCCCAGCCTGCTTCAGTAGACTCTTCTAGAGCAGTACAGAAACTTGACTTCAAGCTGAATGATGCCTTAAAAGCAGGAATTACCAAAGCCAAACAGAAATTTGATGCCAGTGTAGAAGCACTGTCTCTTGATATGATGCAGTTCAATGAAGGGGGCAAGAACCTTCTCAAGCAGAAGAAGGTAAGTCCAGATGCTGTGGCTCAGCTTGCCTTCCAGATGGCTTTCCTTCGACAGTACAATCAAACTGTTGCTACATATGAGTCTTGCAGTACTGCAGCTTTCAAACATGGTCGTACAGAAACTATACGTCCTGCCTCAGTCCATACAAAGAAATGTTCAGAAGCTTTTGTCAGGGAGCCATCCAAACACAGCACAGAAGAGCTTCAGGAGTTGATCATGGAGTGCTCAAAATACCACGGCCGTTTGACAAAGGAAGCTGCTATGGGTAAGTAGGAATATAGCAAGCACACTGCTTTTGCTCTTGCTTTTGCACCAAAATGTCTATTAAGGTTGCTCTGAACATCTGCTTCACAGATAAGTAATTTAATTTCAATGTTAATACAATGTTAATGTTAATATAAAGTTGACAAAAACAGAAGAAGGGTGCAGTTTATATTAATTCTCTAAATTTCATTTCTGGGTGGGAGAGAATGCCTCTATGCTTCCCCCTTCAGTGCTACCACGTTGAGAACTTTTTTATACTTGAGCTGTTGTCTTTACAGCAGCTGGGCTATTTGAAAATTTGATAAATACTTTGTGCGTGTCAGACTCCTCAAGGCAACCAAGAATTACTTTACTTTATGTCTGAGAAGTTACTATCTTCTCTCTGCAGGGAATAAAGGCTTTAACAGCTTCCAGATCAAACTGATTCTTTGGCTGTACTACTGGTATTTTTCTAAATGCATTCTTTTGAAAGCATAGATTTTTGTTTTGCTTCAGTAAAATTGACTGTTGAACATTTCCTCATGGAACCTAAATTGTTGCCTCCTTTTGCTGGAGTAAGATCCTCCTCCTCTTTAGATTCATAAATTTTAGGAAAGTTGTTCTTTGTTTCAGACAACCTGGATATATTCACATAAATAGTTAATCAAAGAATGAGATGCATTCTTAATATGCCTGTTAACATTGCACTTTTCTTTACTATCATGATTCCTGGGGCTGAGCAAGTCCTCATTCCCTGGGGTATGTGTGTTGAAAGTGAAGAATGTCTGGGTTCTGAAAAACGATTCCTGCTAATATGAAAAGAAAATCCAGTTTTACAGACCTCCTCTTTTGTGAATGAAATAGAATATGATTTCAAAATGAATTTACTTTCCACAAATATCAGTCATCTCTCTAACACTTGTTATTTTATTTTAACAGGTCAGGGGTTTGACCGGCACCTCTTTGGCTTGCGCCATTTAGCCTTATCCAAAGGTATTGCCCTGCCTGATTTCTATCAAGACCGAGCCTATGCTCAGCTTAATCACAACATCATTTCCACAAGCACATTGGTTAGCCCAGCTGTGCAATTAGGAGGGTTTGGCCCAGTTGTGTCTGATGGCTTTGGAGTAGGGTATCAGGTCCAGGATGATTGGATAGGTTGTAATGTTTCCTCTTACCCAGCTAGGGATGGTAAAGAATACCTTCAGTGTATATATAAGTCATTAGAAGACATCTTTAATGTTTTGAAGGGTAAGAAAATTGGTAGTTAGAAATAAAAACTCTGGAACTCTTTACAGTTCCAGTTCAAAATGCATACTGTGTCTGATTGGCATACTAATCAGTGCTCAAATGTAGCTGAGACTGCCCAGCTTAATTGGCTTCATTTTAGTTCATTGAACTTAAATACTGTTAGATTAACTATTAAATTTGTATCTGTTTTAAAGAAATCAAGTACAGATCTTGAATGCATGTTTCAGGAAATACAGACATAAACACTGTCAAAATTAAGTAACAGACTCATCTGCTCCCGCAGATCCATGTGTTCTTAAACTATATTATTTAAAATGCATTGTTATTGAGTGTCTGAACTCAGAACATTTGTGTTTCATGAGTGTTCAGACAGACAACAGCACTGTGATGCCACTCTTAAACTGTTTGATTTTTTAAAAAAAGATATGCAATAATTTAAAGTATGAAAGAGTGGTTTCATTTGCAGTCTTGCACTTGCTAACGTGTCACACCTTTCTCTTGAAACTTGAATCGTTATTGGAACTCATTGTGCCTCAACTGCTTGAAGCCTGTAACAGCTTTTTGAGGAAAAAAAAAATGAAGTGGGAAGCTTTAAGTAACCCACAATCACCGTGTTGTTAAATTGACTGGAAAAGGCTGTATTCTAATAAAGGTATCTTTTAATAACCACAAAGTTTTTTTATTGACATACCAAAATAATACAGTATGGGGAGTCCCTTTATCAATAGCTCGTGTTTCTTATAAAGGTTAAAAAGAATACTACTGACAGCATGCTGCACTGTTGGCTCTCTTACATGAAGTCTGTCCAATAATCTCTTTTGCTAAGTAAACTTGTGCTCTTGTGCCTTAAAGAAAAATGGAGAGAATGTTTTCCTCTTTCCTCCTATCAGCTGGAACTTATGATATCCACAAAACCCAGGAAAAACATATGTATTGCCCCAAAAAGTCAAGATTAAGAAAACAGCACAGGTCAGTCAAGTGTGTACATTATTTTCAGTTTGTACTGATGCTCAAAGGGGGTCTGGAAAATATTTTATTAGGATATCCCAGGGGTAATAAGTACAACTTAGGTTTCAATTTCTGAAGTACAGCCATGTGAAAAATAACTCCAAGGAAATTGCATCTCTGATGGTTACAGCTCCTTCATCAATAAGCATCTCAAGATTTATTAGGGGCATGAACTTTAGCATTTCACAAATTTATGGGTAACTTCATAGATCCCAACAGATTCCTTTGCTTTTTCATCGTAGTCATTCCAATCCTATAGGGAATAAGGTTTCACAGTGTTAGTCACAGAGGACAGAATGCAATAGTGTCTAAGACACAGATGGAAATTCAAACTGAAACTAAGCCTCACTCAAAGTTTGGGTCTTAGATTTCTGTGGAAAGCACTGTGTAGTCACTAAGCTCAATTTCTGAGAGAAACAAGACCACCTGAAATTAAATGGGCTTCAATTTCAATGTTGTAACATGGGTTTTTTTGTTGTTTTTTTTTTATTTATATGTAGCCCACAGCCTGTAGTGGACAAGACAGCAACCACAGCAGATGAAAGGATTATCTATCATTTACAATACCCTAGTCAGGCGGGTAAGCAGACAAGTAGATCCTTGCCAAGTAGGATAGCAGGGAACAGATTTGACCTTGAGATCCCTGCTCACAGCCAAGAAAGATTTGCAATGCTGAAGTTGTTATCCTGAGCTTTAAAGGACAGTGTCTTTAGATCACTTTTTAATATCTTTAGGCACAAGAGAAAAATCTTCCTAGAAAAATCAGGTCAGCATTCTAAATAACCCCAGCCATTTAGTATTCCAGGTGTTTGCTCTCTGGAATTCCTGAGTAACTGAAAAGTTGCATTTCTACCTTTGTCAGCTGCTAAGCTATCAAATTATAAAATGACAGTCAGTAATGTTGGTTGTTCATAGTTCTATTTTGTTTCTGGCTGTGACCTTCCCATGCCTGCCTGAAAGTGCAAAATTAGTCTCTTGCACGTGCAGTGTGCATTTTGGATGAGATAATTAGATTTACTAATGAAACTTAGACAACATACCTTTTCCAACAAGTTTATGTCATTGAAAGGTGTGCCAGACTCTGCACCTTCAGCAGCAAACCCTGCCTGCAAAGACATTCACAGTAAATTTTTCAGAGTAAGCTGTACCAAGAAAATAATAAATATGGTCATTGAAATAGGTTGAAAGAATGTTACTCTGCACAGATTTTTATTGCATTTCTTTTAAATAGGTAGAAAGAATGGTCAGAGTTTTTTCTGGTTAAGGGTCAACATGAGGGTTTGACCCTTTCTGTGAATTGGAAAATTCAATATAAGCAACCACAGGGTAAAATGAGAGAATGCTGGTCCCCTATTTTTCCTGCCAAAAAGGTATTTCCAGGTATTCCAGATAATGGTTATGTAGCAGCATCCAACTACTAATACCTTTAATTTGTGTTCAGCATCCATACAGGCTTTGTGTGTAAAATAGCTTCACAATAAACTTACACTGCAAGAAAACAACAGAAAATGTGGTAAAAATAATAGCTTTTGCCTAAATATTGTCAGAATCCAAGACACTCCAGTGAAGGAGCAGCCTGTATTGGATTTAGGTACAGAAGTGACTACCAAGGCTTTACCTGAAAGGAGGATCAGCCAGCTGAACACTCAGATGAGTATACCCTAAGTATCAGTCCAAAACAGAGAGTTCTTCACTGCTGTTAATTTTGCTGTTTTTAAAGAAAGGAGTAGCACTAGGAAAGGAAACAGCACAAGTATAAGGGGTTCTGTTTTACTTTCTGTAGGAACTGTGAACAAAGTTTTAATATTTTTAGAAGTAAATTTCAAAATCCAGCCACCAAGGTAGCAGACAAGAAGGTTTCTTACCTTGCCATTTTTAACTACAGAATTTTATTAAGAAGTTGCTAAAGAGCAAAGGTTGGTTCTACCTTGTTTTCTGCAAGGAGCCTGTCTTTGTATTTTTGTAGTGCCAGTCAGGCATTTATCTGTGTAAGAATGTGTCAAGGAAGCCACATGACTTTAAATTATTTTGGTATTAGAATGGAAGGTTAAGCACTTGGGAGTTTAATAAATCATGAAGTGTGGCAGATGTAGCAAGAAGAGAGCAACCTGCCAGGCACAGTGTGGATAAGGCCTTTATAGATTTATCAGAAATCCACCTTAAACTGCTAGGGCTTGACAAGATCAGCATCACGGGGCAAAAAAATCAGAGCTGCAGTAGAGAACAAACACTAGAAAAATAAAAGCAGCTCTGCTTTTGCCACCTGGAGATATTCAGTCCAAGGACTGAGAAGCCATGTGACTGGAAGTACAAGCTTCTGCACCAGCCACTTGGCAGGACTCGGGTCCTTAGAGCTTTGGGGTCAGAGCAGAGAGGCGTTTCAGCTGCAGGAGGAGCTGACACAGGCAGTGACTTGTCTGCCCTCTGCTGACTGACCAGCAGCTGAAGCATGAATGCACAGCACAGACAAAAATGCCAACTGAAATTTCAACACAATGAATTGTGTCACTTCTGCGACCAATTAAACTGGTTCTGCCATAAAGAGGCTTAGGAAGGTTTAAGAGGGGTTTTATAAAGAAACCTGCAATTTTTTTTTTTAGGCTGAATTATTCACTTGAGAGACAGAAGAACTATCTTCAAGGAAAACCAAGAATTCTATTTCAGATTTGCAGTAGATGTATCTACTTAAGCACATTAAACAAGAAAAATATGAAATTCAGAGGAAAAAAAAAAAAAGGCTCTGCCTACTCATTTAGGCATCAGAAAATTCACTGAAATATCTGCTCAGGGATTCAAGTGTTCTCTCCAAGAGAGTCCATAGAGCAAACCTTGAGAATTTTAAAATGAAAGCTTTATTATAGCTATAAAGTCATTGTTCTGCAGATAAAAATAAAACTGACAGCTTGGATGCAGAGCTATAAACATCTCCCACATTTTGTAGTCTTCTCTTAGGTTTTTCTTGAAGTGCAAGTTCCTGTCTTGCACTAATGAACTTGCAGAGGAGTGAACTAATAACCACCCTGTTCCTCAGAAAGATGGACTTCACTTAAGTAAATAATTAAAAAATGAACCTCCTGCAGCACACTGCATTGGTTATTTTATTCATACTATATTCTTTGAAGGATCAGCTTTGGTCTGTTTCTTAGCAGTGTCACAGTCTGAGGGAAGGATAAGACAGGTTTATATTTGTCAGTCTATTTACACCTAATCCTACTGGAATAATAGGTTAAATATAGCAGGGAGTTAGCTTGCAGGCAGCATGACCATGCACAAGCAAATGAATCACTGAAAACTGGCTTGGCCCTGAAGAAATCCTTTAACTCTGAACCTTGAAATGCACTTTGCAACAGTTTTTAACTGCAACTGATCTTCAGTCTTTGGTCAGGTTTAAATTGGAAAAACACCAATATTAATTTACTATGGCTTTGGTGATGTCACATCCAAAGAAAATGTTATTTTCTTTAGAGTCCATATACTGAAGACTGATCATAACCTGAGCTTCCTTTACTCTAACATACCAAAAGGCAAAGTGGTGCACTCATGCATGTAGCTATCTGTTGAGGCACTCTCACAGTTCCCCTCTGGGAAAGACTCTTTTGCAATAGCCTGTGCCATGGAAGACCTTGCAAATGAATTAAAATGAGGAGTGCTGACTCACCTGTGCAGCAGTCAGAATACAGCTCCATGGCATGTTTAAATTTTACTGGCACAAACAATAGAAGAGTTTTTAGTGTTAGCTGCTTGCAGGGCTTTGGTTTTTTGAGTTGAAGTAAATGAAAGAACTGTGGAGATCATGGAAAGCTGGGGAGGTCTAGGACATTCCAGTCAGAGCAGTACCATCACATAGTGTGTGTTTTATCACTCCAGGGTCTGTAAGAAGTGATCTTAAAAACTGAGAAACAAATGAAGAATTAGAACTCACCTGTGGTTGAAAGTCAACTGGTTCCAGACCTCGGCATTCAAACTCCACTATTGTTTTGAATTTCTCACTGTCTTCAGCCTGTAAGTGAGTCAGAACACCATTAGTTTTCATCCAATAGAAAAGGACAATGACAAGCATTAGTCTAGGAATGACCTTCTTTGCAGGACTATCAACTTGGATGTTCCAAGTGACAGCAGAATCAGGGCTCATTTAATGGAGGGTAATTAACTACAATTCCTTAATCTGCCCCAAGGAAGCCTTCAAGAGGAAACTCATACAGACACTACACAACTGACTATATAATCAGAGTGACAGAATTTTTTGTTGTCCCTATGAAATTTATCAGATTATTCTCACTTGAGACAGTGTGCAGGAGCCCTTGAGAGACAATTTTCTGTCAGGGGAGAATAACAGCTTTTTGTGTTCTTCAAAAAGAAATGTGCTGATAAATTGAAAACTCAGAATACTATTAATGCTTACTTATCTTTCAGTTGTTATGTAAAAGAGAAAACAAACTTACATTGTAAGGCTTGATTGTCTGACTTAAAATATCTAAAAAAAAAAAAAAATCAGAAATGTAAGAGTCAGTAGCATTATGTCTTCAGTTTTATCCTACACAAACCAGGCACCAGCTGCTTCTTTTAAAGACATTTCCTTATACAAAGTAACCAAGCAGTTCCTGCAGTTCATCCTCAAAAGGTAGAATTCTTTTTTTTTCACTTCTGAGAAGTCTGTATTACACCATTTTGCTACCCTACCAATGGAAAAAAATTAGGGGCTTTTGTAAAATGACATGGGTGTGACTTTTGTTTATGCAGAAACCTGAACTCACCAGGAGGCCTTGCTGTCTCCTTCATGAGCACAAGTATGTACCTGTTGTGAACCCAAGCACCAAAATGTAGAAGGTAAAAAAAAAAAAATCCCTGGTGAATGCTCTTTATAAAAAGTGTCAAGCAAAAACAGGGACTGAAAAATGAATATAGGAGAAAAAGCACAAAATGGGTGATGCCTCTGAAATTTCTAAGCACATACCAATGGAGCTCTCCCTGGAGCACAGCTTGCATTTCTGCACCATAGTGGCACTTCCTCTGCCTCCTTTCAGGGGAACACTATCCTAAAAATAAGAGAGAGATATCATTTTAATTGCACTCTAGCTGAGCCACTGGAAATCTCTGCATAGGTAAAGTAGTGTTTCCAACAATGTAATTTAACTTTTAAAAAATATTACAATGATAAAGCTTTTTTTTTAAACAAGAGCTCTATAATTCAGAAAGCTGTCATTATCACACAGTAATGCTGTACCAGACTTAAAATAGCAAATAATGGATAGTTATGTCTTATCCTCATGGGCATGTTTTGTTAAGTCCTCAAAATACATTCTTACCATTGAGCATTATGCAACAAAAAGGGATGATGATCATTCCTAAGAAGAGAACCTTCTCAGACCTCTGACAAATTTTATCCCACTTTTTCAGTTTCCAAATGCTAATCCAGCATCCTTAACTCACCCTGAATTACCCAAACTTCTCCAGAAAGATCCCATCAGCATCAGAGAAATACGCTACAGGCACAACCTTACACTGATACCACTTCAAAAGTTGTTTCAAATTATATTCTCACAGGAAGGCAGCTTTTCAAAACAAACATAAATACTTTGTCACCAACAGTCACCACTCTGATGGCATATTTCAGTTAACAGTCTCCAAATAAATTTTTGAAGTATGGAATATGACAGCATTTCCTGGGTGCATGTGCAATACTATCTCATCTGAAGTGCAAGTTGTCACATCCCTGATGCCAGCATCCCTTGTGTGTAACAGCAGGCAGGTTTGTTTTCTCATTTTTCTTCTGGTGCAGGTTACAACAGGCAGACATACCATCAACCGCAGATACTGCCATTTTTCAGAAACCTCACCACAGTTCCCACATTTCAGCTGAAAAACAAACATACATCAGAGAATTTAAAACTCTCAATAACCAGGGAAGAAAAAGCCATAGGAGCTGATGTGATACCCCCCCCTCCCTTTTCTGGATTTCCACCACGGGGAGGAGCAGGAGGCAGGTGTGAGGTGCCCAGAGGGGGTGGCTCTGCCCACCCCAGGGGTCTGCACAACACACGGAATGAAAGATGGGCAGAGCTCTCCCCACCATTTCCCTGTGCTACCTGCCAAAGGATACTGGATCCCCAACCACCTCACCAGTGGGACCACCGACCAACTAATGAATGATGTACTAACGTATATATAAACTAACATGTATATCTCCATATACTTATAGATCACCACATTCGGTGCCCCTGAAGCAGTTTGTGTGGAAAAAGCCTCATGGCTGTGGAAGCTGAGCGATGTGCCCGGCCCCGGGCAGAGGGAGCGGCGTTCCCCGCCCCGCCGGCCCTGGGCCGCCCCGCACCTTGAGGTACCAGCGGAAATCCTCCCCCTCGGCCCGCAGCCGGGTGATGTTCTCCAGCGTGGCCCGCAGCTGCAGCCCGATCCTCTGCAAGGCAAGAGGCAGCGATAAAGCCCATCAGCTCGGCTGGGTTTGACCCGGTTTGATTCGTCCCGGCCGCGGCTCTCCCCTTACCCCCATGAATGGCCTCGCAGAGCACCCGGCAGCTCCGGGGGCGGCCGCGCTGTCGGGACTCCCCTGGCTGCCCCCCTCAGACCCGCGGGAGCAGCTGCGGGGTTCCAGCCGCTCCTGCCTGGATTTGCTGCTCCTGTTGGAGGGTTTGGTTTTAATCTCCCCGCCTCGCCTTGGTGNNNNTCTTTTTTTTTTTTTTTTTAGTCGCAGTGGATACAGATTTGTGGAGAATCTGGTGGAGGGTGGGAGACACTCAGACCCTCTGGAGAGCCTCAGCCCATGGTGTTACCAGGTTAAAGCTGAGACAGACTTGATCCTCTCTCATAATCATTGCAGCACGACAGCTCTGCTAGCCTTGAACTTGACTAAATACATGCTGCACTTCATTTCATTCCATTTCAGTTTTTCTAGATCTGTATGGGAGCATCAGTGAATCATAGAGTGGTTTGGGGTGGGACATAGAAAACCATCATCCAGTTCCAACTCCGTGCATGGGCAGGGACACTTCCCACTAGGATCAGGTTGCCCAAGGTCCCAAAGATCCCAGGTGGCTGTTGCCTTCTGCTCTGGAGGCAAATGTGTCACCACAGCACACAGCACTACGAAGGGGAAGTGTCTCTGCTATAGCTGCAGTCTCATGCAGAGTAAGGGCTTCCTCTGTTCTGCATATTTGAGCTGGCCAAGAGAATATTCCACTTGGGATATTAACAGGAGTTGATCTTGATTGCTGGCAGAAGTTCCATTTCACAGAACCAGACTTAATTCCATTTGCTGCTGCTGCATAGATAAGTGAAATATAGCTTTGTGTGCTGTAACTCAGGCAACCTACTCTGAACTACCATGGTAAAAGCATCAGAAGTCAGTTTCTCACCAGAACTTATAAATTAAAAAAAAACAACAGATCCCACTATTTTATTAAGACAGTCACTGACAGTTTGTAAAAAAACCCACTCTAACATACATAAAATCTTCAGGCCAGAAATAACAAAGAATGGAAACAGCACTCCTCCCTGCCCAACCCCCTCCCCCAGATATTGTAACACAAACTTCAGTTTGTTTGATTTAGATTGGTTTAATCTTGAAGTGCAGTCCAATAAGACTGAAGACTAGACACTTGAGGTCCTGGACCAGGTAGTAGAACACCCTCAAGCCCTCTGGATCCCTGCAGTGCAAAACAAAAGGAAAAAAAAAAAGTTAGATTGATGTTCTAAGAGAGCAGTTTCACAACAAAACCTAGAGGGGGCCTTTTCACCAGCCATCTTAGACATTAACAGATTTATTTCATCCTGCCTGGACTGTTAAAACATTCTACAGTCCCAAGTTTACAAGTTTTAAGCCTTAAGAAAATGTGCATTTTTATCATTACAGCAAGGAACAACATCACTCTGGATTTAAAGAGCATGACAGGCAGTCTTGTTCAGCTCAGGTGATGCACAGAAGTCATGGTTCCCCCAGAGACACTGACAGTTCAGTTCAGACTCTGCATGCACCTGACAGGGGTTCCTACAGCCTGCATTTTAACATACCCCTCAGTGCATTTGAAAATACAGCAGATAAGGAATGGTAAGAGCCAGGAAGTGTTTGGAACATGACACAGGAACTCAGAGAACTCGTACCCCCAGGAACTGACTTGAAACAATATAATATTCATGTACCTAATAACCAATGAGTTCTAAGACAGATCATTGCACAGAGCCAGCAGCAACCTAGAAGAGCAGTGTACGTACTTGGATTGATTTACATCAATGAGGGAACCAATTTTTGACGTGGTAAAGGAGATGTGCTCATCACCAATTACTATTTCAAGCTCCTGAAAAAGAGAAGATTACAGGAGGTCAAACTACCACTGTATAACACAAGCCACAGAAACACTGCAGTACTGAAATGATGATTTTTTATTGAAGTAGCAAAGGTATTCACTGTAGGCCTGTGAAGAAAAAGCTCAGTGATGCTCCTGATGCCCCTAACACACCCAAAACCAGAGCAGCAATTACAAGTGCCACTGCACACCAACCTGTCGGCCGACTCTGTCGGGGGGAGGCCACAGAGCATCATCTTCTTTTGTGATCTCACTGTCGTCGATGATTCTCTTCAGCTCCTCCATCACACTCTTATGCACGTAAGCCTACAAACACCATTCCCGCATCAGAGGACACCCGAGAGCTGCTGCCCGCACCACCCACCACACCAGGGCTTTCCTTGGCCTCTCTCCGACACAACCCCCCCCCCGGCCTTCCCTCCGGTACCTCCTTTCGGATCATGACGTCATTCTTGTAGTTGCTGTTGTTGGCGTAACGCAGCTTCCCTGGACAAGACAGAGCAGATGTTAAACCCGCCAGGACAGCGCTGGGCGGGCACCGCTCCGCGGCGGCCCCCCAGTCCACCGTGCCCCTTCCTCCCTCCCTTCCTTCCCAGTGCCGCTCCATCCCTCACCATCGGGCCGGAACTCGAACTCGAGGAACTCGTGGCCGAACTTGCCCTTATGCCCCACGTAGTACCGGAGGTAGAAGTCGCTCGCCATGGTCCCGCCGCCGTCCCGGCATGCATCGCGGCGGCGCGGGCCAAGCGCGTCATGGGGGCGGAGCGGGGCGGGCAGAGCC
>JAAWXA010000008.1:24824961-24904452 GCA_038090715.1 Florisuga fusca
CCGCCGCTGGTGGCTCTGCCGGCGGTTGGCGCTCTGGGCCAATGGGAGCGCGGGGAGGGCGGGAAGTGGCGGGAAGGCAGCGCCTGGGGCCGCCACCCCGGGGTGTCCCGGGGGTGTCCCGGGGGTGTCCCGGTGGGTGCCAAACCCAGCCCCACAGGTGAGGGAATCCGCCCCCAGGGTCAAGGTGTGGTCAGGAGACTCCCGCCCCCCCGGCTGCCTGGAGCTGGGCCCTGTAGACGAAGCGTTTTTCTGGTGGTAATGATAACAAAAATGTGACAGAAATTCTGACAGAAAAAAGTCAGTCTGGGGCTTGATGAACACTGCCCTTCGCTCAGCGCGGCGGCTGTGGTGGAAATGGCTCGGGTACCATCGCTGAATTAGGAGATGGACCGAACTCCGCACGCAGGTATTGGCTTGTGGGTCAGAACCAGGCGGTTCTGTCAGTGGAGGAGGTGTGCGTGCTCTGCCTCCAAGTTTGAGAGTTTTTCTCTCGGTAGAAAATGGAAAAATTTTCACTCATTACTCATAAAGGCTTTCTTATAGTATTTATTAATAACAGCACTAAAAGAGGTGAAAAAGAGTAAAAAAAAAAAAAAAAGAAAACACGAGGTACTGCTGTATTTTTCTTTCAGAGGACACTGTTTTACAACAGAGCAAGTCTCCAGACATTTAATTTCTCCCCAGAGATCAAAAAGGCACCAAAGACCAGGAGGAACTGTTCTGGGAGGGCAGATAGTGCAGGGCCAATGGTGCTCACTCTGCTTACCTTAGAGTTCCAGCAGGGTTAATTCTGGCAATATTTACTATTATGAACTAAGTGGAAATACTGAGCTGCTTCCAGATGTGAGCTGTCCATGGACATAGCAGTCTTTGGTATGGTGGTGTGTAAATGATGAAATAAACTTCTTGTTTTCAGTTAATTCTGCATGGAGGAGTGGTAGGTGCATGGTAGGGGTCCACATCTGGACGTGATTAATCAGTAAACTGATTAACCCCCCCACTGACTGCTCAGATTTGGTTGTTATTTTTGTCTTTTAGGACCCCTGTATGTTTTGTGATCTAACCTCATCTTCTGACTCTGAAGGAGCTCTAAGCTTTCCCTAAAACAAAAAAAACATTGGGATTGGTGGCTCATTTCTTTTAACATGAATTATTACTATGAGAGACAATACAGTGATTTGCTGGGAAAATATTAATATTTAAATTTAGGGACTCATAAATTAGAGTTTAATAGCTGCTTGGATATATTATAGGACTCCATTGGATTAAAATAATGGAGCAAAGAAATGGCATCATAGTCTCATTTCACTTAAATAACTTTTTGCTTAGACTCAAAGGCACTATTCACTGGGCACATGCAAAATAAAAACCAAATTAATGTAGGCTCATCAAGAGTGACAAAAATATGTAGAAAGAGGTGAAATATTTAAGGCTCCCTCTGAACAGATAATGGATTCCTGTGTCACTCACTGTGTGGCAACTCCTCCTCCTCTGCCTGGGTTAGACAGCTTTCCTTACCTTCTTTTCCCAAGGGAACTGGAGGACCTTGAGAGACAGTGATTAGTGGTCTGCAGAACCTTTTTTTATGGATAAAGATTAAAAACTAAACATGTACAGCTTAGCTAATTGATGAAGTAGAGCCCCTTTAATTCTAACGTGGCAGTACTTACTGTGTTTGTATTGTCACCTGGCTGTTCTGTATGATGTGGTGTGTCACATGATCTGTTGTACTGTCTTTACTCAGAGTAAATTTAATCCATAGAAATTACTGATTTAATCCTTAGGAGTAAATAGAATGACATCTTCAGAGTTCAGCAAAACTCTTATCAAGTGAAGACAACTTCTGAAGTTATTTTTTTTTCTATTAGAAAATCACAATTGTTTCATTTTGAAGCTCATACACTTAGATGTCTTTTTACTCCATGTCAGTTTTTCCATGTAAAAAAGATGTCATGTGGTTATATCATTTATAGGAAGTACAAAGAAATTAAAATATGAGACTAAAAAAGTAACTTGCATTAACAATTTTTGGCAGAACTATTACCCTGCTCATTACAGGAACCTATCTAAAGGTAATACCAAGAATAAACTTTGTATGTTCCTCAAGTATGTCTGTTTTGACTTCAAGTTCAGTGGTTTGGTTTGGGGTTTTTTTGTGAGAGAATGACTGCTGTAATTGTCTGAGTTGTTTTTATAACCCTTCTCAGGAATATCAGTGCTTGATGCATTGCTGTTCAAATGTCTGTGTTGGAAGGGAGAGCAAACTGGAATATGTTATCCTGAAAACCTGCATTTAAATTCATCTGCAAGGTGTCAACTGTCATTGAGTTCTGTATACTAATTCCAACATATTTTATGATGAATGCCTATTATGGGTGAGATAAAAATGTGTTTTTTTGCTCTGTGTGTAATAGGTTTTTTTGTCTTCTTAAAATAAATGTCATGTTTGAAGGCATTACAATAGGGAGCATATTGTTACCACACTGCTGTTTGGGTTAGCTTGACACTATCTGCTATGCCTGAGTGCACTGGCTTCAGGTTGTGTTTGTGAAAAACAGAAATGTGGTGTAGATTTTCATTCTGCTTAAAGGCACCTACAAGCAGTAATTGTTCTGTGTCTGAAGAAATTATTTCTAGGAATACACGTTTTCAAGTGTTATTATTTTAGATATGATAGAAAGACTGTGATATAACAGTGTGCATGCCAAATCTTGATACTGATACTGGTTTATAAGGTGTTTTTGTGGGTTTTTTTTTGTTTGTTTTGTTTTTTTGGTTTGGGTTTTTTGGTTTTTTTGTTTTTGTTTCAAGAGCAAAATTTACACAATCTTCACTTCTATGTGAAAATCCACTCTGTGGAGCTGATAGTGGGGAGCAAGGACTGAGTGAAATCACATTAACATGCTCTGAAAATTTCTATTTGTTGGGATTTTTTTCCTCTTGTCAGTAAAAGCTGGCAGAAAGCTCTATGAAATCAACCTACTTTGGACCCCTAATTTAGCTTAATTTTAAGGTTGCAAGATTTATGAATTGTTTGTACTTTCCTGAAAACCTGCTCATGCTGTTGAAATAGTTGTGTTTCTGCTATTTTTTTCTCTTCACTAGAAACACTGAACACTTTGGAGAACTGGGTGACAGATTTTTTGCATGGATTCCAAACTGGTCAGGCTCTTCTCTGATATTTTTCATGTCTGTAAGTTGTGAAACTCTGTTCTGAACATGCAGAATTTTATGCAGTCAGTTTCTACAGAGGCTTTCATTCTTATTGATTCCCTTAACAAATAAACTACTTCCACTATCTAAATTAAGACAATTTAATCTTTGGAAGTGAAATTCCCAAAATGTTACTTTCAAATGTTTGTGACAGTACTTAAGTGTGTTCATGGTGTGGATCTTGTATATAGAGACCACTGTTAAATCTGTTGGTTTAGTCGCTGGGAAGAGAACTATTTACTAATTTTGAAGAATGTTAATTTGTATGCCTCTGCATCCTGTGGAAGATAATTAGTATCAAAATACAGCTGAGTCGGCAGTCTGGGGTGGCCATGGGAGACAAACTGACAGTGGGTTTCTCTGTTAGTGCTAATGTATGCATCATCATATGCTTTATAGAAAAGACATCCCTACCTTTATCTTGGAATTGTGATATGGGTAAGTTTTTATCTACTTGGTTAAAAATGTAGGTCTGTGAGAAGAAGTAACAACTCTGCTGTTTCGGTGCCAAGTGAAAGGACCTCACTCTGCCCTGAGGTCAGGGTTCCCTGCTGGGCTGGGCTGCTGGTGCCAAGCAGTGACTGAAAGGCATTCTTTGCCAACACACATCCTTGCTTGCAAGACAATACTCGCTAAAGATGACTAAGTAAACAAAAATGCTGTGTATTGATATCTGTATTAGAAAAAAACCCATCCCGAGTCTAGTTGGGACCGAGATGTGTAAATGAGTGTCTGAAAAGGAGAAAGATGAATGGAAATTAACAGAAAACAGGGCTGGAAGGGACTCTGGGGAGTTGCTGAGTTCATCCCCTTGACAAGATCAGCTCTCTCTCATGTGACTCTTTTTGTGAATTTTAATGAAGCTTTGTGATTTTGATTGGTTTTGATGTTTTGGTGTTTTTTGTTTTTTTTTCTTTTTTCTTTTTTCTTTTTTTTTTCCTTTTTTTGTGTCAATAGCAAGTTTGTAGTGTAACTTACTTTCTCATTTGACAAGTCAGTCCCCATGTGAATCTGTTTGGTTTGTCAGTGCCAGAAGCTGGTGTACTAGAACTGCTAGCAGAGTAAGTAACCAGGGTGTGATACAGATGAATCCACCTCATTATAGTTTATTTCCACAAAGAAAAATAAAAATAAAAAAAAATATATATGTATATATATATATAATTGCTTAAATTGGATTCCCACATGATAGAACTGTGTGTGTGAATCCTACTTTACAAATTTTCCAGAGGGGGGAAGTTTGTCTCCAGTGGTTTCTTCTCAGCTGCAGAAAGAATCTGGCACATCTTGACAACAGTTACCTTTGTGAACTGTCCTCTAAGTAGTTCCCCCAGAATGTTGGTGTTACATAGTAAGAAATACCTTGTGTCACTGCATATTTTAAGCTCTTCATTTAGAGGTGAGCCAAGTGCTGTTTTCTGCTCGTTATTTCTGTGGAAGCTAATTTTGTTTAAACAAATCTGACAGAGTCTTTGTGGGATCCCCATGTGGCCTGGAGCAAAGGTATTTATTTAACCTTTAGCCCAAAACCTTCCTACAGGGCTAGGTTGTGTCTACAACAGGGCTCCATGTCTGCAGAAGTAATCAGAGGGGTGTTGAACATTTTACCTCTTTGATTACAACATCCTAATTCTGGTCCATGACACTTGAAAGAACATCTTAGTTGTGTCAAGCTGCTCAAGATGATGCTTCAGACCTGCACAGCTTTACTTGCTTCCATGTGACCTTTGTCTTCAGTGATCATTGTGCTAATTGTTGTTTTCTTCTATTTGAAGTGGATTACCAAATCCAGGTTTAGATCATCTGGGAGATACAAAAGTACCATCCCTTTCCTGTGCAATCTTTACTTACAAAACCTTTGTATCATTTTCAGCCTTCCCTTCCAAGACACAGGCAGTCTCTCAACTTTCAAGACAGCCCTTGCAGAGAGACTTTATGTGCAGGTGATGTGCTGAATTAATTCAGGGTTGCCATAGCAACCTTTTTCTTCTTTCTCCAGAAGAAGACTGCTTTATCAGTCAGTGTAGCCTTGCACAGTGCCTGTGACTTTTGTTTGGGGCTCTCACAGCTGTTAGAAACAATAGGTAGGCAGGCCCTGAAATTAGCAGTTCCATATAGGGCCTCTTGTGCAGATTTGCTCACTAATGCTCTTTATCTTCATCTGGAAGTACTGGTCTTTATTCCCTCACCTTCTCTACATTTAAAAAAAATTGTTTTAAAGACTGTCCCTTCCATACTTCACGGGGAAATATAATTTCATAATCTGGGTTTTGAGCACTATAGCCCTGGGATACAATTCTCAGTCTTGCTCTTCTCATGATTACTTCCCCTGATCTCTGGGTTCTTGGTCATCTTTTCCAAGAGTCTGCTTTGTTACACATAATCCTTGACTGCCCGAAGAAGCCATCAGATTGGTTCTTCTCCATGTCACTGGCAATTTTTTCAGTGGTAAAAAAGAAAACAGGAGGATGGAAACACAAATTGAGATGAAAAGGGTGATACTAATCCCCTTCCAGAACTGAGGGAGTTATTTCTCTGCATGTAGATCTCTTAATAAAATGATTTGACTCTCAGAAAATGATTCTTGCTTTCCAGTTGGTCAAGATTGCTGTGGCTGTTTGTGTATCCTGTTAAACTGTGGAGATGGACAAAGGGGTAACAGAGTGGTGGATGGCAGCTTAGTGAATTAATGTCTGTGTTTTTATATATTACCCCATGAGCAAGTGCATAGGCATATGTTTTTTTCTACATCAAATAAAGCATCTTGCCCACAGATGGCTGTTGGGATTAAAAGGATTGGAACTAATAATACATTTCTATTTTCAATGAATAAACCTATTTTGCAGTTATCCCAGTCTGCAACATCCATCTGTTGAACACTACTTGGGCACTGCCCCCACAGGAGAAGAATTGCAGGTAAAATGATGTTTAGCCTCTCATTATATTAATTATGTAATTATCATTAATTCAGATTATATTTTGATTTGGGAAGACAGTTGGTGTAAAGAATCCAACAAATGATCAAGGCCTCAGCTTGTAATGCTACAGAAAAGGATAATTTCAGGAAATTCATTTTGTGCTTCTGACTCTTAGAGAATAGCATAGAAAATATTATCAGTATTAGGTATAATATCTCAATATTGGCATTGTGTAGATATAGTGTCCCATAGACATACCTTTGTTTTAATGATTTTCATTGTGCAGGCCATGAGCTGACACTGGTGTGTTGCAGGATCCTGGGGAGATACAGGGCTGGTTTGGGTGGCCAGTCACAGCCCAGCCTTCACTGCTTTTGGCCTCTGGGCCCCTAGCCCAAGCAGCCACTCTTGTGTCAGCACTAGCCCTGGTGATTTGCCAGCATGTGGGGTCTTTGACCAAACTTTGAGGGAGATGTTAGAGATCTCTGATGGTACCTAGAGAAGCTCTGTCTTGAGGTTAGGAAAGGTGTGCACGTTTTCTCTATGGGGACATAAAACTCTGATTTAGGAAGAACAAAAGAGCTTAAATACTTGCCCAAACACTTCACATCCTGCAATGGCATAAGAAAGGTCAGGCAATAACTTACATTCAAAAAGAAGACTTCAGCAGAATGGATTTGGTTTATTTAATAGTAAAGAAAAGGTCATGTCTTTTGTTCTTTTATCCTCACATAAATTGATTTTGTGAAGTTTAAGTTGGTTTATCACCATTTGTGTTTTTTGGCTTTGTTGTTTCAGTACTGGAGAAAAGGTCATCTTCTTAGTTGGTATCTGATATTCTATGGTTCATTGAAACAGCATTATTTCTGCTGAAGATGAAGTTCTGGGTTTTCTTGCTTTTTTTTTTTTTTTAAATCTTTTCTTTCCTCTCCTCCCCTAACTTCCCCTGTCCCAAGTCAACCAGCTCCAGCTGGATACTTTGTCATGCAGTCTGGTACAGCAGAGGTGCCTGCATATGATGATATCTCTGTTTTTTGGGGGGCTACAGGAACTTGCTTGTCTTGGCTGTGCTAAACTGATAAGCCATTCAGATTTAGGTAGATTTTTGTTCATGTTTTGTTCACTATGCAAGAACTCAAAGAGATTCCCACTCTAGCATCTTTCCTTAGGGGAGTGAATTGCATTATCTGCCTCAAAAAAAAAAAAAAAAAAAGTCAGTAGAACCCAGTAACCAAGAATTAGCATTCCTATTGGCTCATTGACCTCTAACTTGTCCACGTGAAGCTGCTCTAAAAATTGAAAGCCTTTCTAAAATCTATCTATATATAATTTTTTTCTTTTTTCCTCGAAATTCCCCCCCAATTTCAAGTAGAGAGCTAACCAAGAAAATATGGAAGCATCTCTGGAGCAAGAGCATCTGGAAGGAAGGAACCAGTTTGAGGTTTGCAAGAATGGTTGTAGAGGCAATCAGGTGAAGATAACCAGGTGTTGCCAGTTGGGAGGAGGAAGGCATGAGCTCCTCTTCAGCCCACCTGTGCCCAGTTAGGGCTGGGCCCAACTGCACATGAGCAGAACTGGGGACCAATAAGAGGTGGGCTGAACAGGAGCTCCTGCCTTCCTCCTCCTAACTGGCAACACCTGGTTGTGTTCACCTGGTTGCCTCTACAAATGGTCATAGCTAAACAAAACCAAACCAAGTCAGGCAGAAACCCCAACTCAAAACCTTGGGGCTCTTTTCCCTCAAACCTTCATATTTTCTCTGTGTACTCAGAAAATACTACCTGGAATCACAGAGACAAAATGCAAAATAAAACTACACATTTCCACCTGATTTCATCCCAGCTCTGTGAGTTACGAATATCTCTGTGTAATCTGCCTTGTAGACCAAGACAGAAAATGAAGACTGGGATGAAGTCATACCAGTTAAAATGGCTGGTGCAGGTTAAATAAAGACTTCCTCCCGAATGTTTTCTCTGCAGCTGCCTCCAACACATTTTTCAGCTTTATTAATATATAGCAAACACACTTTATTAAGAATTTGTGCAGTCCTTGAAAATTAATTCTTTATTCAAGGTAGCTGTTTTCCTTGTATGCTCTCGGGAATGCTGCAGGCATTCTTATGCTGATACCATTTTTTTCCCCTTTCCTCTGGCAGACAAAATTTTGAAGCCTCATGCTAGAAAAACTAGAAGACATCCTTGTGTATGCTCTGAAGGGAAACTAATGCCTAGCTAGGTGTTTCAAGGGCTTAGCCTGAACAACTTGCAACAGAAACTCTTTTGTTTCTGTTACAACAGAGATGTTTTTTCTTTTCTCTGTTGGTTTCCACTCCAGCATCCTTTTTCATTTGTGTAGTGTGGTGCTTCTGGACACTTCTGCAAGCATCCTTACTCTGAACCTGTCAGATTTTGTGACATGAATTGGGAAAGAACGAGTGTGGAGTAAAGGCAGCTAAATACAAAGCAATTGGTGTTTGACTAAGGCAATGCAGGAAAGAAAATCACATTTTAAAAAGTTGAAAAGTACTGAGGCCTGATGTGAAATTTCTGATGTGAGTCTTCCAGAAAGGAAACAGAATTTTCTTTACAGTCAGCTCATCACTGACCATTTGTCTGACTTCAGTTTTATTCCAGCAGTCTTTGGGGTGATTAAAGAGGAACTAAAAAAAGACTGACTGCAAAATGCTCATCAAATCAGAGGTGTTAGCCAAATGAGTGTCAGTGGGGAAAGCTTAATTTTAGGGTAGCAGGAGAAAATAAAGCAATCATTATTGTTCTTCCTGTGTTGTCATAGTAGCATAAAGTAGTGGCTTGAGGAGCTGCCTGTCTTTTTATCAGAAATTACCATGCAGTTCTTTGCATAGTCTGGTTGAATATAGTGAATGTCAGCACAGCAATTGTATGTGAGCACAATTTTCAAACTGCCAAATATTTTTGCTTTATACAAAGTACTGGTGCTAATGATCAGGTGACAAGGGCTGACATGAATTCAGATTGGAAAAGTTACCCTGTTGTATTTTTGCTTACAGTTGCCTGTGTTTCTTCTATCAGCAGCACCTGTGTGCATTCACTTGGAGGTTAAAATTCCTTGTTAGAGGATTATCAGATCTGAATAAATGTCAGCTGGGGTCCTTCTCCTCCCAGAGTTCCAGCCCAGCTACCCTTTGCTTCTTTCTAATTACCATGGGTCTCATGGTTTTTCAGTTCCTCTCATCCGTTCTGGAAGCAAAATGTTTTTGCTGTCTTTGATTATCATTTGGACAATTTTTATTTCCTTTCTTTTTAAAATTTTTGGTGGAGGAGATCCTGGAGGCCATCTGCTGGAGAGGTGGGGGTAAGTAGACAAAACCAATCTTGATCAGTGTCAACCAGTGAAATCTCTGTTGGATGTGGACAGGACAGCTTGGTGGGGTCAGAGCTTCTCTGTGGCCCAAAAAAGGGCAAGAGATACCTTGAATCATCTTCAGTGGACCCAGGGAAACCATATTGCTGAGTCTTCCTCAAAAAAGGCAGTAGCTGCTTTTGTATGAATATAATCTGACATTTATTTGTGTTTTGGTTAAGATATGAGTGGGTGTTTGAGGCTTTGCTGTCTGTACTCCTTCCAGAAAGCTCCAGTTCTCCTCTGGCCCATCCCTGCCCTGTTCAGTTCAGTGGGGGATCTCCCAGATACACATCTGCTCTCTAAGGGGAGAAGTTTTGTGCAGGATAATTTTGGATCTGCGTTTTTTTTTTTTCCACATGCCAGTCACTGCAGTTTTGGTTTTGTTACTCCAACTTTCTGGCCCAGAAATTGTCTCAGAAATTGTCAGCTTGTTGTTTTACTGAGCACTTAATACCGAAGTCCATCCAGGATGGATTTGTTTGTTTTAGGCTGGGTGAGGAGTTCAAGAGAATGTGTTCTTATGGGATTGCATCTGGGAGGTTTTGACCATTCCTAACAAATCTTGAGTGCTTGTTAGTGTGTGGTAGGCTGCTCTTACATGAGGGAATGCTTGGTACCTGGAAAAATAATGGTTAATATTAAACTAGGCTAAAATTTTGGTGACATGTGCACTTGTTATAGTCTTCTATGGTGCAAGTACCTGGGACTGTCCTGGTGTGGTATATTGAGCAACACATTGTTTCACTTAATAATTAATAAATGAATATTTTAATAGTAAAATTTAAGTGCTTGTCAAAGTTAATCTCCTGTCTTACCCTGTTGCAGAGACAGAGATTGATCTGTGTCAATTTCTCCTTAAATCAGTGAGGACAGAAGAGTCTGGAGGGAAGTTCAGTGGGTTTAGTCCATTCTTTTTTTTATTGCCCAGGCTGGACTGCAGGGTCTGAAGCAGTGTGGGTATGGTGGAACACCTGCTGCTGGGAAGAGGGGTGTGTTTTGACTAAATTGAAGCTGGATTTCAGCTGCACATGGAGGAGCCTTGTTACAGCTTCCTGCAAACCAAGGCAGCAGCTGGGTGAGCTCCTGTGGGGAGGTGCAGCTCCCTTCCCACTGTTTTTTCCTGAAGTTAGTTCCACGTACCTTGTTGCCATGGGAAACCATAACTGTAGCTAATTCCTGGAATAGTGTAGCTGAAAATCCAGAGTAGTGTTCTACAAAAAAATGCAGCATTTTCACTGGATGCTTCTGTCACAGCTTCTCAGTTGATTTACCTGGGTCTAGAGATGGGGCCGTGTCTTACCTTAGGTTGTGTGGAACTTGGGCTTGGGATGCTCCCCTATCCCTGTACGTTGGTGTCACTTGGAGACTGAATCTAGCAATGATACTTGGATTATCCTACCTTCTCTAATTCAATTATTTCATTGCCTTATATATTGAAGTTGTACAAGCTTCTGTACCCTGATAATATGACTGAAGAAAAAAAAAACAACCTAAAAATGTTCTGTATTTGCTTGTCCACTTAAGTGGTAGTGCTTTAGATATTCAGTGTTCATTTGTAGTCATCTGGGCAGAGTCCTGGCTGAGGCAAAGGAGCAATCTGAACTGTTTTGGGGATTGTGAGCCAAAGCCGTGCGTTTTTGTCTCTTAGTCTGCAAGCTACAGAGTAGCTCATGATCAGAGTCTGTATTGATAGTTCTTGATGAGCAGCTTTTAAATCATCAAAACTAAAAAAACCCAAAACCCCTACACCCAAAAAGGCAAAAAGAATTTGACTTTTTGTGGCCTTTCCTGAAAAGAGACCAGAGCTTATACATGACAGTCTGTCACAGCAGCTCATACACTTGAGAGAATGAACTTATTTTCAGAACAAGCTTATTCAGCCAGCTGAGTTATTTAAAATTTCTTGTCTTTACAATGCTTGTTTTTTATGGTTCAGTGATACATAGCTTGGAAGCTCCTGTTTGTCTGTCAGTTCTGGAAAGGAAATTCATTTTACACAGTTTTAAAATCTCTTCTGTATATACTCAACCATGTTTTGTAAATGTTGAGATTGCACAGACTCTGTTTTTTGTTTTTTTTAAATTCCTTTCAGTAGAGAGATGTGGGGTTTTTTTACTCCAGTGCTCTTTACAGTTTTGCTGTTGCCCTTTGCTGTAAGATTCTAACATTGGTAATGTTTGGCCTGGGTTCACAGCAATGGTTGTTCACCATTGGCCTGGGTGAACAACAAAACCTCCTGGACTATTTCTTTTGGCAATTGTTAATACTGATCTTCTAAGGAAAGAAATGTTTGTTAAACACCATCGGTTTTAGTGCCTGAGCAGTGCTGCATGTGTCTTCTGGGTGATGATGCTTCTGGTTTGAAGGTTGCTACCATTTAAGAAATAATGAGTTTTGCAGTTTCAGTCCTAAAGGAGGAGCAGAAGTTTAACCTCCCAGCTGGAGCATCTTTCTCTTTCAGCTCAGAGCTGATGAACAATACTCTGTGACCAGAGGGACTGTACTGCAGATTGCCTGTTAGACAAGGGATATTATATTGTGCTCAGAAGGAACCACGGGAGACAACTGAGAGGAACAGAAAAGCAGGCCCAGCCCCAGGCATGGTGCTGTGACCTTATAGCAGCCTACAGAGAAAGGCTGTTGGTCAGGTGTTGCCTGAAAGAGGAAAAGTGAAGGTTTCCCTTCTCCTGTAAATATCAAGCAATAAAGGAGGGAAAAGTGTGTACTTGTCTGGGGTGGCTCCACATGGAGCCAGGGCTGCCCTTGAGGTACACAGATGGCTTTGTTCATTGTGGATGAAATGGTTCTGAAGCTTCAGTTATGGCATTTTTCGTTAAAAAAAAAAATAAAAAAATAAAAAAAAAATTCCATAGTAAGGCAACAACTTAAAAAAAAAAAAAAAAGGAAAGCAACTCTGAGAAATTATTCATCACCAGGACTGTCATGTTGGATCAGACCAATTCCACTGACTCCATCTCCTGGCTGATAGCAGCTTGTAATGGAGACTTAGAAAAGCAACTCTGCCCTAGTGCTTTCTCTGCACCATTAATGATTTTACGTGTAGGTACTGTACATCCTCTCAGGTGTCTTTCTGGCTTGAAGCTTTGAAAAAAATAGGATCTTCCTCCATTATCCTTGTTGACCTTCTCAGTGGCTTTTATAGCTGCATTAGGCCTTTTTTTTAAGATGGGAAGATCAAGGTTGTGTGCACAGGTAAAAATATATAATCACCATGAGTTTCTTCTAGAGCACCAGATTCTGTTATCCTCAGTGGCTCTTTTGCAGGCTTCCAGCCTCTGATGTGTTTTTATTATTAACTTCTTTGTGACTTTTATTGCTGCTGATTCCTTTAGCATCAACTATGAAGTCAGTTTATGAGGTCAGGATTTTAAATGGGGCAAACCTTTCAGATATTGCTAATAGTATTATTTAATGTACATTTCCAATAACTTTGTGTCAGTTTTTCATTAATAGAGGAACTAAAGAAGTCAACTTAGCCTTTGTAGGAAAATTGCTTAGATCTAAATACTACTTTCCAAGTACTGTTTATCTGCTTAGCATTATTTCAAGGTGTTCTCTTGCTTAGATCTTGTTTAGGTCTGTACCTTATTAAAAAAATACATATATTCAGGGACTTTTTTTTTTTTTTTTTTTTTTTTTTTTTTTTTTTTTTTTTTAAGGACCGTGCTTTCAGCTAAATCCCATGCATGAAGATACATTACTGCAGTTGGAAATAATTTATTTCCTTGACTGGCAGATAAAATCCTTAGCAGGGTAATGCAAAATGCCAGTTGTACCTGTTGGAATATTCCATGATGCTGATCTTGTGTTACTGTGTCTGCTGCTCTGATGTTAAAAGCCCCAAGTTCCTCTCTCTGTGCAACATTTGGGTGGGTGAGACTTGCCTGGGCTGGGCAGCCTGTGCTTGTAGCCACACAAGTAGAAGCTCAGATGGTTTCCTGACCAAGGTGCAATGAGCTGGGTGACCCATTTGCCAGGCCCATTTAATTTAGCTGAGAACATTCAGTTTGGTGTCTGTCACTACCCCAAAGTCAACCCACCCATCCCTCATTTTCTCTCACAGTGACTTCAGATCATTAACTCAAATGCCTGGCTCTGGCTCTGTGTATTTCTGTCCTGTGACTTTGGTGGCCAGTGTAGTCCTTTCTGTCAGCTCCCTGCAGCGGATGAGGTCACTCTTGCTCACAGTGCTGACCCTGGCTGGGGACAAGCTGGCACCATCTTCAAGAACTCTGGTTCACCCCAGATTTTCATCTCACCTCCTCATGAAATGCCTGTCTAGGACATGCTTGTTACCATTCTTTGAAATCATCATTTGCAAGTTGCTGCAGAAACAACTGCAAAGCTACAGCCCCTGTTTCTGTCACCAGAACAATTCACAGCAACCCTCAAAATACAACTGAAAACAACTCTGTTAAGTCATCACCTGGGACTGGCTGGTACCTTCATCAACCAGTGTGCTGCTTCCAGGCAATCCTCAGCCCATGGAACCTCCTACAAAGAGTGCTCCTGTTGCAGCTGTCTGAATAAAGGACCCCAGGACGTGCAGAGTTAGAGTGAGGGAGTGTGTGAGTGTGGGTGTTTTGTTAATTAGTGTTTTGAGCTGCCCACTGAGCCCCAGCATGTTAATGTGCAAAGGGACTGTGGCTGGAATGTAAAAGGTGTGTTCTGTGTCCCACATCTACATCCACTGTCTCTGTTTGTATCTTTCTGCCTTGGAATCCTTCCCAGGTTCTCACTGTGCACTTGGTTCTGATCCACTCGTGTCCCCAGCTAAAGCTACTGGACAGTTTCAGGGTTGAGGAACCATGCTACCAGTCCCAGGTTTAGGACAGCATTTTAAGCACTAAAAAGTAACACACTCAGTAGACCCAGATAAAAAAAATTTAATCTTTCTATAGAAACAGTGCACTGTTTTACAAATGTGTTCATTTGGTTCTCAGTAATCCATGTTGATGTAAGTACAGGAAATGTTACACAGAGCAGATCCCTCCCCCACCCCTCCCTGGTCCTTCTGTCTGTAACATAAAAACTGAAACACAAAAGGCACCAAGCAAGAACTTACTCTAACAGAACTTCAATATGACAAAAGACAGAGATCAGAAATTACTACAATGTTAAGTATCATCCTAGCAATCTGAACCATTATTTAAAATAATTAATTTCTTAAAAAACAAATTTGGTGTTTGACTTTTCAGTAGTAATAAATCTGTAAAGGTTGAAATCAACACTGCACATCAAGTCCATTTACAACAGTTTGAAAAAAACTGCAGCCGTTTATACAGGTTTGTTTGTATGTGTCTTAAAAAAGTATCAAAACTGTAGAACTCTCAAATATATTTACATTCGTCTGTTAGTTACAGTGTTACCACATACAGCCTTGTCTCAGTTTTTTTCTTCATGTACACAGTGCATGGATTTATAGAAACAATAATTGGATACCTCAATGGTTTTTACACTGCCTTAAAACCTAAACTTTTAATAGAAGGATGCTTGATTGTTTATGTATTGTCTGTGCAGACTAAGGAAGTATTTTGAGTATGCAGGTAGTATGTCTGTAACCCATACTAGGTCTTTTAGACACTTCCTTTTCTTAGCCAAGAATCAACTTCCAGCTCACATTACAATGTGAATTTATTCTAAAAGAAAAACAAAAGGAAAAAAAACCCCAAACCTATTAATGCTGAGTTTCTTCTATTCACTTGAATACAAAATCTTGGACTCACCTAAAAATGCCAGAAGGTTTCTCCAGGCTTTGGTTCAGTTTGGGGAGCTGCTGTTCCTTCATGCAGCAGCAGGTTAGTGTATTTATTCACTTCCCATAGAATTCCCCGGGAATCCTATGGATCAGGATGAGAAAAAACTTTGAAAAAACTTTTTTTTTTCCCCCTGCAAGGTGGAGGATGACAAAGATACTGTTCAGGCTGGGAATTTTTAACCTCCTTTAGCCTCCTTGCCTCGTGCTCTGTGCTATGGGAGATCTGCCAGGGCTGTTCCATTGGCAGTCATTTGCAAGATAACTGTCCTGCTGCAAAGATTTCTCTGTATGGTGAATGAAAAACCTGCCCCAGAGTGTCTCCTGAATTGGGACTTTCAGTCAGCATGGGTAAGGGACAAGGGCAAGGAGGGAAGGAATTGACTTTTGTTATTGTGGAGAATTTTCCCTCTAATGAGAGCACTTGCTTTGGGTGTATGGAAGTATATGGGTGAATCTTTGTTTCTGCTCATTCTAAGCTAATTTGAGAGATGCAAGATTCCCAGTGGGGAAAAGCATTTAGATTTTACATTTAAAAGCAAGAAAAAAAAAAAAAAAAGTTAATTTTGTTCCAAGCTGTAAAAAGCAACAATACAAAGCAAAAAACCCACTGGGTGCTGCAGGAGTTTCTCCTGACTGAAATGCTGTAAAGCCAAAGCTCGTGAGCTAAAAGCCCTGGAGATGAATCCTTGTGGATAGATGGAAAATGTAAAAGCAACCCCTGTGCACCAGTCTGGAAAAGAGGAGCTCTGCTGCTTTGTTATGGGAGTGCTTCAGCTGTCTGCTGTCTTACAGTACAGCTCCTTCTTAGTGTCTTTAGATTTCAAAGCAAACTTCTCAAACATCCTGTAAAAATTCAATTCTCCCTAATTTTCATAAATGTAGGCTAGTAGTTTTAAAATATATGTATATATTTTTATATATATGTATATATTTATATGCCTACATATCTATCTAGTCTAGATAGATATATACACAGGTAATCTATGCACAGCAAGCCAAACATACAAAAAAATAAATACTCTCACCCCTCTACTGTATTTACAGAACAGATCTTACAATCCAGATTTTGTTAATAAATATTTCTAAACTCCCTGTACAGAATTGGTTTTACTTATGTTGATGGATAGCCACAAAGCATATTCAACATATTTACAAAATATCTATAAATATAATCTTAAAATAAAGCAATAGCTACTGAACCTTCAGCCTGGCTGGTTATGTACATTGAGTTAGTAGCTCAGCTGTTGCTTATTCACTATCACAAATGGGTAGTGCAACAAGTTAAATTGTGTATAAAAGATTATACATACGAAACTCTCACATCCTTTGGATGTTTGCTGTTCATTATAACTTTGTGGTTACCCTTCTGCAACATAAATAACAATTAAAAAGAAGCAAGTTCTGAGATCCAGAGCAGATTTGTTCAGTGTGTTGTGTGGAGCAGCAACTTCATCCTCATGGCAACCCATCATCTTCTAAGCTTAATGCTACACGCTGTGAAGGAAGAAAAACACATGAGTCAAAACTTTGTGACTTGTCAATTTTGGTGCATTAGAACCAAATCCTGACACTGTTGCTAACTTGTACTTCCTGTTAAAAATCTCATTGTTGTCCCTGGTGACAGAAATCCAGTTTTGATCTGACCTTTTTCCCCAAATGGGGTTGCTCACTCAAGTGTTACTCAAGAGGTGCTGGACAGTTTATTTCACTTGTGTATTACATGGATAATGTTCCTTGTGAGGGATGACACCTTCTCTAGTGGGATCTTTAGCAGGATCTTCAGATAGTATGTGCCTGCCTGCCTATAGAATCTTATATAGAATCTTAAGCAGACTGCTGTATTCTAAGACAACTCCATGAGCTGCCTCACTGTTTAGGGTTCTGCTGGTTCAATGATTACTAAAGCTCTGGGTTCTGTTGTTCTGTGGCAAATAACCAATGCTGTAATTGGCTGCAGAGAATTCTGTATCTAAACTCTCAACAAAATCCCTCTCCTCCAGCAGCAGTTTCCTCAGGTACTTACTGCTGGGTAGACGTGTCCGATTTGGGCAGTCCGCCCAATGTGGATTTCATCTTCATCTTCCTCTTCCGTTGTCTTCCTGTACACTGGATTATCAAAATTCATGCTTTTAGTATTCTTCCGTTTCCAGTTTCTCCAGATGAGGTATCCCCCCATGCACAGCAAGCCAATGACCACTGAGGGAAGGGGAAAGGAAAGGGCTGTTAGCCAGCTCTGTGGGGAAGGCAAGGATCTGCTGGGAAGTTCCCAGGTAGGCACCTGTCCTTGTACAACCTCCTTGCAGCCTGACTGTTCCCATTCAGCAGTTCCTGCACCCCTTCCCACCCCCAGCCCTGAAAACTGGAGTGTATTTACATGAGCACTGTGGTGTGATCTCCTTCAGAGGGTGAATCAAATCAGCTTACCAACAGGAATGACAATTCCAATCACAGCTGCTGTCACAGTTGAATCAAAGCCTTGGTCATTATTTGCATCTGTAATTACAGAAGTAGTTCTGATTATTTAACTCATTTGCTGGTTGTAAAGCCAGTTCTAAAGAATGTTTTATGCTGGCAACCATGGCATTTTGCCTATCAGAAAGCTTTTGTACTCAAAGAGTTCACAAAGTTTTGTGATGAAATTTATTTTAGCAAAATATTAAAAATATGATGGAGAGGATAAAAAGCACATGCACACAAACCTGGGCTATGCTGAGCTGTGTCCTTGGGGAGGACAAACAGCCTGGCCATGAAGTGCTACTGCCAGGGCAGGACTGTGACCTACACACCTGGAGGGTGTAGTAACACCAGCTAAGGGAGGTGCTCTGTGCAGTGTTGGCACACAGGAAAGCTCCAGCCAGAAATGAATCATTTGACTGTACTCAGTCCTCTCATTTTCAGGCACAAAAAGGAGGCCAGTTTTACCAAATGTGACACTTAATGGAAATCACAGATCAGGGCATGGTGAATAGTGCTCTTAAAAATCCACAGTTGAACATTTTCTAATAATCATTTATTGAGCTATCAGAAGAAGAATGTAGTTCAAAGCCATCTGCACAGCTTTTCATTTTAATTATTTCTTTTTAAATTATTTACAACTAAGGAATTATTCTACACATGTATCACTCACTGCTGCTGCCTGCCTCAGCATGCAAGAGTGACCCCAAAGCTCAGTATTGTACTTGCAAGAGAGAAAAAAACAACTATGGGAAAAATAATTAAAAAAAAAAAAAATCAATATACCTTTCAAGTTAAATACTTAAAAATATTTGCTCTGAGCTCTTATAATGGGGGATCAGTACAGAAAATTTGTTTTGCCAGAACATTAGAAACTGAGACAGGGAGAACTAGTTTGTCTTTGGATACAACGCATGGAAATTAAAAGGCAATTTGTCCTTTTAAATACTTCCCTGTGGCAGGTTGCTCTATTGCATAACTATTTACATAGTAATAACCCAGACTATTTAAAATGTGACCAATTAAAGCACCTTGTATCCACAGCTTATTAAAAAGTAATTACTGCACTTGAAAGAAATTTTGCACAAAAAGAATGAATTTTAGAAACTGGCTTCTGCCAGTTTCTGCTGCAACACTGTCCTACACCCTACACCCTACAAACAGCCACACCAGGATGGTTCATTGTTGCTTTCCAGATGCAATGGCATCTGCCTGTTCTGCTCAGTGAAACATTTAGGGAAAAAAGCCTATTTCACTCTTTTAAAAATAATCTGTATCTCTTTGTGGTCTTAAATGTCAGTCCTGAGAAGTCTTCTCTCTGGACTAGATTTTTGTTGTTGAAAAACAGTTCAGTTTTTCTGCTCTGCCTTGGCAGCATGATCTGGAGAGATCCCCTGTTAGTGCTGAGGTGGGGAGCTGGTGCTGCATCATGCACTCAGTATGTGGGGAGAAGTTCAGGGGAGCTCCTGAGTGCTCCCCATGGGGACACCTTTCTGACATGTAATGACACCCCCAAACCTATGTCACGGATCAGGTCACACCAGCATGCAGAGAGCAGCCACACAAACCAGATGTGGCTTGTCTTGGGCTGTACAAGAAAAAGAAGCCCAAACAGGGCTAAAGCTTGACAGGACACCTTTTTTTAACAACAAATTGAGCTGGTTCACATTAATAACTAAATAATTAAAAAGGTGAAGCTCCTGTAGAATCATCTATATCCCAGTATAGATGGTTTCATGTGTGTTGGGATAAACACCTGCCAGGAGGTTCCTTAACATCCTCAGTGACTGGAATCCCATCAGCCATCCCCACACAGATGTCTGCAGACACAGGACCTGACCTGCCCCACAATGAGTGGGATCTCCCTGCACCTGACCTGCTCATAAAGCTCAGATGTCAGGGCAGCAGCATGTGAGTTTCTGTGACATGGTGTGTGTACAGGGAAAGAAGAGAAAAATCTTGTTGTCTTACAGTGCTGTGATAAATTGCTGTTTCCAGTGGTCATCTCAGAATCGATGAAGATGGATGTGGTGGAAGGTAAAGGAAAACCTGGGGTGGTGATGGTAGCTTCTGACACAGCTCTGGGGGTGACTTCAGGGGTGGTATTGGCACTGCCAGTGACAGCTGCCATGGTCGTGGCACCAGCAGTGTGGGAGGATGGGGTTGTAGAAACCAGTGCAGTAGTTGAAGTAGTTGGAAGATCTGAAAAGCAAGAGCAACAATGAGATTTGGCTGAAGTAAGTAGATGAAGCAAATAAAAACCAAGGATATAATTCTGGGGAGGGTTGTTATGTTTATTGGTCAGAAGCAGAAACCAATTCTATTTACCAGGTAGCCAGACTGTTGATAATTTTCTGCCTAAGGCTACAGAAATTACTCCCTAAAGTCAAGCTCTATTTATTAATAATAATAATAAAGCACTCTGGGTGGAAAGTAGTTAAGAAGTTCTAAAACCTGTGGTTTTTTCATTACCTCAGAAGATACTGAATTTGTACCAGGAACTATTTGCATGTTAGGGAAAACTACACTGAAACCACTCATCTCTTCAGGATGCCAACAATGACTGTGGCCTCTCCAGATCCACAATCTACGGGGCAGTAATGTGGCAAATTTTAATGACTTATTGACCATTCACACTTTTAGAGCTGTGCCTTACTCCTTTTTTCCTCCCTCTGCTGTGTCTTTTTCTGGTTACAGTTTCAAAAATAAGCAAACTTTCAGTAAGGACACCACAGGGTTGTGTTCAGAAGGCAACAAGTAGCAGAACACAAAAGATGGTGTTTGTATTCCATCATCAGGAAATACATTCCCTGGAAGAATGACTTTGTTGGAACAGCATGACAGCAATGGGATTTTATTTACCTTTGTGGCATTTTTTCATGTCAGGACCCAGCCACATGTTGTCAGGACAGGCACAGGTGTACTTGGGAGAATGGGGAGAGATCTGGGGTGCAGGAAGACACAAATACTCACAGCCTCCATTTGGCTGGGGGCTGAGCTCACAGGAATCTGGAGCTGTTCAAGTATGGAAGAAAAGACAAGTTATTTTCCTAATTATTTCTTGTGCTTGTCAAAGAAATATCAGGTCTTCTAACAAGACTCTTCCACTCCCTACCTCAGTTAATTGGGTCACTTAATCATCTTTACAGTTCAGAGTAGTGTGAAACCTTACAGACTATATAAAAACTTCCCAAATATATAATGAATGGCAAGCATCACAGCAAAGAGGGTAACACACTGTTATCAAAGATACTAATTAAACAGCTATTAACAGATTGCAGACTTTTCAATAAATGCTGCTGCTGAATTAATTATGCACAAACTTCAAACATTAGACATTGCTTCCACATTATCACCTGTGCTTTCTCTCTCATCAAGAACCACCAGGAAGCATTTAATTTACTACCTAACTAAACCTAATTTAGGCCACAATACCCCGAGGACATGTCTTACCTTTGGGCTGCTTTAATTCATGAAATACCACAATGTCGTGAGGATTATTGAGATTTTCTGCCAAAACAGAGATGTCCAAACCATTCAGCCTGTTTGCACTGAAGATTGCTTCATTCTCCAGGTCAGTCCAGAACACTCTGTCCTGCAGGAAACACACAGGATTTCTTACCTGGATCTGCTCAAATCCAACTCGAGCTGCATTAAACTCCAGTAGTCTCAAACTCAACACACTGTGTTCCTACCTTGGGGTTCATGCTATTTCTGCTTCCACCCAGGAGTTTTGTCTTCCATAACCCCCAAGTACTCCTGAGACAGGGCAAGGAACACCATTTTGAACACATGCTTCAGTTCCTAAGCATGAGATGCAAACTGGAAGGAATTTTTTAGCCCTGGGCCTGGCCACAGGGTATCAGTGTATAAATGCCCAGCATCAACACAGATGCCCATTTATGTAGTAAATTCTGCAGATCTCAGCAGGTCTTAGCTCTTCCCTGATGACATCTGAGGGTCCAAACTGTACTGCTTAGTTAATTACTGCACTGCTTTTAGCAAGGCTTCTGAAAGCTGAATTCTGACTGAACCCACACCGGGTTCATCGGTCTCTGCCGCAGCGAACGCCCGCGCTGAGCAGTCTGAGCTGAGCAGAAGGCAGACTCAGCTTTGACTCAGGAAGAGCTCTGAGACCTCTGGCAGCCTCCACTCTGTCCTGCAGCAGTTTTTGACCCTTACCTCAAACACTGCTAAGCCAAAAGGATGGCTCAGGTCGTCAACGGAAGAGATGAGAACTTTTCTGTTGCTGCCATTGAAATCAATGCAGGACAGTGAATGCAGTTTGGAGTCTACCCAGTAGAGACGCTGATTCAGCAAATCTGAGGAGGGAAACACAGTGCAGCAAAATTACACACAGCTTCTGCAACTCATTTTCTCTTGCCCAGCATGTTTTTCCTGCTGGCAGCATGACTAATCTGTTTATTATAGGGCCTTTTATTTTTTTTTTTTAACACTAGTTCTGATTTTGAATCTGTGCCCAGATATGCTGGGATAAGACCCTATAAATAAGATTAAAAAGAAGGAACATTCTGTTGTGTGTGTGTGGGGAATGCCTGACTGACAGCTTTGTACAATGAGGTTCTTTTGTTACCAGAAGGAGCAGGGCCCAGCAGCAATTTGGACTTCCCAGAGTCACCCCCTCAGTGCCTGAGCAAGAAGCTTCATTCCTCTCAAGGCTTTTCAGTCCCTGGCCTCTTGCTGGAGAACCACATCCATGATTCAAATGAAAGACTTGTGCCATTTACACATTTTCAGTGAAGAATCCTGGATCTGGAAACCCTTCTGGTGCTGCTGGCTGGGAGAATCTGGTCTTGGGGACAACCCCTACCAGTCAATTTTTGGGGACAGTGCAGGTAGAAGTGGGAGGGAAGGATCCGATGTTATTTAAGAAGGTAAGCACTGAATTTCTGGAGCAAATTCACTCATTTTGGATGAAATTCACTAAACAGAATGCAAGTGGATGAGTGCCAACACAAAACAAGTTGTGTAATTAAACAATTAATTAATTTCTTGATTTCTAAAGGGTAACATCCTTTGTTCACAGCAGTAGCACTCTGACACTAACAGCAGCAGATTTTCTCCTACATCTTTGCCATGGCCAGAATTTTCAAATATAAAACCAGGCAGAGAACCTGACACCTGCTAGGTGTTGAACACATACAG
Organism: Florisuga fusca; assembly: GCA_038090715.1. Classification (NCBI taxonomy): domain Eukaryota; kingdom Metazoa; phylum Chordata; class Aves; order Apodiformes; family Trochilidae; genus Florisuga; species Florisuga fusca. The sequence continues at coordinate 24,847,876 of JAAWXA010000008.1, forward strand.
CTGTCACTCAGAGGAAGCTGTGCCTCCTTTCCACCCCTGCAGCCTGTTGTGGCAGTGAGAATGATCACAGCCCCCCTGTATGCCAGCAGGAGGGAGGGTATGGGCCAAGATGGTCCCATCCTGTTACCCCCCCTGAGCAGCTGGGTGGGTTTGTCAAAGGGAACGGGTGCTGCAGGCTGTGTCTCTGCCTGTGCTGTACCAGGCATCAGTCTGTCCAATGAAAAATCTTGACACTGCTTCTGAGACAGGTCCAGGGGCAGAGACACTACCACCAAGGACTCTCTGATGTTTCCTGGGCTTCCAAAGAGTTGTTGCAGCTCTCTATCCTCCCCCCAAACCTACTTTTGCATTAGGGAACCTAAAAATAACTCCAAGTTCCTACAAACTGAGGTTTTAACTGTGGCAAGACGTACTTCATTTGCTTCCTACTGAAATAAAACAGCTCGTGTTGGTCAGTAGCAAGTGACAGAGCATTTCCAGCATTCCTGTGCACAGTTACACTTTTGTTTTCCTGTTTAACAATAAGAACAAAGGTACATCAGTCAGAGCACACGCTGTAGCTCTAACCTGGGCACTTACCCAGTGTGATGCCATTTGGCCACTCAATGTTGTCAGTCACCAGCACTTGCCTCCCCACGCCGTTCAGCCCAGCTTTCTCAATCTTAGCTTTGTCTCCCCAGTCAGACCAGTACATGAACCTGAAAGATGGAAGAACACAGTAAACTGGACTCTACTGGAAGAAATCTGCACTACCAATCAGAGTAGGAGTTGATCTGTTCTCTCTGCACTATGGCAAAGCCACACTCACTGGAGTTCAATCCAGTGTGCACTCAGGGGGCCACATTCTGTCCCCCAGGCACAAAACTGGCACCAGAATGTAAAATCTCTCCCAGTAACCCCAGGTGAACTCTGTGTCTGTGAGGGATGGGGACCACACTTACTGGAGCAGCCCCATGTCAGGCAGAATGCTTCACTGCCCAGCACAACCCATGTGCCTGGACCAGCTTAGGCCCATGAATGTGTAACCTGATGATTGTTTTCAGGATTTCCTTTGACAGCAGTGACCTTGCAAAGAGCTGGCTGAACCACTTCAGCAGTCCCATTTAAGTTCAACGAATCTCTCTCTGTCTTCAAGGGCATCTGAAGACTTGCTGAGATGAGAATCACCCATGAGTTTGTAAGAGCAGCAGAAAGAAGACTGGAATGTAGGCAAAGGGAGTGTTTGTGGTCTTTACCTCCGTGTGGGGTCTACAGCGATGGCTCTGGGCTCACTGAGGTCACTGTTGAAAAGTGTCCTCCTCCTGCTTCCATCTGCAGTGGCCACTGAGATGGTCTTGTTTCCAGAGTCTGTCCAGTAGATATTCTTATGAACCCAGTCTATTGCCAGTCCTTCAGGAGAGTTCAGCTGGCTGTCTATCAGAATCACCTGCTCGGCCGTGTCACTCGCTTTGTCTATGTAGGCACTGCAAAGAGAGGACTTGTCACAGGGTGACACAGCACAGAGAGGGCCACACACACCTGCATGGGGCTGGACCTCAGGCAGCACCACTGCAGCCCCATGGAAAGAAACTGCACATCTAGCACCACGACTGACACAAAGCCCCTCACAGCTGCATGCTGCAGCCTTCTGCTTTCTCCTACAATTTGTTCTTCTTCTCCTATACATCACAGGAAGTGTTTCCCAAATCTCCCAAATAGGGAACTGTCATTTTTTTTTCTACCTGCTTCCTTCTATAACTGCACAATTCAGCAAAACATTTGATTTCAGGCACGTTAATAATTTCAACAGCAGATTTATGGGATTTATGGACATTAGAAATATAATCTCCAGTGCTCTGCTGAACAGAGTTGAACTTAGCATGCAAATAAATGTGCTTAAATGTCTTGCAAAATTAGGACCTGTGTAACTAATTATGATTCATCAAAGGAGTTTGTGGAGCTGTACTAATTTGGCGAGTGATCTCATTAGATACAAAGACATTGGCAGTCTCAAAGTGCTAATGAAAAGCAGCAAAGTCCACATGGATGTTTCCTAAATAACTCAACGTTACTCCTCCAGTCACACAGGGTGAGTCTGCTCTGTTGCCCCTGCACCAATACCACTTGCACTAAACAAACTGAAATGGATTTGTTCTAAGTTTGCACCAGTGTGTCCAAGATCTTAGTCTGGGGCTTCCAATAACTTGGTACATCTTAAAAAAGTTACAACACAACAGAAAGTTTCCATTCCCCCAGCCCCTGGTGACATGGTTTACATCTCTTGTTCAGTGGCCATCATGGAATGGGAAGGTAATCATACAGGTGCTGAGCTCTCATGCATCAGATCAGAAATTTGGAAACAAACATCTAAAGCCAGGAATTCTACACAGAGCCAGCCTGGACTGACAGCATGTTACTGCATCTTCACTACAAGGAAAAGTTTTGGTCTCTCCCAAACCCAGCACCAAATGAACAGTATCATCAGGGTTCTGCAGGCACCTGACACTGTTCCCAAGACTGTTAGGGTAGCCTGAGGAGCACCACCTGTTGTAATTACACACGTCCAGGTACCCTCAGGGTGACTCCCTGCACTGCTGGGGAAGCCAAGAGGTGCTCCTGTGCCTTTCAGAATGGGAGGCCTGAAGTACAGGTGACATTTCAAACCTCCCAGTAACTAAATACTGTAAAATATCTTCTGACACCCCAAAGGGGATATCACCTCAATAGAAGAGGAGCTGGAAAGGCAAGTGAGGTGAGCATTAAAGAAGATGTGTTCTCTTGCCAGCAGTTACCTCCTGTACCATAGTTTCTCTCAGCTACAGACTGCTTTTCCTCAGAGGACTCCTGGAGGTGGAGTCCTGTTTGCTGAAGGGATGTGGTGGCTTTTTGTTTGTAAGCGTTCGGTATTACTGACAGTAGCAGTATCTTAAATGGAAACATTAATTTTTAAGTTACAATTGCAAAGCAAGAGCTTTCTTGCTCTGCGGAAAAGGTGAGGCTTACAATTAAGCTAATGCAAGGAGAAGTAATAAAGAGGAAAATTCTGCTGTTTAGAGAAAGAAAAAGGTTTGGTAAAGCCACGTTCAGGGCATGAACACTGCCCAGGGGCCCCCAGGGCTCTCAGAGTCAGAGCTGCAGAAGGAGCAGTGTGTACTGAATAACTGCAGGAAGTCCTTTCCCACCCCTGCCTGTGCCTACACACAGACAGTGAAAGCACCCAGCCTTCTCTGAGCCATCTCCCCATTTTCAGAGCCCCACAGGCCTGCTCAGGGTACCTGCCTGGCTACTTAAATGCTTAACACTCAGCACAATGTGGGCAAATCCCCCTGCCAATGGCACAGGAGCTACCACAGCCTGCAGGAACCCCAGCTTGGCTCCCACGCACTGAAACCAATCAACCTTTGCCTCATCATTAGCTAAAATCCAGAACAAATCACTGTAGAAGCTGCAATAGGGTGCAATAGCTATGAAAATCAGAATATACACGGGGGATTTTCAGCTCATAAATTAAATGTATTTATTGACTAGGCACTCACAAGCCCCAGAACATGATGCTGTGATGGATGCCATAAAAACAGCCGAGGGAGGAGGCAGCATGAGAATAATGTGCACTGTGGTCAAATGCTGTGATTTAAAACCCAGTCTGCCAGAGACTAGAGTGGGCAGCTAGGATCTGTGTTGCTGCCTCCCTGCTCCCACCATTTGCCTCCTTTGTGTTTCCCAGTGCCAAATCCTTTGTGGTTCCACACACAGCAAGCACTCAGCACAGCAGCAGCCTCACGCAGCAATATTGTGATTCAGTAAACAAGAATCTGTGTGCAATTGCACAAATGCACCAGGATCTATTACTGACAAAAAGCCTGCCTGTATTATCAAACCAGGTAACTGCACAAGCCCCTGTTTCTCAGTTCCTAAAAAAACTTCAACATCTGAATACAGCAAGAGAAGAAAAGCCCTCAGGTTCACTGTACCCTGCATTCTTCTCTGCAGATTCTTCTCTTCAGGGGTACAAATGGAACAGTACGTTTGGAAAGAACCAAACCCACACATCCTCCTCTTGCCCCATACCTGTAGATTTTTCGGTAGAACAAATCACACCAATATATCCTGTTTGTTGACACCTCCACATCCAGTGCCACGACGTTCTTCAGCATGGGAATGATGCGGGAGTAGTCCCTCTTCACCAGGTCTATCTTACGGACCTCGTGGCGATTGGTGAAGATCAGGTATGGGCTCTTGCCTACCACAGAAAATAAAACACATTTGTCATTTCAGCAGCTGACCCAAGGGCTGGATTCAACTTTCACCTCTCAAACAACAGGACTATCAGTCACTGGCAGATCTGCTTTGCCAGGAAACTTTAAACTGCACCAGAATCGAGTGTAAACCAGATCCACAGAGCCATGTTGAATCCAGCAGAGCCAGGACTTGTGGCCAGGGAGAGATTTTAAGACTGTCCCATGCACGCAGAACTTGTACAGTCTTCTACAGAACTTGTACAGAACTTGTACAGTCCACCTGAGCACCTGGGCTCAGGCAGTTCATGATACTCTTTTGTGAGGCCACAGCCAGCAGCTTGGGTGCTGGTGACACTGCTGCAGTGTCTTGTGACAGTTGTGATCTCAGCCAACCCAGATCACAGCCTCTCAAGAGGCTTAAGTTGACCTGAATTTTCCAAAAGACAGAAGACAGACAGAAGCCCAGTAGTTATTTTGCTGCACCCCAGCCTCCAGGGTTATTCAGAACGTGCCCCATGGAGGTCAGTTTCCCACTGCAGGAGGCAGACACAACGCTCTAGGCTCAGACCAAGAGCTGCACATCCTTGCCCTCTGCTAGTAGCAGAACACAGAATCATATAATGTCATGTTGGAAGGGACCTCAAGGATCATCTGGTCCAACTTTTCTAATATTGTTTATGTGCTATGTCCCAGCACCCTGTTGAGCTGAGACTTAAAACTTTCTAAGTGGGGGAATCCACCACCTCCCCTGGGAGACCATTTCAGCATTTGATTCCCTGTGTCACTGCAATAAACTGAGTCAAACAGCTAAAACCTTAGTTTGCTCTTTATCTGTTTTGTGGTAGGGACAGGATGTGGCTCGGCACTAGCTCTAATGGCTTAGACTGGTCTGACTGCAACAGGGGCCAGCAGAGGAACCCAGTGAGGAGCAGCTTTCCATTGGGAAAAAGGGGATTGAGGAACATGTACTGAAAGGGAAGAGCTGGGACAAGGTTCTAGAGCTCTGGTTATGTTGTGCTGCAGGGCTCCCAGCACAGCCTCTTGGGAACAAGAGAACTTTCTAACCAGCACAAGAAGGAGATCAGTGTCATAGGATATGGGTCAATCCAAACTCACTGGAGGTATGAGGCTAACAGACTTGCTGAGGACAGCAGGACACTGTGCATACCATATAGAAACTGGGAAGAAAGAGGCCACATGGATGTGCACTAGAGAAGGAAGTTTGTATTGCAGATACCTCTCCCTTCCCCAAGAGAACCACTATTCCCATTAAAAAAACCCCAGCATGGCTGGTGCTCAGTCTTGCACAATTCAACTCTATATCCCTCTGACATTAACATTTATTTTTGCAATAAAGTCAAGCAAACTGCTGGTGTTCATCTTGGAATTTGTGTAAGAGGCCAGGAGGGTGCAGAGGTGGCTAACCTCCTCTGCTTCAATTGGGGTGTTTCCTTCCTTTTAATACTACTACCCCTAAATGTTTCTGCTGCACTGTTTTTAACACCACCTGTCAAGAGACTTTCTTGTCTAGTTTCAGTTTCAATCAGCCAACTAGTGACTGCAATCTTGCTCTGTGTACTGTTAAAATATTCTGATCTGCATGCTCAGTAAGTAGTTCTTGCCTAGAGATGCATCTGGTAGCACTGCAGCAGTTCAAATGAAATGACTTTACTTACTTGCTTTGCTAGTTTCCTTTTGTTTCTGTTCCTCCAGCTTCAGCCCTGCAAGCACGTTGTCTTATCAGAGCTGTGAAGTTATGCAAGGAGAGTTTAAGTGCCTGTGGCACTGTCTTACCTACAGCTTTGCAGTTCTTGGACAGGGTGTCCATCTCGTATCCCTCGTAGCACTCACATTTGTAGTCCCCTTTGTAATTAATGCAGATCTGGCTACAAGCGTCTGGATTCTCACATTCATCTATGTCTGAAAGGAGTGTTTGAAACCCATCAATAACTTGAAATCAAACCATCTGTGATGGAGCAATGCTGAAGTGAATATAATCACGTCTCTGTATGGTGAAACACAAGGGACTGCTGTTTGCATGTCAATTACCTCCACATGTTTTTTTATCCAGAAGCTTGTATCCGGGCGGGCATTCGCATTCGTAACCAATCTTCAAGTCCTTGCAAATGTGTGAGCAGCCCCCATTATTCACAGAGCATTCATTAATACCTGGAAGGGATATACAGGTTTATCTACGACAAAGCAGGGTTTTAGTTTTATGATGGAATAAAAGTAAGAGAGTTCCTCAGAAATGTTCGTGTAGCTATCAGCTTTTAGTAGCCTGGAGTCTCATGAAATGTGTAAGTGACTTCACAGACAGGAAGCCACCGCCGCATCACTTCATTGCTCTTTATGACTCCAACCCAGCACTGCAGGAGGCTCTGTACTGAAAGCTGGTGGCTAAATGAACAGGGAGCCCTGGGGATACAGCATATGTGAATCTCTGCCTCGCTTCCCATCAGAGAGCTGCTGCTTTGAGCATGTTCTGCCACATGTGAGAAACTTCCAAGGGACCTAAGGGCTCTCTCCAGGAGACTCCTCCTTCCCTGTGCGCTGGTTCATGTTGACTTTTCTGAACAGTCTCTCTGAGCTTTAATAATTCATGCTGAGGGAGTCTCATCACCCAAGGGCCATCAATTTTGAAACACTGTACTCTTTTCCCATCTACCTCCAAGAAATGATCTATGTGAAAATTCCAGAAAACACCGAAGTACAGTCTGTCAGAGATACTGCAGTACCTAATACACAGTTCTCCCACAAACACCTCCCACTGGCAGTCTCTGCTGGCAGCCTGCATCAGCCCAAGTGTGCAATTTATGAACCAACAGCCCCCATCCTCTCCTGGGTCCCTGTCTAAGCCAAGGCCACCTCTCTGATTGTCCTTTCAAGTGCTGAAATGAAAAACAGACTAAATGCATCCTTGCAACTAGAACTGAATGAGAGGCTGAGGAAAGCTGGTTTCCTGACAGAAAAAAACCATTTCTTCTTGTTGTAATTACCTACACATGGTGAAGAGAAAGTCCTCTCCCCAAGTAAGACTGCTGCACAGAAACTGGGATTTTGGAGATAGTGGGCTCACTAGAAAAAGTAAAACTGATTTGCTTTAATCTATAATACAATTCAAAGGCAAATTTTAAATTCATCTCTTTGCTTCCTTGCACACTAAAGGTGAGCAATAGTGCAGAGGTATTCAACTAGTGCTCTTGAAAGAAATTTCAAACACCCACAAGGCAATTAAGTCAGTAAGTCTAGGAAAATACCACGCCAGAAAGAACCCCATCTCAGCTCTGGGATGTCTTCACCTTCCTATCAAAGACACACAGAGATACCAATCCATGGAACATTGTGTCTGCATCGTCACCCTGCAGTCATGTTTATTACTGGGTCTCACCTATTCCTACATTTGCATAGACTTTTAGCAAATTGGGTCATAAGGATGCTCAACTGCTCTCTGCCAAATACTACACAAGCAAACCCTCACTCAGTTGATTCCCATGGTTTCAGAGGTGCTTTGTGGAATGGATTTAGAGACTGTGAAGCAAGCACTGGTTCACTTGCCACACTTCCCAAGAGGAGCTGAGGAGCCAGGCAGACATTTCCCTGTCCTCTTTCTGCTGGGCAGCTGCTGCCCATTACCCAAACTTCAGCAGTATATTCAGTGCCTAAAACAAGGACAAGTGATGTTCTGTCTTCCTCCATGATTTTTCAGGAAATCTCAGAGTGCACTGCCACATCTCGCACACAGGCAGACAGACCAAGATGGGGAGCATGCCCAGCACCTCCTACCTTCTGCCTGGAGTAGTGCATGGGTGCTACATACACAGCAATCCACACCATTCTGCACTAAGGAACCATGTTTCCCTTGGGGGATAGACTCTGCCCTGCTTCCTGACTCAAACGACACCTCACTGCCAGCTGTGGCACCAAGGTGGCCAGGGTGAGCACCAAGCCCAGCTGTGCCATGCTGGGGCCAGTCTCCTAAAACAAAGTGAACTGTCAGCTTAAAAGAAGGTGGGCTGTCAGCTTTGTTGGGAGACCTCCACAGGCAGACAAATTGCAACACCCACACGGAAAGACAGGGAAATGTGGATTAGTGTGGAAGAAAGCAAGGGCACACTGAAAGCACAAGGGAAGAGTATCCTCACTAGGCATGCACACACACTTCTTGTCTGATACAGAGGAGAAACTGACAGCTGTTCCTGGGTGTGAGATATTTAGGAGGCAGACACTGAGCTCCATCCTACTGGTGCTCCATCATGTCATGGAAAGGGATGCCTGAGACATTTCTGCACTGGGGAAAAAAAATGGTGTGTCTGAGTAATGGATCAGACTGGGGCTGGTACCCACTGTGCCCAGTGGGAAAGGTGAGAGAGGGGCTGCCCTTGGGAGAGCCCCACAGTTCTCTGACCTGGGCCTCCTGTTCTGCTGATTCTGACAGCCCCAAGGCAACCCTGGCTCCTGTGGCTTGTGCATTCTCATTAGCCCAGAGCTGGCAGGATGCAGCCTGCTCTCACTTCTAAGGGAAGCACCAACAACATGTAAAACCCAGAAATGGCTGAAGTCATCTCTCAGTGACTGCTGCCACTCTGTGTGTTTTCACATTCAAAGCATGTCCCCAATGCTAATTTTTTATGATGTTATTATCATCTTACAATTCAAAGATAGTTTAGGCAATGAGGCTAAATAAACCAGTCTGTGCTGAGGACACCACCAGTATTTGGGGAGAGGGGAACTCCTGATTCCTGGTCCCGAGCTCAGTTCATACATCCCTCCAAGAAGAAAAGCTGAACTGAGAAGGGCAGAGTTCAAACTTACAGATGATCATACCAGGCTACTAATTATATTTATATGAAGGGTGATGAGAGAATAAAGGCAAGGAAAGAGGAGCAGAGTGAGAAATAGCATTAGCAGCTACATGTGGTTACGCTCAAAGCTGTGAGCACCAGATGGAGGAGAGGGAAAGCAGTTACAACAGGAGCAACACGTAGAAGGCAAGTACTGTACCACATTCTTTCAGAGGCTCGTCAGACCAGTCCCTGCAGTCTCTATGTGAATCGCACACTTTGCCTCCGTCAATGCACTCTCCACTCTTACACTGAAACTTGCTGGGACTTTCACATGCTGACTCTGTCATGTCGGGCAAGAGAGGAAAGCAACTAAGTTAGATGAGGCTCACAACAACAAAAAGCCTGACGTAAAGCTCCAAGAGGGAGTCATTAGCAGAAATGGGATGAGATGAAGCAAATGGAACCTGAGTATCACCCAAGGAACATTTAAGGTCATGCAGTCTGCCTGGTCAAGCACAATCACCTCTCCCGGGCAACCCCGCTGCCAGAACAGCTTGAAACTCTCTACAGGAAGCAGACTGCCACGGCCCAGAGGAGCAGCACTGGCCTCCTTCCCTTTCCAAGGCCCACACAGCTCTTGTGGGCTTACACCAGGGAGCACGAGGAGTGCAAGCTGTCTGCACCTACCTTGAACACAGCCTGCCTCGTCGCTGTTGTCAGGACAGTCGTGCACCTTGTCACACTGCTTTGCTCCGTGGATGCAGTTCCCATCACCACACTGGAACTCATCTGGCTGGCAGGTCACCAGAGCTTTAAGACAACACATTCAAGCATTAGCCACACAGGACCTGAATCTTGTGATTGGTACCTTTCAGCCATGTACCTCTGACACTACTGGAGTTTTGCCCCTTCTGCCCTCAAATGTCACAGAGCATCAGCTGCTTCCACTAAAGCACCAGAGTAGCTGCCTCAGCCACTGTCCTCCTGTCCCCCTCTGCCATCCCAGATCACCTTCTAAGTACTTGGGAAAAGAGCCTCAAAGCCCCTGTGAGCAGATCTAACCAAAACAGAATCACTGCAGCAGTGAAGCTCCTCGGTTGAGACCCAAGGAAGCAAGCAGGCAGCACAACTATCAACAGTGGAGCTCCTCTGGGGTCTTCAGCCTTTGAGAAGCCAGGTTGCTTTCCAACTAGGAGTGCAGAGGGGCTCTGGGTAGGCAAAGACAACTGCTCCTCAGCTCTTCTTTCTTCAGAAAAATTGTACTTAAGATTGTTTCAAAACACATTCAGGCAAAAGCCATGTAATGACTCTCTCTGCCAAAGCCAATGTGGTCACACTAGAGAGGAAGCCAACACCACAGATATATCATTTGGGCTATTAAATTCCCAGGAGCTAACAGAACACTGGAAGGCAGAAGAGCTCCACTGCACTGTGGCTTGGTGTTTCTTTGGGTTACAGGCCAAAAACCTCTCCACAGTGTCAGGCAAGGTTTCAACAAGCTTGAGGCTCACTTGCCCAGGTCAGATTATTACAGACTCAAAACAGATTTGATGGACAGCAAACTGGGGGAAGAAGAAAACAGAGAGCTGCACTGACCATACTAAAAGCAGTCATGTTTCCCCCACGGTTACACTGAGAGACCTCCCTAGGAAGAGACCAGCTCTGCACTGACAAAGGACACAGGCCAGCCAAGGGCTGCAGCCTGTAGCTCACCAGCAAAACCAGGCTCCTCATTCCCGGCACATCTTATACAGCTCACTTCTGAGGGGACCATCTTACAGATGTTTTCTTAAAATCCTATTAAGGCAGAGCACCCTGGAGAGCTCTTGATTCTAGCCTTTCCATCTTGCTGATTGCATCCCAGTAGCATATGACAGAAAATCACTGCCTCTGAATAGCTAGAGGAGCTCAGCACTGATGTTACTACATGGGAGGTGAGAGCTATGTGGCAGACCTTCCTTGACAATTTGACAAACTGTTTCTAATACAAAAATTACTACTTTCAGATAACCCAGGAAGAGCCACAGACATGAACTGAGCTTGCACGGACACCATAAAGTATCAGCTGCACATAGGCTCAGCATTACTGGTGACTGCATCCCACAGGATGAAGGATCCAGATTCACAACTGCTTCACTACACTTTGTGCTACTGCATCTTCAGCTGACAAAAGGCACATGAGACAGGAAAAGCCACAACTGAGGGGCTGAGGGGGGGAAGGGAGAAATCATGACTTTAGAAATACACAGTATTCACAGGAGGGAATCTTGGAAATAGCACTGCTCCTTGGAGAGGAAAGCCATATGCACTACATTCAGAAAAAGTTGCAAAGGAAGAAAAATATCACAAGGAATAAGCATAGTTATAGGACCAGCTGTGTTGCCACATTTCAGCTAATAAACCCAGGCACAGAAATGGGAAACCTCAGTGGGACATCTGGGACAACAGCTCCCAACGAAGCATGTGGAAACTGTTACTCTAAATGGAGAAAAATGAAGGAGAGAAAGAAACAAAGCTGCAGTCTGGGAGAATCACAGACCACAAATCTGGAAGTCGTGCCAAGAGCTCCTGCAGGGAGGCAGAGACACTTCTGCATGAACTGTTCCTACCACATGCAACCACCTGCCTGGAGAAGCCCTGATGATGGAGGGACCACCTTCTGTCTCAGCAATCCTCACCACTTCCATTGGCCACTGCAAAGCTTTTCCTACTGTCTGATCAGAAACTCCCCTGTCACAATCCTGGCTTCTCTTCACCCACAACATGAAGAACAGTTTACTTCAGCTTTTCTGTACACAGTGAAAGGATGGTCCTACATTTCTGACTGTAAGTATTAACTCCCTGCAGAACTATAACATGTAATTAAAACCAACAGGTGTCTTGCCTTTCCTAGAGTAGAAAAAGGTCTCCAGTTTACCTTGTAAATCTGCATCACAACTGCTACAGATTCGGAAGGCAGCCGTTAAACATACTAATTATCCTCAACTGTAATTTCAAAGCTCTCCTAAAAAGCAGTTATAGCTAAATGCTAAGATTGGAAAGGTTTCTAATCCTAAAGAAAATTAAAATGAAGAAGAATTTTGCAGGAACTGCAAAGATAATGGCACACAAGCACTACAACACTGAGAAAAAAGCACAGCTCTCAGCTCAGTTGCTACAGGGAGTGCAAAAAATAGAGATGAGACCCTACAACATCACTGCACAAAGCTTTTGTTTCAAGAAGAGAAGAGGTTTGGAGACCAGGCTTGGTTTCCTGGCTCATTTCTCACTCCAGCAGAGCTGTGAAGTTCAGACATTTGAGCAATGGCCCCTTAGCCTCTTAACAGGCATTTAAAAAGTGCAGATACAGTAACAAGTCTTACTGATCACAACGATATTAAAATGCATACACAGCATTTCTATTTCTTGGTGCATTTTTTCAGTAGGAGAGAGAGAATGCTGTGTTTGTACTCAGCCTGGAGAGTGTAAGTATGAAGGGGAGGGCCAGGAACTTTGTCAACCTGAGGCTGGGACACAAACTCATCCCATCTTAGCACCACCAGCAGAGCTGACATCAGGTTGCCATGTGGGTCACTCCCAAAGTGGTGAAGAGGGAAGAGCAGTGCTGTTTATTTGCACAAGGATTCTAGAAAACTGCTGTGTTGTTTTGAAGAGTTTAAATCAATGAAATCTCAGCAGTTTTATAGACATCTCCTCTGCTCTGCAAATAAAATACGAAACAATTTACCAAAACCCTACTAAATTAACAGACACACTAAGACACACTTCCCATTTGCAAATACTGGGCACAAAGGTGCATTGCTCAAATACAGCAGACAGATCCCAGATTCCAGGTCTAAGCCTGTGTTTCTTCTATCTTCTGTCCTCTCTCTTGCTGCCCCTGCCCCCCCACATGAACTTAATCTCAAGAAAACTCCAGCATTTGCAAAATGCATCAATCCTGTTTTAAAGATGGGGTGACAGAGGCACAAAAGTGTAAAGTCAGGTCTCAAGGGATCTGTTGTCCAGCTGTCAGTTGTAGGTGTTATTTGTTCTCCCTTCTGGATGTCCTAATGTAAGCTGCAAAAGACATTTTAAATTACAAGCACTACATATTGGGAGACTAATAAACCTAATCTAATGTTGATTTTATAAATATATGTGCACATGTGAATATATATGCTAAGGAAAAACCCAGCCACTGTGTTCTCATGCAGCTTTCCTGAAATGACTCATTCCCTCCTATTTACTTGCTGTCTCTCTGCCAAAACCCATTCACCAGTTGTCACCCTTCATTTCTACTCTGTTTATCACCCCAAAATGGTTATAACAAATGACTGGCAATGGCCTCATGACATTTTTTTAAAGTATTAGCTCCCATCCCTCTAGTTAATACAATGCAACCCCCACGATTCCCATTTGCAAGAGAAGATGTAGTGCTGCTATCTGCAGTTTTAATCAAGTCAAACCCAGTGGTACTTGTGCTGTCCCTGCTGCTAAGGGATGGAGCAGTGTCACAGACCTGTAACTCCCTGCATACCATGGGATACGGATTTCAAAAAGGACATTCATGGAGAGCAAAAAATATTACAGGTCACTCTTTAAACTCTTCAGTCCAACAGATGAACAGTGTTGCTGAGTTTCCAGAGCTCTCAAATGTCACTTCCCTCCTGCACCCAAGCAACAGCTGCATTGGAATGGGGATTCAACATTAGTCTTGACCCTGACCCAGCTGACCCATCAGCTACATCAGCACTTGGTGCCACAAGTCCTTTCCTGGCTACTGCTTTAGAGATTCCCCGTGGTGTAAACTCTTGGTCTGCACTAGGGTGTAAAGGGCAGAGCCAGGCACTCTACACAGAGGAGCATTGCAGTAAGTAAAAAACATGGGGCTTTGAATCCCACTGCAGAGGCAAGCAGGTGAACACAACCAGGTGTTGCCAGTGAGGAGGAGGAAGGCAAGAGCTCCTGTTCAGCCCACCTGTGCCCAGTTAGGGCTGGGCCCAACTGCACATGAGCAGAACTGGGGGACCAATAAAAGGTGAGCTTTGGGAAGCGAGCAGGGGTCACTCCTGATCAGCCTGAGGAAGAGGAGAGTTGACTCTGGAGCATTAGCACCAAGATAGACTGAGTGATTCTAAGGGCAACTTTTGGAGTGCTGTCCTTGCACCTTGGCAAGAACACCTACTGGACCTCCAAACACCGTGGTCCAGGAAAGGATTGTCTGCAACATACCACTGTTTCCTGTCCCACAAGAGTGAGAGCAGCAGAAGCAGCTCACATGTTTGTTTCTCCTGGGCAGATAAGCTGCACATTGAGCTGTACTGAGAATTACTGGAAAAAAAAACCCACGAGTGCTAAATCTCTGCTAGTCAGAGATAAAAACGTCTCGGGTCACATCTGCCACATTTCCTCCTTCCTCCACTGGTTGTCAGCACTGTGCTGTGCTGCAGTGGTGTCCAGCTGTGTCCTATGACCCAGGGAGGCTGCCCATGGTCTATCTGGAGGTAGTCCCTGGTGAAGCTGTGCTGTAGCTGAGGGATGCTGTCAGGGCCATGTTCCTTTTGGGCCTCACATCTCAGCAGTCTGAGCTCAGCTGGATATTGCTGTGTCTGTCAGATCCAGGAAAGATGCTGGGGAACAGTGTTCCCTCTGCCTCAACAAGATCCACAGGCACAGTCCTACTCCTCTCACTCAGAGTGTCAAAGCAAATGGGGCCTGAAAAGACTTTTAAAAAATCCTATTGAGCTGAACAAGGACTGCAATTTTAGAGACAGTTAATGGAATGCCACACGGAAGCTGCTCCACTATGTCACTACTTGGAAATAGGGGAGAGCTCACCTTTCCCTCCCCTGAGCTGTCTAAACTTGGCCCCCACTGCAGGGAATGCAATGTATGGGGCAGAGATCAGTTCTTCACCTGTGCTTGTAACGTGGGTCTAGACACTGTCTCCTGACAGGATTGTCTGCAGGAGGTCTCAGAATGAGAACAAGGCACCAAGCAACACAGGCTGTCCTAGCCAGCAGTGCACATCTCCATTAGAGATGCTCCAGCCTGGCTTTCTTACAGTCACTTCACTCTGAAATGGATGCCAGGAGCCAACTCTGTCTCCTGATTCCACTGTTCCTGTGTCTCTTCAGAACATGAAGTACTGCAGGAGTACCTGTTACCCAAGAGATCAGCTCCTGTATCACCTTCTCAGAAATAAAGGAAATGACATCCTACCTAATTCATCCCTACTCAGAAGGAAGTTCATAGAAATGATATTCTTGTACCCAGCAGTCAAAGCTAGTCTCTTCCTAACAAAAGGTATTTGGTTTCTCCTACTCAGCTCTCACCTCTCCTTTAAAAGAGTTCTTGGTTCTTTTAATGGCACAGCAGCTCCAGACTTTCCTTGGCTCATCCCTCTGCTCTCCTGCAGTGTAAAGAGTGGTGTGCAGGACTTACTGCATCCTCCTTCCTCTTGCTAAAGAAGCCACTGAATTTAACATTTGCCTCTCTCTTCCTGGCAGTGTCTGATTCCTCACCCTTTGAAGGGATTCACCACAACTGCTCTGAACTCACCAGCCTGGACTAAGTGTGAAAAGATGGTCCTGGCCAAAGGGGTAAATTTTCTTAGGTACCTTTGCAAAAATGTCTGGTTTCTGCAGCTGGTTGATGCCTTCCTCCCCAGAGGTGGCCCAGTGTCAGAGCTGCTAAACATATACAGCTATGTAAATATTTTATTTTATTTCAATCTTGTGATTATGAATATTTCAGCAAAACATATTGTTCGTTTTCTTCTCTCTCTCCCTCCTCAGATTAAGTGACCAGATTGAACAGTTTAGTGGCTAAAAATGGGTAACACATTCAAAATACCACGCACACCAGCAACACCATGTTAAATGCATAAAGCCAGCTGAAAAGAAATCCATTATTTATTAGCTCTGTGCCTTTATCAAGCCAAGCTCAAAGTGCATTTCAAACTGGTTTCTTCAGAGGTGCTGCTTTTGACTGCTTCATTCATTATTCTCTAACTTCAGAGGCAGAAAATAATTTATTTTTTTTTCTGCTGATCATATATTCCCTTTAGCATTGTGGCTTCTAGCCTCCAGGCTGTGACCCCACCAAGCAGCCTGAGGGCTTTGAACATATTTCCCATTTTTCACTCCTTGTCTTTCTAGTGAAACAGATTTCTTCTGAGGCACAGTACCACTCAACAGCTCTTGCACCTCCTCTCTGAATCCTCAATGAAAAAGGATAAAAGGAGTCTGGAATATACCTGACCCTGCTGGGCTGAGCACCCAGCACTGCCATTTGGGACACAAGCACTCCTTGTCAGGCACACAGTTGTTGCACAGACATCAAAGTCTTGCCTTAAAACACAGCCTGCAGCAGCACTCTGGCCCCTCTCCCCAGCAAAACAGAGCCCCCAGCCCTGCAGACACTCACGGCAATCCTGCTCATCAGATTTGTCCTTGCAGTCTTCATCCCCATCACACTTCCAGTTGAGGTGGATGCATTCACCATTGCTGCACTGGAACTCGTGAGCCGCGCAGGTGTTGAGGGCTTTGGCATCGTAGCCACACTTCTCCACGGACTCGTCCGACTGATCCTCACAGTCGGGTTGGTTGTCACACACCCAGGGCTCGGGGATGCAGACACTGTTGTTGCACTGGAACTCGTTGGGGTTGCATGTCAGAGGGGAGCACTTCCTTTCATCGCTGCCGTCCCCGCAGTCGTTGTCGCCGTCACACACAAAGATGATGGAGATGCAGGACTTGTTGCTGCACTGGAACTCGTTGGGAGAACAGGCTTGGGAACAAAAACAGAACACTGAGCTCTCCAACCTGCCCCTCAGCACTCTGCCAGCTTTAGCACATTAGCAATGTCTGAGACAGAGGAAGGACAAGGATAGAAAAGCATTACCTCGACTCTCCTAACCCAAAACCCTTTTTCCCCATGGCAACATTGCATTCCCAATGGAAACACTGCATGGCAAGGACCAAGGGAAGAGGCAGTGGGCACCTCCCCAGATGTGCCATAGGATGCCAGGGGCAGCAGGGCTGTGACAACTGCAGGTAGGACAGGCTGGGGGGCAGCAGCAGTGCTGCCCTGATGCTGAGGTAAGAGAAGTCAGAGCAGGGAGAGTGCAGGGTGGGCTGGAGGTGTGCTGGGGAGTGCTGGAGATATTCTGGGGAGGACTGGAGGTGTGCTGGGGGTGATGGAGGTGTGCTGGGAGGGCTGGAGGTGCACTGGCAGGCACTGGTAGACTTGCACAGAGCTTCGCTTTGTTCGGCGCTGACATTCAGAGCTTCCTGACTTTCACAAGCACAGAATCAGGTTTCAGGATTTCACAGTGTGCCTGGTTTTGGACATATTAAGTGGGATGTGTAGGGTAAATATTTAGTGAGTCGAGCATCAATATAGCTGCAATCTGCCAGTAAGGCCCTTTACAACACATTGAATGACTTCTCTGAAAATCGCAACTCAGCATTAACATACAAATGAGGCGTTTGTCAGACAGAGAGCTGAGTGGAGCACTCTCCCCTCTAAGACTAATGGACAGCTGAACCAGAACCCTGCTCAAATTAAACTTCAGGTACTCCAGCAGCACAAAGTTCAAAGTCATCAAGGTGTGTGGGAATCAAAATCTTGAAAGAAATTATCCATAAGTACTTTTAGGTAGTTACTTAAATAAAAAATCTGCTTTTGCTGTTTCAGTCACCTGTAGGAAAGCTATGGCTTTGATAAATTACAAGCACAATAAAATATATGCAAATAAATTAAACTTTCCCCCCCCACACACACATTGAACTTGCGAGTCTTTTTATCTTCAGAAGCAGAACTATTTACTGTTGTATTTGCAGAGCCCCTGTGATAAACCACCCGGTTCAGGTGATGCCCATCCCAGCAATGGGAAGTGCATTTGGAAAGCAGCAGAATTTCTGTCTCTCTCTCTCTAAAGGAGCTGTCATATCCCAGCTTTCAGCCAATGACAGGAACCCAGAGGCATTCTACTGAAATACTATGTCTGGTTTATACCTGGGAATGAATCTCTATTTCTGTAGCTATTAAGAACATGTTCAGCTGTACATGAATACTTACACTCTAGCTTGCAAACTCACTGGGCTCTGTCTCTTAGCCTATAGTTTTCCATCCGAGTGTGACAATATACACTTCTCCTTTTCTCCCCTGTGCTTCGTCTCATTTAGTCTCAGGTTTTCCAGATGTTACTGTGTATACCAGAGTAGCAATCTGCCTAATTAGAAGGAAAAGAACTTTGCCTCCCTTACTGCAATCCTGTCATGCACTGGCTATGACCCAAGCTCCCTCCAAAAGGGATAAATGTTGAAGAGAATCTCTCACTGCTGAGTGCCCAACTCGACATCAATAATGAAACGGAACAGAGTGGGCTCACCAAAGGAGCACCTGGGGACAGACACCAAAATATCATCTGGTCCAGACTGCTCAGGTTCCTTTTGTACTCATGAGAGTATTATAGGTATTTGATTTGCCTTCAACAGGCAACTCCTGGCATCCTACCTTGGGATAAGAACTGTCCCAAGGAGGTGGTTAACACTTCTCCTCTCCATGCAGAGGGAACCAGGATCAGACAACTAATATCAGGAGTGTAAACCCTCTCATCAGGACCAAATTGCAAGCACAATGTGGTGGAGATGCATCTAAAAACCCTCTCTTTTGTATGGCAGGATTCAGACTATTAAAAAGCTTTGCTTTTAAACCAAATTCTACTCATTTTCTTCACTGAGCATTGCTTCTATCCTTAACATGTAACCAGAAAAGATCTATTAACCCTACTGATCAGTGCACAGCTGTATAACCTAACACTTTGTTCAGATGATGCATAATATGGAACTGCTGAGAGGAAACTGAAAGCAACAATGACAATCTTACTGATCTATTTAGAAAAGAAAGTGAGAAAGAGGAATATTTCTAGGACTATGTACAGTTTCTGTAACAGATCAAGGATGAGAAGAAGAAATTGCTTTTCTGGCATTATTTTGATGAATCTCAGAAAAAGATCTGTGAACAAAATTTTGCATAGTCCTTTGATCCCTAATTTTTTGGCAAGGTTGTAATGATTTGCACACTCCAAATGTGCATTAATTTCCTTTTCTCCAACTGCAATGAGCACATCTTTTTTTCCTTGTTCCCCCTCCTTCTGCCTGTACACATTTCCCTTCAGAAATCTGCTGCACTGGCAACTTAACAACTGATAAACACATCTGTGGGATACAGACAATGGAAGTTTGCACAAAAGCTCCTCCTCTGCACCTGAAAATCTCAGTACAGATATGAAACTACTGATAATCTCAGCCAGAAAATAGAAGCAGTTCAGCTTTTGTAGCCTCTCATAAGGACCTTTCTCAGTGAAGCTTGCGAATTACTAGATAGAAAAGAAAAAATCACATGGTTATGACTGTTTTATTTCTTTTTAAAAATTCAGTTTAGTGTGATGACAGCACTAGAGACTATGAGTTCCCTCACTGAACAAGCACAGCAGTCTGGCTTGTGCTCGCTCCCCCTTCCCACCACTGCAGTCCTTAGGTAGGGACCAGTCCTGGCATCTCACTTGTGCAGCCAAAGCCAGGGGCAGTGGCACCAGCAGTGATGGGACATCTCATTGCACTGGGACAAGGCCTAGAAGGCAGAAGAGCAGCTCTTGGTGCTCAGGTCTTCCTGACTGCAGTTACAGCAGCCCCACACTGCTGGTACAACCTGTGAGACTGATGAGCTGCATGTGCCACCACAGGGAGGTCGCTGGAGAGCCCCCAGAGCTGTCACAGAGGCCACTGCAGTGCATGCTCTAGCAGCCAGTGGCAGTGCCAAATGAGAGCTGGTGTCACTCACATTGCTGCTCCAGGCACCTCCTGGTGAACCCAAGAAATAAAAATACCCCTTTGTCAATTTAAAGACTTTATTACCACCTTCTAGCCAGCTCAAATGTGGCAGCTCCTCCAGGTCACATGTGCCTCCAGCACAAACCCCTGTCTCCATGTGGCACGGGCTCTCTTGCTGGCCATGGGAAGGCAGATAGTGTCCCAATTCCTCTCACCCTTCCATTATCCTCCCTGACAGCTGAAATCCATGGGGTATGACAGGATAAAACAAAATCTGCAGCTTCCAGCCACTTGGGGACTTGCTCTGGCACAAACAGCCATGAGAGGAGAAAAGCTGCTTACAATCCTTCTGCACCTAGACCAGAGCCAGCACGCTCGTGGCTCTTCAGGGTCTCTGCTGCTTGGTTTGAAGAACCTAATTAAAAAACAGCACTACAAATTTTCTTACATAGCACCTGGAGAGATGAAGATGGGGAAGCAAAGTTCCAGGGGCAGTTTGCTTCACATCTCCTTTGATAAATCTGTCAGGACACCTAGGTAGTCCCATCACTACAGCATTTTATTGTCTCCAGAGCATTTCAATAGAAAATGTACAAATAGTAATTAAATGATCACTGCAGTATTTTTCCTTTGACTTGAGCAATTTGTTTGCATTCTCTGATTCTTCTACCTGTCCTGTTGTAAGCTTATTTCTGCAAAACAAAGGAAACAAATACTAGCTTGCTTTCCTTAGTGTTAAAGAAATTAATACATGTCATACTCTAAAGTGCCAAACTTCAAATATAAAGTGATCCCAGTAGAAACCTTGGAAGCGTTTGTCAAGAAGAAGCATTTAAAAAACAGGCTTCAAAGTAGTAAGCAAGCATAATTACAAACCCAGTTCTGTAGAGTCTGTAATCCATTAAGGTTCCTCGCAGTTTCAAGAAGAAAAATAGCACATCTAAATGATAGTGTGCATGTGCTTTGGCCTACAGACAATATATAGCAGAGGTGTTCTGCATTAATTTCTGCCTTGTACTATATGCAAATATGTAGAGCACAACTGTCAGTTTTTGCCTCACAGCCTCCAGCTGCAGTCTTGTCACATCTCTTGAGTGGAGCAGAAGCAGTCTTTGCACAGAGGAAGTTAAAAAAAAGAGAGATTGCATTTGTGGAGTTACTGGCTGGTTCTCTTTTGCCCAGAGCCAGGATTTAAACACAGGCTTTACTTGAGTAGTCTGGAGCAGGAGGGACAATCTTGGTTTAGGCACTGCATCAAAAAATTAAGATAATTCTGCCACATGCTTTTTAAGTGCTTACGGAAAAAAGCCAATGCTCTAAAGATAGAGGGCACTCTTTCAGAACTGTAATTTCAAAAAAATACAGAGATGTCCACTGCAAAAACATTATGTACAAACACATCAAGCATGGATCCTCAAATCTGGATAAAACTCAAAATATGAAATAAGCAGGATATTCAACATTAAGAGGAGCTAGGAATTGTGTACAATGGAGTATAACTGCTGCCACTGATAATCTTTAAAGATTTTCTAGATTTTCAGTAAGAGAAAGATATCTAATTAATCTCCTTCCTCCAAAAAAAAGCCATCTCTACTTGAAATTATACATACGAAAGGCTTAAAGAAAGATAATGGTTTGAAAACTTGTGGTAAAGTGGGTAACATCAATTACCAATGCTGAAGACAAGTAAGATGAATGATTACACTGCACTTTCCTGATACCCTCCCCAAAGCTCAGCATTTCTTGTTTGCTTAAATCTGATAATGGATCTTCTAAAGAAGACAAAGGATGATTTGCACATTTTAACATTTGCATTAGGAGGGAGAGATCTGTTGTTGATTTATCACTGCTGCAACACTGGCAGAAGGAAGCTGGTGGACTTCAGAAATTCTCCTAAGCTGTAAGGTTTAGGATCTGAGCTCCACATGGCTGCAGGAGTAGAAGGCCTGAACTCCAAATGCCCAGGTATTCTGGCCAAAGTACAAACACAGCTATTACAGCCCACATAAATTAATCTCTGAGCTGGAACATGGACAAGAAGGTCACAAAATCCAGACAGGCTAAATTAAGCTGGAATTCCCAGGTCAGTTATTAATGCTGTCATCATTTTAGTTTTATTTAAGTCCTATTTATTTTCAGACTTAACTACATCTAAATAATTTGTTTTGTCTGCCGACAATTGGTGTGCTTACTAAATATCTGAATATTTCATCCAAACCTTTGGTCAAATGCCAATCTTTAAAGCATGGATTCATGGCTAAAAGGACAATTTTCCCATGGAAAGCTGCCCTCCAGGCAGGACAGCAAGAGACAGAGGTAAATGAAGATGACCTTGAAGAGCATTGCTCTGAAAAAATGCCAGGTCTCCCGTGGAGGGAATAATGCAGCTGAAATGCAGTCTCACTACTACCAGTGGCTGTTGCTATGGTGATTGATACCAAAAAGCCCACATAGATGAAGACTGCAGAAGGAATAGTAATTCCTGATATTGTTCAAATCACTACTGAAGCTGAGAAGCCACCTCATGCACTCCTGCAAATTAATATTTGCATTGCCTTTGCCACACTGCTCCCCCTCAAACACAAATTAGTTATTTTTCCATTTTCTGCAGCAGCATTTGCATGCTATTAGTTAATTATAATGGAGCAACCAGATGCCAAAGCCCTGGCTGATAAATAATAGTTGGTTCAAAACTGTGCTTACTGATTTAGTATATATTTCCTGAGAATCAGGACTAATTTGAATTCATTTGAAGTGGTTTAATTTTCTGAAAATAGAATTAATTATGACCCCACAATTTACAGAGAGAAGCAGCTTATGTACAAAAGGCATGCACACTCTGAATTTCTTCTCTGTCTTTAATATTATTTATGTGCAATGAGGTTGCTGACTCATACACTTGCAGTCTTATGTATTTTTTTTTCCCACCAGGAAGTTTACAATTGTCATCTGGTTAAATGACTGAAAATGACCTAAAATTAACAAGTAAGTCCAGGGCAGAGGATTTTAGGGGCAATATAATAGAGGTAATTTTAATATGAAGCAGCTTGGAAGAAAAAAAAAAATAAAAAAGGTGGTCAGAATGCCTAGGGTTGATGCTGTGCTGCTTTTTGCTAAAACCCAAATGGGGTTAAAGACATTACTGCTATTACTGTTTTATATTCTGATTGGAATATAATCAGCTGAATCAGATTGGAGATGTTTGGTACTTGCCAGAATTGAGATAGGAAAAAAAAAATTATACTGGGATGCTGTATGGGACAAGCTCACTCCTTCAGACACGGCTTGCTTATTAAAATGGCAGTTTTACAAATTAAACCAGTTTGGCAAATCCAATAATATCCATGAAACTAACAGCTCTAGTATCATCACAGAAAAATCTGTATTTCTGAGGAATATATAAAGGTTTCCCCAGCAACCAGAACAGACCAGTAATGATCAGGACTTGACCTGTGACAGTAGACACAGAAACATCACTGCTTGCAGAGCTCTTGCATTCAGCAGGACTCCCTGTGCTTATGAGGACTGCCTGCACTCAACTTTTTGCATGACCAGGAGTTATTTTTGCCATTGCAGAGTGCCCATCTCAGACACTTTGGTAGGAAAAGCTGCTCCATAGACCTAAACTTCCATCCATTGGAATTGGACTTCCACCCTGTGCTCCTCTGCTATTACAGAGACATGAACAGCCTTAATGTCCCTGCCTGTTTTCTCCATTGCTTTCTGGTTTTTCATGTCCAGCTCAGGAAAAAGACATCATCAGAATCTTAACAGCTCCATTTAGTCACACTGGCAAGTAATGGCAAGATTTGTTTTATTCTCAGAAAAACTGCAAGCTTCATGTTTTTTTCTGACTGAGAAAGGGAAAGAATTAATACCCATGTTTGTTAGTCCACAGCTCCATCATTGGCCTGCAGCTTCCTCCACATCCACAAATTCCCAGACACAGGGATAGTACCAGTTTAACCACTGGAAAACTCAATCATTTTACCAGTATTAATCATATCTTTTATGCTGCCATAACAAAGAAGGGAATCCTGGAGACTCGTAACAATCTACAAAACTTATTTTTTACTGAAGACAGAAAAGGATCAAGGGAGCAGCAGCTGACACTACAAAGATACATGCACTGCTAATGCTTGTGTCATGAAAATTGCACACCTCAAAGCATGCAGAAAAGAGGAAAAAATTCCAAATTATCCATTGACTGAAACACTGCAAAAATCACTGTGAAAAACAGAGCAAAGAAAAGCCACACCGCATTGGCCACCTCTCAGGATACATTTCTGAACCAAGAGGTCAAACAGGGAAGGCAAAGAGAAAAGCCTCACTTCAGCAGGATGACCTGGTAGCTACAGAAGCTCCGGGGTCACCACTGTGGTAGTCTGGGGAGGGTGAGAAACTGATGGACTTTTCAGGAAGCAGCCAGCCCCTAACTATTTTCAGTTATGTGATATGAGGAGTGGGTTTGCACAGAGAGGTGGCAGATGCCCCATCCTTGGAAACATTCAAGGTCAAGTTAGATAACGCTCTGAGCAACCAGATCCAGTTGAAGACTCCCTGCTCACTGCAGTGGGTTGGGCTAGATGTAAAAGCTCCTTCCAGCCCAAACCAGCCTATGATGACTCTATAATTAAGGGGCAGACCTATTACTTGATGTAAACAACATACCCACATAATGTACCCACAATTCCACAAAAGAACAGCAATGATTTTCAGAAAAAATTACTTAACATTTTCTACTCAAATGGAAAATTTAAGCACTGAGTGACACTCACTACAATTAACAGTGTAAGGGTCAGGTGCTAACTGCACTTATTTTAATAGTAGTGAGACTGCTGTGACATTAAGCTTTGCCCTTCAGTTTCTACAGCTTTGAAATAGAAAGCAGTGCTTTGCTGGACTTCAGCTGAGATGAAGAATCAATTGTACAACATGAACAATTATTTTCAACTCGTTGGAAAACAGAAATGTATTGAAGCATGTTTTATTGTGCCTTTATTTTATTGTAACCTTCCCAGTTATGCTTTATCAAATAAACAACTTTCTTTGCAAAATATAAGCAAAGTTAATCCAACCATTACATCTTCCTCTGTATAAAAGTAGTATTTTAGCACTAAGATAACTTTCAGATATTGTTTTATCCATTAACATGATTCATAAACCAGCTTGGTTTGGCGTCACACATTACATGGTCTTCTCCTGCGTGGGACTGTACTGAGTTCAAGCTAAACTGGTTTGGATTCAGTCTTTGATCATATGCTCAGGAAGCAGAGCTGTTCAGCAGCCCTTAATTAGCCTAATGCAGCTGTGCCCATGGGCACTGAGGGATGGGACTCCTACCCACGTCTCTGCCATCAGAACACCATGGTTGGCACTGACAGCTAGAGAAGGTTTCCCTTAATAAAGCTAAACAGATTCTTGCTTGTGGGATGAACAGGCTCGGAATTATAGCTCCATTCTTACAAAGAAAGCACTCCAGGGATGTGAAATACCATCATATTTGGCAATTCGAGATGGAATTTCTTGGCTGTTTCAACTCTAACTGGTGAAAGAGATAAACATAACTGCTGGCCAGTGTTTGACCCTCTCGACAGCTCAATGTGAGAGAATGGAAAGAAGAAACAAAGACAACTTCTTTAGCTAAAGTACAGAAAAGAGCAGCCAAACAATGCTGTTGTGTGTGCACAGGTAACATGCAATCCAGAAGCATCAGGCTTTCATTTTAATTTTCCACAGACCTTATATAAAACCAGTTCTTTCATACCACTCTTCCACAACTCTGTGAGGCCTGGAGGACTTGTGTGAGCATGGTCTCAGTGTGCTCTTTGCACCTGTTCTATTCTTCCTACTGTACTTTCAGGAAAATGTTGCAAAAGTAGCAAATTCTAAATTGTCTTTTTTTCATATTTTGTTTTCTTCTACTGATCTTTAAAGAATAAATTATTCATGCTACATACTGATACAGACAATTTCTCTGTAACAGAGGGATCAGCACAGAGCAAGTGTGAAGAGGCCACCACCACAGCCTGCTGTGAGTTCTGGGAAAACTCCACTTGCAGAATGTTCCACATGTCTGGTTTTTTTCACTTAAGCTTGAGTAGGGAAGACTAAGCCATTTTGCCCTAACCTTCTGCAGGCAGGAACCTGGCACAGCTTAAGCCATGGCTTTAGGGTTGAATTCCTGACTTAGGTGATGACTAACTTGTCTCTAAGCTAAATTCATGCCATATTTTACATTTAATTACAACAAGCACCCAATATATTAAAAATGCAACTACTTCATTTTTTTCTTGTAAGAGTGCAACTAAACCTAACTACCAATCTCCTTTTTTGTTCTGAAGGAACTCAGGACAAATATGATTATGGGCTGAGATTTTTCCTAAATAACAATGAGGATTTTTCTGCAATTACTCCTGCTTTTGAAGGAGCTCTAATACTTTAAGCAGTGATAAAGTGGCAGCTGTACATGTTTAATTTCTGAAAGCCAGGGCATAATGCACAAGCACTAATCCCTCCAGCTGTCCAGTAATTAAACATCATGTAATGCCCAGAGGATATCATTGCTGTGCTACCTTATCTTATTTATGAAGGACTTTCATTTGTTAAATCTATAGTAATTTTCTTTCCATTCTTGGAAATAATTGTGGATTCCTCCACCATGGCAAGTGTACTTGAGTTACAGCTGCCTCCTATAAAATGTCAGGAAGTTTCAGGCTGGCCATGTGTCTTCTCATTATATGCTGAAATAAATAATGAATACTGAGAGTAGGTATTTCCTCTACAGGCACAAATGCAACACTATGGGCTTTAACCCCATTAAAATTAGTGGGTTTCTCAGGGAGAATATATGGCCAAATCTAATCCTTGGGATTTGATTTCCCTCTGAGCTGACTGAGGTCATCTCAGGTACATCACTCTGCACCTTGCCTGTTAATGTAGGTAATGAACAGAATTTGTAGCTTTAACAAAAGCAGGTATTAATCAGGCTGCAAAGAAAGACAAAATTAGTGCTACAATATCACTATGTATAAAACTCTCACTAGGATCTGTGGGGATTTGAAATGAGCAGAATCAGTATGATCAAATCCCCATGGGTGGCACTGACTCAAAACACAGAAGAAAAAGAAAACAATGCAGAGATTTCATGATGCTCCTTA
This sequence comes from Florisuga fusca, assembly GCA_038090715.1. NCBI lineage: Eukaryota > Metazoa > Chordata > Aves > Apodiformes > Trochilidae > Florisuga > Florisuga fusca. The sequence continues at coordinate 24,874,863 of JAAWXA010000008.1, forward strand.
TTCCTACAGGACAATGTCAAAGATGATACCAAAATTTAATTATCAACAGAAAGGTCACTTCATGTGAACCTGAGTGCAGGAGCAGCGTGGAGGAAGGTGGCTTTAAATCAGCTTTGCAATTTCCCCCCTGCAGCTGGCTCATCACCACGTGGATGTGCTGGAGGGATCAGACCAGCTTCATCCTGCTTTCAGTTCTGCCTTCTGCCAATGGTTCTCAGGTGATCTGAGGTCTAGTGAGCAGAGCACTGGAAAGAGATTACTCTGAAAGTTTGCTGCACTTGGACCTTCCAAGAAAAGGCCCGCTCATTTGTAAGCACCACTGCTTTTTATGGAGAATCACACATAGGCTTGGAGCTGTGCCAGGAAAGAGCAAGTGAAAAAACTCCTGCTCCTAAGGATCTTGTAAGTGACATGTTCCATGGGTATGTGAAGGCTTTGAGCTACCACATCATGGACATGTGGCTTACAGATGTGCTTACTGTCATTTCCCTTATTAAATTAAAAAAATTGGTAGTTTGCTCACTTCAACCTGGCATTTTGTACCACAGGGTTGGAAATCAAGAACTAGTTCTGAGATATATGAATGAAAAGCTGGAAGACAGGGTCCAAAAGAAGATGCTCTCAGCAGTAAGGCTGTAACTGTCAAGAGACTGCTGGAAGAATTACTGGCTCTCACTCCTCAACAATTTTATGAGAGCAGTGTAAGTGTGTCTGCTACCTCTACAGGTCCCCATGAATTGCTGTCTCTTTACTACAGATAAGCAGAAAAAAACATGGTATAGGGAAAAAAGCTTACTGATTCATCACTGTATCACAAATGTGTAATTTCACTGTACCTGACTACTGGGAAAGTGTAAAATCATATACTTCCAACCCCTCATCTGCAAGGCACAATTCACATTCTGTGTGGAAGAAGTGGACCTGGTGAGAACCAGTAACACCATCAGAAGAAATGGGGACGGAGCTCTGTTACAGGATGGTAATCCTGTTCAAAAGCCATGCTGAAATGCTTTGCATTCCTGAGTAGTGGACAAAGCACTGGTTAATATTAGTCTTAGAAGAGAATTAACAAGCAGTAGTTAGGACAGTCCAGTCTGACCCTGAGTTGTGATGCTTTAATTACAGTCTCCATACCTAATTTCTCTTTTCAGCCTGAGTAAATGCTTTCCTAAGCTTGTCCAATCAATTGTGACAAAGGTTAGTTACACTGGGAGCAAAAAACCTCAGCCAGGGAAATAAAAAGGAGGAAGTCAGCACCTCCAAGCCAGCAAATTCAAGAATGCTCTTATGTTATTAACTTTTGATGTCTATTTTAGAGAACTAAACCTGACCTATGACTCCAACACACTTAGTATTGTAAAGAAAAGCATTACTTTTGCTCCAAAAAACTAAAAAATCAGCTTTTTTTCTTTGTACACTTTAATTTTAAAAAGGCAGATATTTGCATTTTCAAAAACTGTTTGTGCACTGGAGTTAGCAGAGGCCTTAAAGCCTACATTCTGGAAATATATTATTTAGGCAGACAGGTACTTAGCTACCTACATGCAAGGATTAATACTTGCAATTAATTCCTGATGCAATTACAGCCTGTAAATCAAAATCCCTAATCACTGTTGCTTTATGTGCTGCAGGTTAAATGATGCACAGCTTCCACTAGGTGAAAATCACAAAATTTTTCCTCCTTGTTCATGGGTGAACAAAACCAATAAAGTGTCTTTCCACCCATCAACAATGGCTTCCAAGCAGTATGATGGGTCAGTGCCTGGACTGCTTAGGAGAGGGTAACTGCTTTCCTAATACTGGTAACCAGCCCAGTCCTAACAGGCTGGCAAAAGGCTGTTTTAAACCTCTCTGTGCAAGTTTTTATTTTAATGGATTTCCATCATCAAATTGCCATTTCTTACTCCAGACATGGCAAACAAGACCCTTATTTCAAATGAACACAGGCTGCTTTGCTCATTCCTAAGACTAGATTTTTTTAGTGCTAGATTGTACAGGAACAGATGTGGGACTTGAAATATTTGACCTGAGATGCTGCTTTTTCTTTTTTCAGCATACCAGCACTCAGGTAAATCCAGAGCTTGCTAACTGCAGCTAAAACATTTGCCTAAAGAAGGTTACACAAGGACAGCATACAAGACTGCAAATTCTCTCCTTCCTTGAAGGAAAGGTACTCTGAAGCAATGCTGTGACAAATGTTTTTCAGGTGTGCCTATTCAAACATCAAGTCTTCAGCAGTGAGCAAAGGAGAGGGATGGAGAGAACCAGTTTGCTACCTTCCATTCAAGCAAGATGATGCCCCAAGGATGTCGCTGGCATGAAGCACAAAGAACTCAACCCAAAAAAAGATCCTTGTATTCAGATTCTAGATGTTTGTCCATTAATTTCTAAACAGCATCTTCCTAACTCCAGCTGTGCTAGTGCTTGCACTGACCGTGCTGGATAAATTTCACATGGATTCAAAAAGCAATTATGTAATTCTGAGAAGAAAAATCCATCGAGAAACATTCAATGCAGGATACTATCTGAAAACCAAGTTGTTGGAAGCCAGAAGCAGACACAGGAGGAAGAACCATAATACACCTGCAGTGTTCGTACAGTTTTGGATGATTCTACTACCATAATCACTGTTTCCCCCTCCTTCAGCAGCTCCTCCCTTAACTTAGACTGTGAGCAGTTTGACACAAGGACAGCTGCTTGCATGGCCTCAGCATGACCAATGTATATGGATATCAGTACAATATGGATAATGGTAAAAATAACCAATGCAGAAATGCAGGATCAAGTAATGCTGATAAGCTCTATATTAAGTTCTTTTGAAGAATTCTAATACCAAAAGCCAGTTTCTCCTAACAAAAAATAGGAGTTTCCACAGTTAAAACATGCTTAAAATGTCATATTAGGTAGAAATAGTAGTTTTATTAACCTGGATTTAGAAAGAGCTTAGGGTTTTTCTTTTGGTTGCCCTGAATGACAATATCTTTAAGTCATCTCCCACTTGTTTATTGCACATGCAGGCTCTCAGGATAGATATTATCCTGAGCACAAACTCCCTTCCAAACACTTATCCATAAAGATGTGTTATTTATAGAGAAACTGGTCAGCTCTGTGTGAGGTGCAGCCTCAGCTCTGACAGGCTGCTCTGTTCCAAGGGGCTGCAGGTCACAGCCAGTACTGAAGCTTTTTTTAAAATGAGAACAAAAATGTGAGTGCAGAAGTTAAAAGACTTTTTTTTTTTTTAAATCAGGATACTGTGTGTTGCTGAGATGAGAAAATGGATAAAGGAGGATTCTAAACAGAGAAGAAATGGGAATTTTAACAGAGTATCAATGGATAGGCTTAGTGAGGTTTATCAGATTTGGATAAAAGACAGGATAACCATCAATCCTCCACAAGCTCTCAGAGTTTAAACATTTAACACGTTTGTTCTCATCCATGAGGAAAACATCTTAATTTGGCAATCACTGAAAATGCTTCCACTACAGCCATTCAGCAGTGCCTCCTGTTTCCTTCACAAAGTGAGTTTAATGCCTCTGAAAGATGCTGAGTCAACAGATCTTAGGACTGAAAGCTTCTGATGTTTGAACCCAGACAGGAAGCTCCAAGTTTGCCTCCCAGTGCATTTCTCCCTGGTCCTGTGGCTGAGGAAAGGACCATTCCACATTCAGAGTCAGCAGTGACCTCTCAGCAGGGACTGCTGATGTAGAGCCACAGAGGTGGCAGCCTACATGGGGACAACACTCAGTGACAAGGAATTAAATGAAAGTCACTCATTCATTTCACTTGAGTTACCCAATAACCATCATAAGACAGTACTTTGTCCTTGGACTAAATTTCCATTTTAAGAAGCTGCACATGCACTAAAAATATGGAAGATAGCAAGGCTGGAGATGCTGAAACATCCAGAAAAAAACTAACTCAGCTATTTATAAACCCATTAATAGCATCATTATACTGAAATCGTGGCATTCAGAAAATACTGCATTCATTTTGGGGTTACCTAAAGCCTCAAAAAATAGAAGTTCAAAGCAATTTCAAGTAGATTTTTATTACAAATAGAAGACTCTAAAAGACAACCACTGGTGCAAGGAGTAGCATTAAATTAGTGAAGGCAGCCACCAGAGTAAAAAATGTTTTAATTTCATTAACTCATGTTAGGGAAATAATTTTTTTTTCACTAGCAGTTATAATTCTCTTCTAAACTTTCCTCTAATTCAAGCCTTCTGTTCACCGGAATAAACAAACACACAAACCAAAATGAAACAAACAAAAAAAACCCAAAGAAAAAACCCCCAAAAAACACAACCAAACAAAGGCATATGCTGCAGACAAAAACACTGATACTCCTACAGAAAACAAATGAAAGACTTTTGAGAACTACCCAGACATGGGACCAGGGGTCTCAGCACCTCACCAATTTAGCACATCACAGTAATTTATTTCTTTGGAATTGCCCATGAAGAGATCTTATTCCACATGAAACAGGAGGCCATGGAAGGCAGCCTTTGGCTTTTCTGTGCAAGCCAAGCCAGCCCAACTGAAACTATGCTGCACAGGATCAGAGCAGGCACAGCAGCCTCTTACAGTTACCCCTGGACCTCCAAGTCATGTGCAGTATGGAGTGGAGCTGCTTTGAAAAACTTTGTATCTACTCATTAATTGAATTAGTGAGTCCCATCCAACCTTCACACAGAGCTCTGTGCAAAACCCATCACACATCAGCAACTGGGAGAGGGTCCAGTAGAATTCCAGCAAGATGTGTATAGTGCTGGATATAAAGAGGGCCTGAAGGAAATGGGTTTGGTTACCCTGTAAAAGGTTAGAGGGAGATCTTACTGCACAGCAAAAGAAGAGGCAAGGGACACATGTTGTGACAAATGATAAGGTAAAAAGGAACAAAGGAAAAATGTTTTTTACTATGAGCAGCTAAACGCTGTAACAGATTGCTCAGACAGTAAAATCCTTGGTAAGGCTAGATTTTGTTTCATAAAGCTGACTGCAAAGAAATAAATTTATCCAGTGGTTTTACTAGGAACCACAAAATGTTCCCATAGACCATATTTCATTACATAACTTCAACAAAAAAATACAATGTGGATTATGAATTGGCTAGGTTTTAGAGCTCCAAATTAAGTTTTCAAATGAAGAAATCCATGTGTTCTTGCATGTAGTCATTCAACCCTTTCAGCAGTATTAAAGAGGTAAAAATAATGTTGCTTCTATCGCTCACAACACCAGAAATATTGATAGATGAGAGGATAACTACACAGAGCATGAGGCAGCTTCTTAATAGCCTGGGATTAGAAAGATTATTTTACTCCTGCACAGACTAGCAAAACTGATATTCCCTAGTTTCTGGTGGTTTGTATTAAAAGGAAAGTTGGAAAATCATCTGGGATACCAAAGGGAACCACAATAATGAGGGAAGCATTAATTCCAAAGAAAATACTTAACACCAAGTGGCATAAAACCCAAAATATGTTTAGTCTATCAAGAAGACAGTTTGAGAAATGGCTTGATTACACAGTGTAGGAGTTTTCACAAAAGGAAAACACTGTTAGAGAGCTCTTCCATTCATCAGAGAAAGGCCTAATTACAGGCAATTGCCACTGAGGGACTGAATTTAAAACTGTTTCAGTAAGTAGTGTATCATTCCTTCTGTCCAGTGAAACCTACAAGCTATTAATAAAAATGTACCTAGGCCTATCTACTACATCCCAGCAAAGGCTAACTTTAGTCTATAAGGGCTACACTCTGCAGGAGAGGAAGGACATGGTGGTAATCTGCTGAGCTATCACAGAGGAACTTTATAAAGTCCTTACCACATCATCTAGGTATTAATCCTGATAACTGTCTTCCAAACTGACTAACTATATTCTACTACACTAATAAAAAGAGCATGCAATTCTCCACAGAGTTCCCTTTATATTCTCCAGCCAGCTCCAACTGGAGAACCCTTCTTTCCTCTCTTTTTCTAGAATTCACTATTTAGCATTGAAAATGCAGAGTGGATATATTTGTTGGCAGGAAAAGCCACCCCTTTATATGCAATTTGTAATAGTCACTCTAGGACTTTTATAGTCCTAAAAAAAGATGCTGCATACATATTAAAGCATTACTTTAACTCACCAGGAGTGCAACCAGCCTCATCAATACCACTTTCACAATCCTTCTGCCCATCACATCTCCAGGATGACGGGATACATTTGTTGCTGAAGTCTCCACAGCTGATCTTTTCAGCTGGACATACTTGCTTGGCTGGAAGAATATAAAAAAACAAACAACAAAATAAACCAACACAGAACTTAAACATTGGACATTGCTTACATTGTTAACACTTTAAAAGTTACTTCTATTTTGTATGCCTCAATCTTGAGACATGTTGTAATGAAATTCCAAGTTAAAACTTACTTTGAGGTACGGCCTTTTCCCGCCTTCTCCTTCCCATCTCAATCTGTGCATGGGCTAGAAGTGCCCAGCTTCGTGCTGCAATGTTCCTCTCTATCCCAGAAACAAGCACCCTCCTGTCCTTCCAGCCTGTGCCTGACCCAGCCAATTCTTTCCAGTAACATAACCATACAGGGACGTGCAAATAAAACAAGTATCACCCCTCACTCTTATTTGCAAGCTTAACACAGTAAAAAATGAACTGACAGAGTTGTTTCAATAGATCAACAGGGATTTCACCTAAGAACCTGGGCCTGGTGGAAGGACTGGAACTCTCAGTGTGAGCAATGCTCAACACAGCAACAGCACTGCCTCTTTGGGACTGCCTCAAACCCCAACACACTGTGCTTTTGCTATTAAAACACTAGAACCTTACACACAGAAGCAGTAATACTAGACAAGCTACCCTGAAAATACTACCTCAGATTCAGTCAGGAAAAAACAATTGCCTGGTTTTAGTATAAGCATTTACTTATGTGATTGGTGTTGAAAGGCAGTTCCTCGATTTGATGACCTAGGTAGATTATGGTCAGTTAACCTGGGGAAAAAGTGTCAAGCAGAGGTATGAACTCACACATGTTACAGCAAACAACTACCCAAATTAAAGGCAACTGTGATCTAAGAAATGGAGACACAGAAGAAGCAAAACCCCCACTATATGCACAAATACAACTAAGAAAAAAAAAATCTGTCAAATTCATCTGGAACCAAGTAAGCTGTGAAACTTGCTCTCTTATAACAATTTTGCATTGCCAAAATTCCTTTTTTTTTTTTTTTTCTTTCCCTCCATACTAGTGCAAAGAGCAACAGATCTAGATTTATTGTGACAAGGCTGCTTGAATGCAAAATGTTCCACAGTTTATTGTTCAGTATTCTGGAGTCATCATCCAGATTGGCAGGATATGCTTATTAAACAGATTAATTTCTCTCTCAAAAAAATACCTATGTATTTTCAAATAGTTCTTCCATTTTTATTAAGGATGATAACACTATATATAACTATATAGTCTACTGGAAAGAGAAGAACCTAAATTCTGAATTAAAACTACCTTTCACATTACTCTGCCCTGGTAAAGGAACTTAGGCAAAGTCAATCAGTTTCCCTAGTGAGAAAGAAAATATAAAAATTATACCTCTCCCTTTCTACCTGTACAAGAAGGCTATAGAGGGGCATCTTGCAGCCCCAAAGCATCAATCAGCCACTCTGAAAGAACTTTTAATCTCAGTATTTCTCCATCTTAGCACCTTGAAGCCCACTAAAAAGCAACTTCTAAAAGCTGCGGGCAACCAATGTACCAAGGAAAAATTAAGTCCTGTCCTTACAGACAGATGTAATGAGGTTTTACAACCCTGAGGAAGACGGCAGTTGTGCTGAAATTTGCTCCCTCCATGATAATACTTACAAATGTTGCAAGATCTACAGGGTGAGGGGAGAAAAGGGATCCTTACTTAGGCTTTTTGGGTGTTTTACTAACAGGTCAGCAATAAAAATCACCTCATAGTGGAAAGGCTCTGCAACCGACCCCCACCAGGATCAACATGGCCTCCGAGCTGTCTTGGGTTGCACCATCCTTATCTGTGCCCAGATAATACATGGATTCAGGAAGAAAAACAAATTCTGTGGCAGCTGATTGGCAGTCAGTAATCCACTCAAAAAAAAAAAAAAAAAGTTAAAATGGTCCCTTGGGCCTAGAAGCACCACAGCCCCTCAGCACAGAGGGCCTGCACCCCAAAAACGCCGCTTGAGCCAGCCTCGCCCAGGCCTTACCTGCATAGGTGTGTGTCTGGGGAATGTGGAGTGGAAAAATAAAAATGCGTAGCCAAGTCACTGTAATGTATTAAAAAAAAAAAATATATATATATATATATCTATATATATATATCTACAGAGCCACACGGAATTATAGACTGCAGGCTGGCAGGAGGAGGCTGCAGAGCCCAGGGAGGGAAGGCGCTGAGGCCTCGCCTCACTGCCATCGGCTCCTCTGAGGAGAAAGGCGGCAACTCTGAGGAGACCGCAGCAGCTTCTGGGAAAGGGATGGGGATGGCCACACATAGGAGGCAGCACAGGAGGCCTGGGGATATGAAACGAGAGGTACAATACCTGGCTGCAGGGAAGGGACCCCAACAGCAGGGCTACCTTGTCTTCTGAGGGAACTGCCAAGCAGCGTGTGTGAAAAACAGGGGTTTTTTTGCCACAAATATTGTACAGAGATGATGTGATTGGGGTCTGCAGCAGCTACATAGGCTTTGCATTACTTCACTGTGGCTTTCAAAGTGAAGTCGACAAAACTCAGCTGCCCCCTCCCAAACACCCTCACCATCAACCCTGGTGAGGAGGAGCTCATTAGGGTTGGGCAGGTGGCAGTTCGCTGTGGAGGCAATGGCTGTCCTCACTGGACTCATCACTCCAAAAGGACTTCCATGATTTTGCTCTTTCAAAGCTCCCCTCCTGTCTACATTTGCGTAGTCCATTCAAGAACAAGGTTTGCATTGGACTGGCACACTGAGAAAACTGGGAGACCAAAAGAAAGTCAAAGACATTTGTTAATCACATTATTGGTCCATAAGCCCCCCAGAATATTCTAGTTCTTCTCACTGTGGTGATGGAAAGGAAAATCTGTTTTGATGCCAAGCAGGACCAGCTTATTTATCCTCACAGTACATCTCCACTGAGAACTAAGTGGGTCAAGACCAGTGAGAACACTTGCCACACACCTGATTTTGAAGAAGGTGAAAGAGAATTACAAAATGGTATTATAACACAACGGGATCATTAACCAGCAAAAAGGTTATTTAATAGTTTCAGTTTAAAGTATGGGCACTACTTTTGCTTGGTTCTGTGGTCAGATGCTTAATAGCTCTGGGGAGATGAAGGGTTTGGCAAGGTATGGACAGAAGACTCCTATTTATAGAAAGCAATCTTTGTGTTAATCATCTTGCTGACAGAGTAATTACAGTCATTTAAAAAACATAAATCAAAGCTTGAACTTGCAGAGATGCAGCAACAGAAGCTGCTGTTGGTCATAGTTCATCAAGTCTGCGTTCCAGTCATTTCTGCACCCAAGAAACCATTGCATGGAAGTCAACAACTTGTAAGCACTGGCAGATAACAGAGAGGAGATCTTGCATAAAACTCAAGGCAAATTTTTTATGAAAATACTTATGCATTATTTCAGCAAATTGGGCCCTCTCTCCTCTCCGGAGATGCTTCAGCAGTGCAAGTGGGCTGAATGTTGTTGTCCACTTGTTGTGTTGTCCACTATGAAATAGGCTTTTAGCTACAGCAGTCCAAACTTCTCATTTCTGCACACTGTTTACACAAACCCAGGACTTTTGGGCTTATTTGACCAAAATGTTTACTTCCTATTTTCCAATTCATCCACCCAGAAAGGAAAGGGTTAGCACTGTACGTGACAGTGAGTGCTCTGACCCCTGGATATATTCTGGACCAATGTGAGTTATAGTAAGATGTCTTTTCAGAAAAGCACCATTAAACAACTTGGTTGAAATGTCAGACACATCAAGACCAATTTATCACAATGAACAGCAAATGCCAAGGATGGACAACAATGGTTTATTTATAAGGAGACAAGAGCAAAGAAGCAAGAAGGTTCCATTTACTCACTACCGCCAATGGCACATTCTTCTTTTTCTTTACGGGAGGCTACAAAGTCTTTCAGAGTACCATAGAGCCTAACTGGCGCCCCACTGTTTGCTTCCTCTTGTGCTACTGCTGTGCTTTTCAGGCTCCAGACATCATGTATATTCAAGAAAGCCCAAGAAAACAGAATTGATTTACTTTCAGAAGACCATTTGTCAGGTTCTCACCAAACAGGTACTCTAAGAGCATACACAAAATGGAATTAAGCAGCTTCTACTGGTGGGAAACCCACCAGATCTTTCATCAGCAGATTGAAAAGAACACTCTTTGTGGAAATACATCATCTCATAGGTCTGAACAGTTTCTCTGTATCTGCTGTAATAACTTCCCATCCTCTCCAGACTGCCCCCTGTGTTTTTTCCCAGGTTCTTCAGAAGAAAAATGCCAACCCATAACTTCATTCTGAGACAGAGAAGAATGGCATACTCAATGCAATTTATTTCTGACATGCTCAGAAATTGCTCCTGCAAAACTTTCACTACTACCTTTACTATGGAACTTAAAATTCCTAACTCCTCCTTTCCTCCAGCAATAGTTTAGTTGTTGGCTATTTTTAAAAGGAAGGCTTTTTAACAAGGACCTATTCTCAAATATCACTCAAATCTTTTTTTGTCATAGCTGGCAATCCTGTCTCAGAGATGTACCAAGAACAAAATAAATGTTCATACCTGCTGCTGTTTGTACTAAGACTAGCACCTCTTACATTTCCAGCCAAAACAAGCACAATTGTTAGAGGACCAACTGTTTAGAAGAGAGGAAGGGACCTGACAGGCAGAGATTGCCTGAGGGAATACAGAAACTCAGAGTACCCAGTTCCTGAAGGTTTGCAAATAATAAAAATATCTCAGTCACAAATTTGTGCATGTAGCCTTTTTAATAGATATATTTATAGATACATATGTGTGTATACATAAAATTCCTATCAGTCTACACTCACCACTGACTTACATCTGATACTTTCCCATGAAGTATTTTGGGTGCATAAAAAACACATTTCAAAACTCCGTCTTGTGATTTAAATTACTGCCGCATCTGAAGGTGTATCTGCACTGGTATTTTCTTTCCCTCACATTCCCTTCTCCCACCTCAGTGTGGGTGCTAGAACACTGGTTTCGAGCCTATTCACCCACCAGTTCACTCCCTAGCTCAGGACAGGTTGCTGTTGCCTGAGGTTATTTCACTTAACCTTGCAAGACACAGCAGATTTTCGGCTAAAGCATGTTGTATAATCATATTTGTTATATTTAGTTGATCTCCCTGATCTCCTTTTGCCAAGCCCAGCCCGAACCAGACTATCAAACAAGAGTCTCATTTACAGGGAGAAGTGTTTGTGCAGGGACAGCAACATCCACAGTGGACGAGTCTCAGGTATTTCTTTGGCATTGGTGTACAGAGCACACACACTGTGACTGCATAGGGGACTTCCCTGAACTCAGGGCTTCACCGGGTGCTTTTGTTTGGATCTCTGTTAGCAGGATGAAAGGACAGATCATGATACAGGCAATGTTAGCCAAAGAACTGTTTCCACAGTGGTTAGGACTCTGCAGTGAACTTCCCCTTCTGTCAAGTAAAGCAATACGGTGAGAATCAGCCTGCTGGGACAGCAAGCCTTAGGTGAACTTGTAACTTCTAAATCTGGTGCAAGTACATCCAGTAGTAGTATCTGCTTTGCTCACCATACCTGTATTATGCATTTACTTGAGATCACTGAGAAAATAAAGGCAGCTTTACATTTCCAGTTGAAACCAGCCCAGGCCAAAACAAGTGTCACGATTAGTGGTTTAAGTGAATTAAGATTACAGCACTCAGACTTGGAACGAGACCAAGCCACCACCACAACTGATGTCTTTGTTGACAGGGGAGGTTGAACCACCCATCTGCTAGCACAGGATGGTCTGGTCAGGTCAGAATTGGAACATGCTGACAACACCAGTTCCCAGAACCTGAGAACTTGGACTGCTGCTACCTGACTCTAAGTTTTCTGACTTGTGACTGAGACATTTTTCTTAATTGCAAATCTCCAGGATTGGCAAATCTGAGCTTCTGTATTCCCCCAAGCAATCTCTACCTGTCAGGTCCCTTCCTCTCTTCTGAACAGCTGGTCCTGTTACAAGTACAATTGTTAAATTGTACTTGTTTTGGCAAGAAACACTTATACCCAGCAGTCAGGGTTTAAGTTAGTGAGGCTCATTATGTTTGGGTTTTGTTTTAATTTATTTAGCACTTGTGAAGTGACAGGGCTTTAGCCATGTCTGTACTATACACAGTGCCCTTCCTCCCCTGTCAAGTGTGGCTGAGCACAGCAAGACAAGTTTCTAAGAGATCATGACAGGTTTTTAAGTATGAGAAAGACCTACAGGATACATTAAGGATTTTCTGCCTCCAGTAGAAACCAGATTTTATGATCTGCCACTACGCACGTGAGAATTCAAGAACATATTGTAAAGGCTCACTCCCCACAGCAGCTTTTAAGTTCAAGCAACTTATTACCAAAAAGTCCCTTCCTAGGGGACATCTAAGGCCTCCACACAGAGGATTAGGAATTCCTCAGTGAGGTCAGTCCTTGGATTGTCTTGACCTTTGTACTCCACCTGGCTCATTCAGCCCAACTTCAGTAGTACTTAGATGTTAAATGTCTCTAAGCATTGATTGTCAGAGATGCATGAATCCTTCAATACACTTGAATGAGACACAGGATAACCAAGGGATTCCAAGCTTTTTTACCATTTTATTATAGACCCTGAAAAACAGGAACACACAAAACAGCTGCAGTCACCATCTACCTGTAGCACAACAGAGCTAGGTGTTGATCCTGTTGCAGAACTGAGCATGAGAAGGATAAGACTCCACATGGCAAGGCAGAAGAGATGTGTAACAGAAATAATGTTGGTGTAGTCCAACTCTATCTGAGTAAAACACTGTTACAGTGTGTGCAGCCACATGAAATACCACGAGGTTTTTGCCACCTCTGAACACTACAGTGTTTTTTTTACTTTCTTGACACCACAGCCATATGGTCACTTGAAAAGTTTACCCAGATTAATCCAGAGAATAAATTAATAAAGCTCTGTAATGACCTGCAAGTGCCTATCTTAATCACTGTGAAGCACAGCCCTCATTGTTTAGATGAACAAAAAGAGGATTTTGACAAACTGAAGTCTAAGGCCATCTGCCAACTTTTCCCCCTACTTACAAAAACTTTGACCCCATTGCATGTCTTCTTTGTGGATGAGATGAACCCATGATTCACCCTGGACTTTAAAAGGAGAAATGTTCAAGCATGCACAGAAAAATCCTGGCCAAAAAACCTCACTGCTGATTTCAACTGAATCAGGAATAAAGCCACAGATCATGTTGAGAATTTGCCAAAATAGGTTCAGTGACTGCTCCATCCCAGCTGGTATCCCAGAGTTCAGTATTAAACATGGAAAACAACCAAAATATGTCCTTGCCAGTTGTGCCATTTACTCATATTAAGTCACAAATGGATATTACTGGTACAGTGATTTTTAAGTGTAGTTTTGTACTTTTATCAGTGCCAGTCACAAGGCAGACTGTCCTTTTAAACTCAAGTGAGATAAAACCTTAACATACAGGAAGAGTTCAAGGTATTAACTAAAAAAAAACAAACCACAAAACAAACCTCTGTTGATATTTATGGGTAGAAAAGTGCCATGTCAGAGACTTCAAACTACAAATACGACTGAAGCCCACCATGTAGCCAAGCAGGAGAAATAGGCACAAAGTCAGAGTGGTTGGATGCTTCATCCTGCCCTGCTGAGACATTAACATGGTCCCTGCCTGTGAAACTACAAACCTTGCCCTTCTCTCTGCTCCACCTCTAAGCCAAGTCAGAATTTGTCTTCAAGAGCTGTGACACTATGACATTATTCTAGCTACTGAATACCTGAGTTTCCACATTACAGTTCTTCAGATTATTTGGCACTACTTAAAATTTTATTTTCCCTTCACTGATGAGCATCTCTGGTCTCAGGGATCAGCTGCTCATGTCCTTAGCTGGACACATAGAAAAGAAGATACTAGTAATAAGTTCAGGGAAAAACTTGTATGTCAAAGTAGGAGATCAGAACTCTTGAATAAGAATTCTAGAAGAAAATTACACCTATTCTTGGTGTACCTAAAGCACCAATGTGCACTGCTGGTCTCAGACAGTTTAATAAGTTAGTAAAGTGACAGTTAACTTTGTTGATTAGCAAATATATAGACCTTTTAGCAAAGCCCAGTACTCAATTTCTTTAGAGGTAGTCTTCTAATAGCAAAGCTGTCAGACAGTCCCCTTTGTGAGAGGCATTTTTCATGCTCAATCAAAAGCAAGGATTGAAAAATCCAAAGAAATGGCTTCAAGATGGTCAGTTAAAATACTTTTTTTTTTTTTTTTTCTATCCTGAACATCTTCTTTAAACTTTATTGTTTTTGAGCTAGTTTGAGAATGAGGGATGTGCAACATTGTTCTGTCAAACCTCCCATCCCACCACTGCTGCCATCAGTAATTATATCCTGCTAGTCTCTGCACAGGTTGCCAGGTGTAATGCGTGCTCAGCCTCCCCCCCTATTTGCATTAACAGTAATGAGTGAGGTCAGAGGAAGAAAAAAGAAAAAGACTTTGTCTTTCATGAGGCACAAAAATCAAACTAAACTCCAGTCTTTGACATGAATGAGAGCACAGCTCTGCCCCTCAACAGCGATCCTCTACCTCTGCTTATATCCAGGGAGTACTATTGTGAAAACCCAAGACAGCCTTTAAAATCTGTGATGATCCACTGTGTCCCCCTATGATTAGTGATGCATGATGCTTTCAAGGCAGTTCTGATTCAGGCAAACCTTAGGAGAATAAAACACTCAGAGGTAACAGCTGACCCAGCACAGACTGGTAGCAACGTAGCTGGGAATTGGCAAAGTTCAAACACAGATGCACGAAGGGAAGAAAGAAGAGTGTCAAGGAAGAAATGAGAGTCAGGAGGTTAAGGCAGCACAAGCTAGGCATGAATGGAAGTCAGCTAATTAACCCTGAGAAATGCAACTTTTGAAAAGAAAACTTGTTTGCTGCCCTAGATCAGTAATTCTGAAGCCTTGTGGGCAAACAGATTCCTGAACAACTTTCCAACTTTCTCACGCAGCCAGCGAGCTGACAAATTGATGCATTGAGCTGCTGAACACAGCCCTCAGGGCCTATGATGGCCTTGCTGAGCAAAGGTGCACAGCTGGGGAATGACTGCCTCAGCCTTCCTCCATCCAAGTGTGACTTACTACACATCTTTTGTCTTCTATTCAGGTATCAGCTTGGCCATGTCAGCCGTTGTGTCTAAGTAGGGCAGGCTGATTTCCACTACCTGGGCATCCCACCAGACTTAACCAGCCTTGACCTGTGAAGCTTATCTATCCCTCAGGGGCAGACTTAAAGACCACCAGAAGAGCTATTCTGTAAAGAAATGCAGATTAAAACAATATTCTCTTGGTCTGTTGTAATACAGGAGTACTTCTTTCTTTACTCTTAGGCTTTGGGGCTAAATACACTGCAGCTTCATTAACTTCTTCACTAAAGAGTCAGTGATAAAACACCAACTGCAGCGCTCAGTCAGTCAAACTCCTCATGTGATCTGTAACAGCATACTGAAAGCATCTTGGAACAATTTCTGCACAGACACTTTTAGAAAAGATTCACATTTGCTTTTTATTGAAACAAACGTTATTTGACTGATTTTGGTTTACATACAAATGACAGAGTCTTCCAGACTCTCTTCAAATCTGTGGCACTGTGACCCTGAACTGCTGAAAATTAGTTTCTAAAAACAATTAATTCTTTTCATTAGCAGTAATTTTCCTTAGCACAAGCCTACCAGCCACAATCACCTTGGCCACCATTCAACTTCTTAAAAAAGCAGCTGAGCACAGCACCAGGACTGATTTATCTATTTCTTTTCCATAGAATAATTTCTAAAATTCCCTGTCATATGCATACCAGAATGCTCCATTCCTATCACAGCAAGTCCAGAAACAAATTCCAGAAGGCAGCTTACTTCATACACATTCTGGCACATTTAAGCTCTCGACTTCTTTACTTCTTTTGAAGCAAATTAATGCTCAAGTCAAAATTAGGTTTTTAAGCACATGACACAATTAACAAAAATCAGTTAGGAGATGTCAGTGTGAACTTGAAGAAAGAAAAAAATATATTTTAAAAGTACTGGAAGCAATTACAAAAATCACTTATGTTAGAGAAATGCCTCTTCAAAGGTGGCTCTTGATTTATGAGGGTCAGTACACAGACTGGAGCTGAGAACACTAAACAGATGAAAGCAAACACCCAGAACCATACAGGGCTGAACCCACCATCCAGCTACCTTAATAGAAAGGATGTTGTGGGAACAAAAGGTACAAAATTCCCTGTAATCATCCTTGTAGTAAGTGGCTCTACACTGTGCCACCACCAAAGCCAAAAATATGAGGCCAATTTTCCATCTCCAGCTCTTCCCAGAAAACCCAATTTTGACCAAGGCAACAGGAGCATAGATTGAGCTGTAAAACACTGTATGTATAAACTGGCAGATAACAGATATCTAAACGGTATAATATATACATATTTTTTCCTGTGGCAGTTCCTGTTACTCACTCTTACCACTTAAGCAATAATAACTAGGAAATCATCAGATATTTTAGTACTATCCTGAAGATAAGCACAGTTTGCTATCTGATGAATTCCTAATGAATATACTGTTAATTGCATAACCTTCCTTCAGTACAGTAACTTTTCTGTTCATCAAGGGCACGGAGTAAACAGCTTCTCTGCTTTAGAGCATCCTTGTAATTAATAATATATTCTTCCCACTTCTAAATATAACCTATAATGAGATGCTTTAAAGAATTCAAGCTACACCTTTCACCAAGCACTTTTGATCAGAAGAAAACGAGCCACACTTTATTCAGTCAACAGAACCTGCTTTAACTGTGACTGTCAGCTTCCCAGCGGGCCCGATCCTGAAAGGCAGCAAGTCTACTTCAAGCAGGTCATGGCAGAAAATCCTGCCAAGGGCAGAAAACATCTTCCTCTATCCAAAACATTGTGCCTCTATCTCCAGGGATATTCCGTGCAGACCAAGGATGAAAAGAAGTATATATAGATGTACTAGATACCAAGATACTACATAAGATAGTATAAATAGATAAATATATTAGAAATACATCAGAAAATATTCTTCACTGTGTTAACTCCATGGAAAACTGCCATAAATCCATGGATCATGCAGTGAGCACTGCACACTGTGCACTGATTAGGTTTTCTTACCCACGGCATGTCCCATCTCAGAGGCTTCTCCTGGTTTCCATTGGTTAAGGCAATGCAGATCTCCAGGTATCACAGAACAGAGAACAGGCTGCTTGGTACCTCTGACTGTCTTTAGAGATCTACAAATCATGATCCACAGTTTGGGAGGAGGAAGGAGAGCGGTACTTTCTGATCCATGAACAAACTATTTTCCCTTAACCAAGTGAGACTATTTTTGCCCTGATAATTCTCCCCCAGTGATCTGGATATCCAACTACTTCCCAGATGAAGTTTGTCCTGGTGGCAGAGCTTCCTGGACCTCACAGCAGCTGGGCCAAATGTCTTTATGTACAAACTGTGCAGTTTCACTGACATCCCTCTGCAGCAGCTGAGAGAACTTCCCAGGTTTAAAAGTTACAGGACCATTAAGATCAGCCAAACATTTGTACACTAAAAGGCTGTCATTTCTACATCAATACCCCGTTTAAATGTCAGGATATCTTTAAGACAGGTATCTAGTTTGAGGTAAAGATTTCTGGACAGTGAGTCCACTTATTTATTTACCATGACTGTTAGGAGCTGCATCTTATCTCTAATTCTCTGATCTAGTTTTGGTTTCTGTTCACTGGATCAAATTATGCTGTTTCTTGCTATACTAAAGAAACAACTGTGTGTGTGATGAAACCTCTTTTTTAAAGGAGACAGGTATAAATTGATACAGGCAACTCTCAATCCTCTCCAATAAATCAAATCCCTTCTAATCAAGCCTATTTTCTATGTCTATATCATGTGAGTCTACCTTACAGCTGCTGCCCATGTCTTTTGCCACCTCTGTCACCTGTTTTTCAATTTAACATGGCCTCTAATTATCCTGTAAACTACATTTTTATAACCTTTATGCTCTACTCAGATCACATCTGACAAAATATATAAAGTATCTTATTAACAAGATTGTGAGTCAGTCAAGAAGCAGTGATAAGTGAGACAACTCCTGTTTTCCTTGGCATGCTGACATATATTTTAATTTTTTTAAAAAAATTTTGATTTATTATATTCATTTATCAGTCTCCCTGTGGTTTTATCCAAAATTAATAACATGATCAGCATGATCAGCACACACAGCTCTTGGAGCTGAACTATCTATTGCTGTAGTAGTTAGGAACTTAAGTCTTGGCCTGGACACCTTCCTTCTACAGCAGGTTCTGTACCGTAAAAATAAAAACCAAAATACAGATCAGAAAACTCACTGGCTGTGTCTTGCAACAGAAATTAGAAATACCCTTAATTATTTTCTCATTTTTTGCCACTGCAGCTCTCATTGACCAGTTTCACACTATATGGATTTGCTTTTCAGACAGCTAAAGAATTCCTTACAATCCTTAATATACCTGCTCATAAAGTTTTAGTGCACATTTATGACTTTCCTTATTCAGTGTCTTCCTCATCTATCTTGCACCTAGACTTGTTTCAACTTGTACCTAATTGTTTCAGTTTTCATTATTATAGGTTCTTATACTTTTTTTCTTTATAAATGATAAAAAAAACCCCAAGAATCTATTTCTCTGCACTCAAATTCTAAATGCAATGGAAAAATCAAATAAAGTAATAAAAAGATAAGGGGTCTTAAGAAGAGTTTTTATAAATTCAGTGAAAACACACAACTGGGCAGAACACAAAAGGCTGCCATGTAAACTCAATCTGTACCAGAAGACAAAGTACACATGCTGGAGAAAATGGGAAAACTTTTAACCAGAATTCTTACACTCTTATGCAGCAACAAGTCAATCAAACCCAGGACATAAATGAACAGGGAAGGTGGAGAAGAAAAATTAAACTTCCCTAGGTCTGGGGCTCCTGAAGGTACTTACTAACCCAGAGATTGTTATCTTTATTTTTAAGAATCCAATCCAAATAGCAAGGGGAGAAAAAGCTCAGAAACATGACATAACATCCTGGTTCTTAAGGGCTTTCTAACTTTTCCAGCAGGAAGATGTTCTTTCTGGCTTCCATTAATGAAATTAGGTAGAAACCTCTGAGACAAAGTTCTGTTGCCTGTAGAGCACGTAAGATGGCATTTGGTCTAGATAAAGTAATTTTTATGACTTTCAAACTGAAAGTACACCTCATTTCCTATGCAGGTCAGCTATAATTTCCTATGCAGCCACTTAAGACTTGAGGGAGTCTGATGTCAGAACTTTAAATAACTTGCTGCCCTCGCAGTACCTAACCTTTCCAAAACCTTTTCTGACAAGGAGACAGATTTGTCTTTAAGTAGGTTTTCCACCTGCCAGCTGCAGGAGAGAAGACAAAGGGAGCTCAAGGGGAAAGAGTGGAGCAGACTGCAGGAAGAGCTTCTCTGTAAGACTCAAAGCACCTGCCCAGCCCTGAAGTCCCACTGAAGACGAGTTGCAAGAAGCCACCATCCCTGCCTGCTAACATCAGGGACATGGGATGACTGGCAAGAACATGTGAACCTCCCATTAATCGTCCCACGCCTTGCAGAAAGGTCACTTGTCCCACTGTGAGTCAGCTCCTCAGCAGTATGGGCATCTGTGCCATCTTCCCTGAAGAAAACAGATGCCAGGCTGCTAATCTGCTTTTCAAAGAGGGAAGGGATAGCCTGGCAGGGATTTTCATTTGTCTCACAGTTACAGTCTAGTCCTGCAGCACCACATACTTCTGATGACCCCAGGATGGAGTTAATAACAAAGGCTGAGCTGAACTGGTATAACCTTTAAAATGGAAAGGAAATAGTCTCTCACAATTCCATGTAAAAAGCATCTGGAAGCATGAAAACTGAATACCAGAATATTGTTCATTCTGTGGGGTCTAAAAAAAAATAAAATCCACAAAACAGAACAAGAGGAATCACGTGAAAATGACAAAATAAAATATCCATTTCTTACTTTTTAAAATAACTGCAATATCTTGGATTGACTATGGCTGGAGCAGCATTCTCACAGCCACGTTCAAATGTACTNAGTTTGAGGTAAAGATTTCTGGACAGTGAGTCCACTTATTTATTTACCATGACTGTTAGGAGCTGTATCTTATCTCTAATTCTCTGATCTAGTTTTGGCTTCTGTTCACTGGATCAAATTATGCTGTTTCTTGCTATACTAAAGAAACAATTGTGTGTGTGATGAAACCTCTTTTTTAAAGGAGACAGGTATAAATTGATACAGGCAACTCTCAATCCTCTCCAATAAATCAAATCCCTTCTAATCAAGCCTATTTTCTATGTCTATATCATGTGAGCCTTGTAAAGTTGTTCACAGCCCCTTGTCTAACAACCTGTCTACCTTACAGCTGCTACCCATGTCTTTTGCCACCTCTGTCACCTGTTTTTCAATTTGTTTAATGTGGCCTCTAATTATCCTGTAAACTACATTTTTATAACCTTTATGCTCTAGTCAGATCACATCTGACAAAATACATAAAGTATCTTATTAACAAGACTGTGAGTCAGTCAAGAAGCAGTGATAAGTGAGACAACTCCTGTTCTCCTTGGCATGCTGACATATATTTTAATTTTTTTTTGTTAAATTTTGATTATATTCATTTATCAGTCTCCCTGTGGTTTTATCCAAAATTAATAACATGATCAGCATGATCAGCACACACAGCTCTTGGAGCTGAACTATTATTGCTACAGCTACTATTGCTGTAGTAGTTAGGAACTTAAGTCTTGGCCTGGACACCTTCCTTCTACAGCAGGTTCTGTACCGTAAAAATAAAAACCAAAATACAGATCAGAAAACTCACTGGCTGTGTCTTGCAACAGGAGTTTGCCAGTATTACCATTTTAAAACCACAAAACTTTATTAGCTGCTGTTTAGTAGCAGGCATGTTATTAAATGTGCAAATGTATCTTCTTCCTCTTCTTTGTGAACAGAAATTAGAAATACCCTTAATTATTTTCTCATTTTTTGCCACTGCAGCTCTCGTTGACCAGTATCACACTATATGGATTTGCTTTGCAGACAGCTAAAGAATTCCTTACAATCCTTAATATACCTGCTCATAAAGTTTTAGTGCACATTTATGACTTTCCTTATTCAGTGTCTTCCTCATCTATCTTGCACCTAGACTTGTTTCAACTTGTACCTAATTGTTTCAGTTTTCATTATTATAGGTTCTTATACTTTTTTTCTTTATAAATGATAAAAAAAACCCCAAGAATCTATTTCTCTGCACTCAAATTCTAAATGCAATGGAAAAATCAAATAAAGTAATAAAAAGATAAGGGGTCTTAAGAAGAGTTTTTATAAATTCAGTGAAAATACACAACTGGGCAGAACACAAAAGGCTGCCATGTAAACTCAATCTGTACCAGAAGACAAAGTACACATGCTGGAGAAAATGGGAAAACTTTTAACCAGAATTCTTACACTCTTATGCAGCAACAAGTCAATCAAACCCAGGACATAAATGAACAGGGAAGGTGGAGAAGAAAAATTAAACTTCCCTAGGTCTGGGGCTCCTGAAGGTACTTACTAACCCAGAGNAATTAGTTTCTAAAAACAATTAATTCTTTTCATTAGCAGTAATTTTCCTTAGCACAAGCCTACCAGCCACAATCACCTTGGCCACCATTCAACTTCTTAAAAAAGCAGCTGAGCACAGCACCAGGACTGATTTATCTATTTCTTTTCCATAGAATAATTTCTAAAATTCCCTGTCATATGCATACCAGAATGCTCCATTCCTATCACAGCAAGTCCAGAAACAAATTCCAGAAGGCAGCTTACTTCATACACATTCTGGCACATTTAAGCTCTCGACTTCTTTACTTCTTTTGAAGCAAATTAATGCTCAAGTCAAAATTAGGTTTTTAAGCACATGACACAATTAACAAAAATCAGTTAGGAGATGTCAGTGTGAACTTGAAGAAAGAAAAAAATATATTTTAAAAGTACTGGAAGCAATTACAAAAATCACTTATGTTAGAGAAATGCCTCTTCAAAGGTGGCTCTTGATTTATGAGGGTCAGTACACAGACTGGAGCTGAGAACACTAAACAGATGAAAGCAAACACCCAGAACCATACAGGGCTGAACCCACCATCCAGCTACCTTAATAGAAAGGATGTTGTGGGAACAAAAGGTACAAAATTCCCTGTAATCATCCTTGTAGTAAGTGGCTTTACACTGTGCCACCACCAAAGCCAAAAATATGAGGCCAATTTTCCATCTCCAGCTCTTCCCAGAAAACCCAATTTTGACCAAGGCAACAGGAGCATAGATTGAGCTGTAAAACACTGTATGTATAAACTGGCAGATAACAGATATCTAAACGGTATAATATATACATATTTTTTCCTGTGGCAGTTCCTGTTACTCACTCTTACCACTTAAGCAATAATAACTAGGAAATCATCAGATATTTTAGTACTATCCTGAAGATAAGCACAGTTTGCTATCTGATGAATTCCTAATGAATATACTGTTAATTGCATAACCTTCCTTCAGTACAGTAACTTTTCTCTTCATCAAGGGCACGGAGTAAACAGCTTCTCTGCTTTAGAGCATCCTTGTAATTAATAATATATTCTTCCCACTTCTAAATATAACCTATAATGAGATGCTTTAAAGAATTCAAGCTACACCTTTCACCAAGCACTTTTGATCAGAAGAAAACGAGCCACACTTTATTCAGTCAACAGAACCTGCTTTAACTGTGACTGTCAGCTTCCCAGCGGGCCCGATCCTGAAAGGCAGCAAGTCTACTTCAAGCAGGTCATGGCAGAAAATCCTGCCAAGGGCAGAAAACATCTTCCTCTATCCAAAACATTGTGCCTCTATCTCCAGGGATATTCCGTGCAGACCAAGGATGAAAAGAAGTATATATAGATGTACTAGATACCAAGATACTACATAAGATAGTATAAATAGATAAATATATTAGAAATACATCAGAAAATATTCTTCACTGTGTTAACTCCATGGAAAACTGCCATAAATCCATGGATCATGCAGTGAGCACTGCACACTGTGCACTGATTAGGTTTTCTTACCCACGGCATGTCCCATCTCAGAGGTTTCTCCTGGTTTCCATTGGTTAAGGCAATGCAGATCTCCAGGTATCACAGAACAGAGAACAGGCTGCTTGGTACCTCTGACTGTCTTTAGAGATCTACAAATCATGATCCACAGTTTGGGAGGAGGAAGGAGAGCGGTACTTTCTGATCCATGAACAAACTATTTTCCCTTAACCAAGTGAGACTATTTTTGCCCTGATAATTCTCCCCCAGTGATCTGGATATCCAACTACTTCCCAGATGAAGTTTGTCCTGGTGGCAGAGCTTCCTGGACCTCACAGCAGCTGGGCCAAATGTCTTTATGTACAAACTGTGCAGTTTCACTGACATCCCTCTGCAGCAGCTGAGAGAACTTCCCAGGTTTAAAAGTTACAGGACCATTAAGATCAGCCAAACATTTGTACACTAAAAGGCTGTCATTTCTACATCAATACCCCGTTTAAATGTCAGGATATCTTTAAGACAGGTATCTAGTTTGAGGTAAAGATTTCTGGACAGTGAGTCCACTTATTTATTTACCATGACTGTTAGGAGCTGCATCTTATCTCTAATTCTCTGATCTAGTTTTGGTTTCTGTTCACTGGATCAAATTATGCTGTTTCTTGCTATACTAAAGAAACAACTGTGTGTGTGATGAAACCTCTTTTTTAAAGGAGACAGGTATAAATTGATACAGGCAACTCTCAATCCTCTCCAATAAATCAAATCCCTTCTAATCAAGCCTATTTTCTATGTCTATATCATGTGAGTCTACCTTACAGCTGCTGCCCATGTCTTTTGCCACCTCTGTCACCTGTTTTTCAATTTAACATGGCCTCTAATTATCCTGTAAACTACATTTTTATAACCTTTATGCTCTACTCAGATCACATCTGACAAAATATATAAAGTATCTTATTAACAAGATTGTGAGTCAGTCAAGAAGCAGTGATAAGTGAGACAACTCCTGTTTTCCTTGGCATGCTGACATATATTTTAATTTTTTTAAAAAAATTTTGATTTATTATATTCATTTATCAGTCTCCCTGTGGTTTTATCCAAAATTAATAACATGATCAGCATGATCAGCACACACAGCTCTTGGAGCTGAACTATCTATTGCTGTAGTAGTTAGGAACTTAAGTCTTGGCCTGGACACCTTCCTTCTACAGCAGGTTCTGTACCGTAAAAATAAAAACCAAAATACAGATCAGAAAACTCACTGGCTGTGTCTTGCAACAGAAATTAGAAATACCCTTAATTATTTTCTCATTTTTTGCCACTGCAGCTCTCATTGACCAGTTTCACACTATATGGATTTGCTTTTCAGACAGCTAAAGAATTCCTTACAATCCTTAATATACCTGCTCATAAAGTTTTAGTGCACATTTATGACTTTCCTTATTCAGTGTCTTCCTCATCTATCTTGCACCTAGACTTGTTTCAACTTGTACCTAATTGTTTCAGTTTTCATTATTATAGGTTCTTATACTTTTTTTCTTTATAAATGATAAAAAAAACCCCAAGAATCTATTTCTCTGCACTCAAATTCTAAATGCAATGGAAAAATCAAATAAAGTAATAAAAAGATAAGGGGTCTTAAGAAGAGTTTTTATAAATTCAGTGAAAACACACAACTGGGCAGAACACAAAAGGCTGCCATGTAAACTCAATCTGTACCAGAAGACAAAGTACACATGCTGGAGAAAATGGGAAAACTTTTAACCAGAATTCTTACACTCTTATGCAGCAACAAGTCAATCAAACCCAGGACATAAATGAACAGGGAAGGTGGAGAAGAAAAATTAAACTTCCCTAGGTCTGGGGCTCCTGAAGGTACTTACTAACCCAGAGATTGTTATCTTTATTTTTAAGAATCCAATCCAAATAGCAAGGGGAGAAAAAGCTCAGAAACATGACATAACATCCTGGTTCTTAAGGGCTTTCTAACTTTTCCAGCAGGAAGATGTTCTTTCTGGCTTCCATTAATGAAATTAGGTAGAAACCTCTGAGACAAAGTTCTGTTGCCTGTAGAGCATGTAAGATGGCATTTGGTCTAGATAAAGTAATTTTTATGACTTTCAAACTGAAAGTACACCTCATTTCCTATGCAGGTCAGCTATAATTTCCTATGCAGCCACTTAAGACTTGAGGGAGTCTGATGTCAGAACTTTAAATAACTTGCTGCCCTCGCAGTACCTAACCTTTCCAAAACCTTTTCTGACAAGGAGACAGATTTGTCTTTAAGTAGGTTTTCCACCTGCCAGCTGCAGGAGAGAAGACAAAGGGAGCTCAAGGGGAAAGAGTGGAGCAGACTGCAGGAAGAGCTTCTCTGTAAGACTCAAAGCACCTGCCCAGCCCTGAAGTCCCACTGAAGATGAGTTGCAAGAAGCCACCATCCCTGCCTGCTAACATCAGGGACATGGGATGACTGGCAAGAACATGTGAACCTCCCATTAATCGTCCCACGCCTTGCAGAAAGGTCACTTGTCCCACTGTGAGTCAGCTCCTCAGCAGTATGGGCATCTGTGCCATCTTCCCTGAAGAAAACAGATGCCAGGCTGCTAATCTGCTTTTCAAAGAGGGAAGGGATAGCCTGGCAGGGATTTTCATTTGTCTCACAGTTACAGTCTAGTCCTGCAGCACCACATACTTCTGATGACCCCAGGATGGAGTTAATAACAAAGGCTGAGCTGAACTGGTATAACCTTTAAAATGGAAAGGAAATAGTCTCTCACAATTCCATGTAAAAAGCATCTGGAAGCATGAAAACTGAATACCAGAATATTGTTCATTCTGTGGGGTCTAAAAAAAAATAAAATCCACAAAATAGAACAAGAGGAATCACGTGAAAATGACAAAATAAAATATCTATTTCTTACTTTTTAAAATAACTGCAATATCTTGGATTGACTATGGCTGGAGCAGCATTCTCACAGCCACGTTCAAATGTACTAATTGATTGTATCAACCTTTTCAATGAAGGCAGCACTGAGGGGCCACACAAAAGCACTAAACCAGCACTAAACCCAGCACCCAGACCCCAGCACTATTTTGAAATAATGCCTTGTCTGAAAGAACCAGGGTGTACAGAAGATCAAATACAAACTGTGGGGATATTCAAAAGAGGATGTAACATGCTCTATCTGACTTTCAACAGAATAATCTGGCTTGCTCTGTCCAGCCTCTCCTGCCTAGGTCCAGTTCATAATACAGTTTTAGCTGGCTCAATCCACACACTACAAGACATGCAGGAGCTCCAGGAATAGCAACAGTTTTTTAAAATACAGATTCATACATCCATGCATTGCATGGACTGGCACGTGTCATCCATGGTTACCCTAACTGTGCCACACGTTCAAGGACTCTGTGCCACTGCTCCTCCTCCTCCTCCTCCACTCAAACCTCCCCATTCTCTCCACTGAGGCAGTTTTGATCTCTAAGGTTTGGGAAAGCGTCTTAGTAATTACAGGAATGAAATCAGCATGTGGAAAGGATTGAACTATCAGAGTTTTTCCTTTGGCTCAGCAGGAGAGAAAAATGTGTCTTGAAAGCCAGAAACATCAGCTGTAGTTCTCACAATATTTGATGAGCAGATAGGTATGTGTTCACTCCTTCTGGGACATATGTTACACAACAGCTTCCAGTGGCAGCTGCTTTACACTCTTCATAAAAAAAAAAAAAAAAAACCAACCAAAAAACAAAAACCAAGCTGGCTTCTTCCAAGCCAGGACCATAGGAGATGAATGAAAAAATCCAAGGAAAGGAGAAAAATATGTAGAATCACAGTTGGGCTATGAAAAGGAAAAAACTGATCCCATAAGTGTGAATTTTCTGATTTTGCATAATCACTGAACACACTTTCTCAGGAATCTGAATCCCTGACATCTTTTTCTTTAATTCTTTTGCACAATTCTAGAGATCTCTCCCCCATTTATTATGTATATTAATGATTACTTTTATAATTTAGTTTAAATTCGCCTTTTCTAAACATTGTTCTATTGCTTCAAGCTATTTCCCTTTGAAATGTTTTCAGAGTGGTTGTCTCCCTGGTATTTAGAAATCACCATGACTAACTCCTCATAGCTTCTTAAATATATGAAAAAAGAAAAGGACTTTGACTAATGTTACTAAATGCAGTCACATCACAGACTGTCTCCTGAAGTCAACCTTTAAAAACAGTAATAAATATTTTAAACCGTATGATGAAAATATCAGAGGCTTCCATCCCAAAGGAAACAGTCAAACACATGAAAACTCTTTGCTTTCCAGTCTGTGGAATGAAACCATAATGCAGAAGTTGGACACGTGTCTAGGAGCTGGTGTGCAGAAGCAGAGTGCAAAGGCCACTATGAGACAGACAGAGAATCCTGCACATTAAGACTCAAACTGTGCTCAGGCCACAGGTGATCTGGGGCCACCAGCAATTTAGATCTGTTCCTATTTCTGTTTTTCATTGCAAGTATCATTTTTAAAGGATAATTCTGCACTTCAAATAAAACCAGGTGTAATGCTTACATGAGCACAGTCTGGTAATGAAAGGAAGAAAAAAGAAGAATCAAAATTTTCTTTTTTTTCTCCTTGACATACAATACTGCTTAAACGTTTGTCCTTAAACCCTCACAACCAAGATTACTGGCTTATAAAGAGTAACAAGGAATATTTCAAAACAGCTTAAACAATGAATCGTGACTGGTACTGAGACAATGNCTGATCCATGAACAAACTATTTTCCCTTAACCAAGTGAGACTATTTTTGCCCTGATAATTCTCCCCCAGTGATCTGGATATCCAACTACTTCCCAGATGAAGTTTGTCCTGGTGGCAGAGCTTCCTGGACCTCACAGCAGCTGGGCCAAATGTCTTTATGTACAAACTGTGCAGTTTCACTGACATCCCTCTGCAGCAGCTGAGAGAACTTCCCAGGTTTAAAAGTTACAGGACCATTAAGATCAGCCAAACATTTGTACACTAAAAGGCTGTCATTTCTACATCAATACCCCGTTTAAATGTCAGGATATCTTTAAGACAGGTATCTAGTTTGAGGTAAAGATTTCTGGACAGTGAGTCCACTTATTTATTTACCATGACTGTTAGGAGCTGTATCTTATCTCTAATTCTCTGATCTAGTTTTGGCTTCTGTTCACTGGATCAAATTATGCTGTTTCTTGCTATACTAAAGAAACAATTGTGTGTGTGATGAAACCTCTTTTTTAAAGGAGACAGGTATAAATTGATACAGGCAACTCTCAATCCTCTCCAATAAATCAAATCCCTTCTAATCAAGCCTATTTTCTATGTCTATATCATGTGAGCCTTGTAAAGTTGTTCACAGCCCCTTGTCTAACAACCTGTCTACCTTACAGCTGCTACCCATGTCTTTTGCCACCTCTGTCACCTGTTTTTCAATTTGTTTAATGTGGCCTCTAATTATCCTGTAAACTACATTTTTATAACCTTTATGCTCTAGTCAGATCACATCTGACAAAATACATAAAGTATCTTATTAACAAGACTGTGAGTCAGTCAAGAAGCAGTGATAAGTGAGACAACTCCTGTTCTCCTTGGCATGCTGACATATATTTTAATTTTTTTTTGTTAAATTTTGATTATATTCATTTATCAGTCTCCCTGTGGTTTTATCCAAAATTAATAACATGATCAGCATGATCAGCACACACAGCTCTTGGAGCTGAACTATTATTGCTACAGCTACTATTGCTGTAGTAGTTAGGAACTTAAGTCTTGGCCTGGACACCTTCCTTCTACAGCAGGTTCTGTACCGTAAAAATAAAAACCAAAATACAGATCAGAAAACTCACTGGCTGTGTCTTGCAACAGGAGTTTGCCAGTATTACCATTTTAAAACCACAAAACTTTATTAGCTGCTGTTTAGTAGCAGGCATGTTATTAAATGTGCAAATGTATCTTCTTCCTCTTCTTTGTGAACAGAAATTAGAAATACCCTTAATTATTTTCTCATTTTTTGCCACTGCAGCTCTCGTTGACCAGTATCACACTATATGGATTTGCTTTGCAGACAGCTAAAGAATTCCTTACAATCCTTAATATACCTGCTCATAAAGTTTTAGTGCACATTTATGACTTTCCTTATTCAGTGTCTTCCTCATCTATCTTGCACCTAGACTTGTTTCAACTTGTACCCAATTGTTTCAGT
>JAAWXA010000008.1:24904799-25019652 GCA_038090715.1 Florisuga fusca
CCAAGCTGGCTTCTTCCAAGCCAGGACCATAGGAGATGAATGAAAAAATCCAAGGAAAGGAGAAAAATATGTAGAATCACAGTTGGGCTATGAAAAGGAAAAAACTGATCCCATAAGTGTGAATTTTCTGATTTTGCATAATCACTGAACACACTTTCTCAGGAATCTGAATCCCTGACATCTTTTTCTTTAATTCTTTTGCACAATTCTAGAGATCTCTCCCCCATTTATTATGTATATTAATGATTACTTTTATAATTTAGTTTAAATTCGCCTTTTCTAAACATTGTTCTATTGCTTCAAGCTATTTCCCTTTGAAATGTTTTCAGAGTGGTTGTCTCCCTGGTATTTAGAAATCACCATGACTAACTCCTCATAGCTTCTTAAATATATGAAAAAAGAAAAGGACTTTGACTAATGTTACTAAATGCAGTCACATCACAGACTGTCTCCTGAAGTCAACCTTTAAAAACAGTAATAAATATTTTAAACCATATGATGAAAATATCAGAGGCTTCCATCCCAAAGGAAACAGTCAAACACATGAAAACTCTTTGCTTTCCAGTCTGTGGAATGAAACCATAATGCAGAAGTTGGACACGTGTCTAGGAGCTGGTGTGCAGAAGCAGAGTGCAAAGGCCACTATGAGACAGACAGAGAATCCTGCACATTAAGACTCAAACTGTGCTCAGGCCACAGGTGATCTGGGGCCACCAGCAATTTAGATCTGTTCCTATTTCTGTTTTTCATTGCAAGTATCATTTTTAAAGGATAATTCTGCACTTCAAATAAAACCAGGTGTAATGCTTACATGAGCACAGTCTGGTAATGAAAGGAAGAAAAAAGAAGAATCAAAATTTTCTTTTTTTTCTCCTTCATAACCCTGACATACAATACTGCTTAAACGTTTGTCCTTAAACCCTCACAACCAAGATTACTGGCTTATAAAGAGTAACAAGGAATATTTCAAAACAGCTTAAACAATGAATCGTGACTGGTACTGAGACAATGTCATTCTGCTGTTCTGCAATGATGTGCTGATTTCTAGACAACCCAAAACTCCATGCTCCCAGTCCAACAGCAGATGGATGTAGCAATAGTGACCTTTAAATTTCAGGACAATGTAGTCCAGTTACAGCACACATTAGAACAGCAAGATGCAAAATCTGAGAGCCCATATGGAATGGATGATCTGTGCCTGAAGGCTACACAGATTCAAAACTTCCACTTTCTTTTTTGCCTTTTTTTAAAAAAAAAAAAAAAAGCTTTCACACGAATGGTTTTGAAGAAGTTGCTTAAGCTCAGTTTCTGTCAGAGCCTGTACATCTCATTGCCCTTACTGAACTAGTGATGCATGTAGACATGATATTAAAGCACGACCAGATGCCTCCCTTCCCTCTAGCATTAGAGAAGTCTGCAAAAGAAATTGCTTCCTAGAAGCCATTAATTTAGGGCATTCAGCTTAGAGGAAACTGCCTACAATGAAGCACCCAAAAACCTGCATTTAAAAAACAGTAATTTTTTTCAAAGCTGTCAGCTCAGAGCCTACAGATATTTCCTTGTGCACTTGTGAAAGCCTTGGCTTTACTTCTGACTTCACTTATAAGAAATTGAAACAATACCTTAAACACATAAAAACTGAAGAGGTGTGAAGAAAATCTAAGTAAGGGATTGTAAAAGAACAATGCTCAACTTAACAGGTCCCCATATTCTTAAAATTGCTTTGACAAAATCACACCATTCTATTTTTGCAGATGGTGACACTTGGAACCACTTCATCCACCTATGGTCCCCTCCCGGGGCAGCAGCAAAACTCAAACCCAGGTTTCTTGACTGTCAGACACAATCTCAACTTTCCTGAGCCATGTCATGCAAGTCCCCTGAGAAATGTGTACCAATACCTTCATTTCCTACCACAGTGTGGAAAGCAGAAGCAGCTGTGCTCCACCACTGGGCACCAGACTCCTGTTTAGCCCACCTACTCTTTTCATCCTCCTACTCTTAACTGCTGCTCATCCTGCCCTTTGCACAGAGCATCCTCTCATACTTCTTGCTCATGCTCTTCCCCAAATCCAACCTTAGGCTACTTTTGCCTGATCTGCAAGAATCTTGTTAACAGAATTAGATATCTATGTAACTAATCCATACCTATATATAAAAGCTAACAGTAAAGCCATGCATAGCTTCACATGAGGGATCCTTTGACCTTATTACTCTAAGATTTGTTTTACTCTTTCTGCTATTCCTCTGTTTCATTGCTCTTCCTGCTTTACTGGAGTCTGCTCTTATATAAACCTCATCCTGCAAGCCCCCATGTGAGCAACTTCATGGTCGTAAGCTCTAATCTAGAAGGCAGCTGCACAGGCCTGGGCAGAACCCCACTGGCTTCAGTAATGCTCAGTTGCAAACACAATTACTTAATTATAAAGGAAATGGTGAATGTTATTACAGGACCCATGTTTGATCTGCTTTTCTGAAGCATCCTCATGCACCCTTGGAGCTGAAATAATCATTGAGCTTAATCACAGTCTGTGAAGTCTGTGGTGGTTATTGGATAGAAGTGCAACACAGAAGGGGCTTGCAGTAGAGTAGTCAAGGGCAAAAAGGATATTAAAATGTGATTTTAAAGTGGACAATTTTTGCTTTAATCCCTCTATAGCAGTTTATTTTGCTGTCTAGCTTGAATATAGTGGATGAGGAAATGCTTCTGGGTTTCACACTGGATAAGCAGTTCAGTAATTATGGAAACAGAATGGAATTATAAAAAACAAACCACCCATAGATTGTCTTATTGTGATGTTCAACAGCATTGCTGTTTCTTATAAATGAATACATTGTGCAAGCTGGGAAGAAAGCATTGATTAAAATAATCAAAAGCCCTACTAGAAACTTAGACATGTTTTCCCTTTGTGAAAAAGCAAAGCATTGTATCTGAATGATGGTATCTGAATTACCTCTTCCAAAGCCCACTTCAATTTTTCCTCACAGATTATTTTAATTAAATCTATTATTACAGGCTAGATATTTTTTTTAATCACATAGAGTATATGAAAGCTTGGTGTAGTCTGATAAATCTGAAAAATTAGAAAATTTTACCATAGCTTTTCAACTTGATTTCCTGCCAGTCATTTTCAGCTGAAGCAGCTTGCTTGACTAACTTGGTGTTTCCAACCATGCCAGCAATCAAAGAATTTTTAAGTTGCACCTACAGATACCTGATAAGCAGAACAGCTTTTCAGCTCCTACTCTGAAAAGCTGAAATGTCATTAAACACATGGTCAGAGAGATCAGACATAAGGAGCAGTCCATAACTGGAGTTATCTACCATGTCAGGCAGTTGAAAAGTCACCACCTTTTCCCCAAACACCTACATGTGGGCAGCAGCAGAGTGGGTGCTCTGCATTTGGTACCCACCCAGGACAGCCACAGAAGTATCAACACTTCAGGGCAGATGGGGTCCAGTGTAGGCAGTGCCACTTCTCCAGGTGCTCAAGAGTATAAAGAAGACTGAGGGGCTCCTGTACAAGTGCACATGTGCATGCTGGCTCCTGCCCTTTCCTTCTCCAGCTGATCAAGAAGCAATTCTGTACCCTCAGGCTCTAGGACAGAGGAAGGCTCACAGCCTGCACACAGGCTCCATTGAGAAGCTGCTGGTTCCCAACAGTGATGAAAACAGCCTCTTCAGAAGCCTGAAACCTCTTCAGAAGCCTCTCAACTGTGGCTATGAGTCCAGCACACACCCCTGGGGCTCTGCAAGACACTATCAGCAGCTGCCCTTTCATTTTCTCCTCTTCCCAGGCTCATTTTTTTCTCTCATTCACAGAGATTATTCTTATTCTAATCAAAATAAAAATAAATAATAATAAAAAAAAATAAATAAATAAAAAAAAAATAATAAAAAAAAAACAAAACAGAGAGAGAGAGAGAGAGAAAGCCCTACAGAACACCAGGGGGACAAAATCATACAAAGGATAAAGGAACAGAGCAGCATTGAGACCATACCCATTTGTAAGAGAGATTATGGTTGCAAAAAGTGCTTCTTATCAATAGGGAAAAAAAGGCCACAAAAGGCCCTGGATGAGCAAACATAATAAAACCTGCCATGATAAGTGATAAAAATTATAAAAACAACACCAGTCTCCAGGAAGCTGCCAGAATTAATTAGGAAACAATTTTTCCTGCTACCTGAAGTCTGAAACTTTTTAATCTAAATGAAAAGATTACCTAAGTATGCTGCAACATTGGTACTTCCCATTTTACCTGCCATTACATTATATTACATCCTCTCTGTTCTACCAAAGGACTGAATACATCAAACAACATCCCGGACTTTTAAAAAATTCATAGTGAAGAAGAGAAATTGAGAGCAGTGTGACACTCCCATGTCACACCTCCAGCAGCCATCCTGCACCATTGCTGGTAACATCTGCATGGCCACAGAGGCAGTTGCTTCACACCAAGTGAAGATGCTGCTTTTTCATGCTAAGGTGAGAACTCTGGTGAGGTCCTGAAGTCAGTAAAAAATGAATTGTTGGTCAAAGAGACTAACAGAACATGAAGAAATCAGGGCCAAAAAAAAAAATTAAAATATTCAGCAGACATAACAGACAGTACTATCAAGTATGTCCTCTTTCTTATACATGTAAAAAAAATCTAAGCTTGAAAAGGCTCTGCAGCTATTAAATAATTGTTTCTTATCTTTCAGTGAACACTTCATCTTTTATATAAATACAAAGAACCCCCCACCTGTTTTCTTTTTCAGAGGATGGAACAGGCAGCTTAGATGGGAATTTTAATTGAATGTGTTCAGGCTGCTGCACAAGAATAGTGGTGTGCAGACCTGTGGCTGAGAAGAAAAGGCTTTCCCTGACCACCTACACCTTTACTTCATTACAAATATCCTGCTGGTTCACACAACTCAGCTCCAAGTTTGACACCTGCGATGTCTAGAGGCAGGAACTGAAGCAGAAACATGTAAATTTTAGCAGAATTCAGCATGTTAATCACTACTGCTCATTCACATCCCATATGGGGCCAATACACCTGCTGAACTGCTTCAATGATGTCCCATTATTTCTTTGTGTCTGTGCATATGTGCATTTTTAAATACACATGTATAACTTTACCTATATAAGTACATACACCATGACCAGAAATTAAATTGCTGACTGTCCAACATGCTAGACATGCTTCTCCCTGCTAAAAACCAAAAAAAAATAAGGGGAGGGGGAAGACATGGTTATGCATGTGCTAAAATGACAAGTGTAAACTTTAGGCCAAAACAGAGAATTCAGAGTCTTCATACAGTAACTTCAGTCTTGTACACCTTGAGAACTCAAATGACATGGTACAATGACTACCCTAGCAGTGGAAGCCGGAAAAATGGTGCAATAACTGGCTCAAGTACATTCATTTGGGAATCTGTAAGCATGTGGGGTCTAAAAAAGCTACTGAGCTAAGTCCTCTGTATTTTAATGCAAATGATTCTTAGCATGCTTTAGTATAAGTTAAAATAGAGTTATAAATATAAATATAGGTGTAAATATAAATATAGTTATAAATATAAATATAGTTAAAATATAAGGCAGAAAGGATGAGCTGAAATCTATCATCCCAAGCATCACCACTGAATAGAGAGTCCCTAGAAAGGAATCTGGAAGTAAACCAAAGCCCTGATTGAGGGCAGCTCCCTGAAGCCTACAAATGCACAGGGTGAGGATCCACAACACCCTCAGGAGTGCAGGCAGCACTGTCAGCAACCATGGCTCACCCCAGAGCACAATCTGACTGGAAGCATTTCAGAGTTAAAAATCTCCAGTGCCAGGTTTAAATTACATAAATTGTCTAGCAGAGCATGCAGAGACTGAGTATTAAACCATGATCAGTCTTAATCATGATCCTAATCCTCAAGGAAGCAGGCTGGAGTATCACGAGACCCTTATTAAAACTGCAAAAGATTTCAGTGGGAGTTTGTCCTGAATAAAACAACCCTAAAGCTGTAGAAATGGAGAAAGGAAAGATATCTACCAAGGGAAAGGTGGTGGGACTAGGGATCACAGCATCAACATATAATTCATTATGATACTAAACCACAGAAGCTATTTAAATGTGCAAAATGTTATCATGCTTTTGTTTGATATTCACTTGTTTTCCTCACACCATAATTCACCTATTAATGAAAAAGGTTTTGCTTTCTGTGCTCTTGCTGTGCAATGCTGCTTCCCTCAGTTAACAAAACATTTCAATTTTAAAATTCTGTTTTGCTTTTAATTCCTAGAAATTATTTTCTTTCCTTATCACTTATAGTAGGTAAACAAGCCGTGATCCCCCCAATAAACAAGCAAAAATATAAAAATCAGGTAACCAAAATGGCAGAAACAAAGCAGCAAGAGAATGGAAAAATGAAAATACAAAAGCAATGTAGAGCTTCTTGAGTATTTCTTAAAACCTCTTAAGTTTTTACTAGTTCAATATTTATGGCCTGTTAAATAACTACATGTACAAGAGCTTCACATGCTCAACTTGAATTTTCCTGCCATTCTCTCCTATTGAAATAACTGCAAGATTGAGTATAACCATAAAAAGTCAGCACCATCCTTTTTTATGACTCTTCCTGTTTATGAGCTACATGAATGCATTAGACCAATAGGAAAACTACCTGAATACCACTGTTAAAACTTTGTAGCAGTCAACTAGCTTAAAGCCAGTCTGAGGGACAGGAACAATGCAAATGTCAAAGCTTGCAATGCTACATGAACAAGGGAGAGTTGCAAGACTATATTGTCACTGGAGAGCAATAAAAGCATCAGAAAAGACTGATGTTTGACATCAGACATGACACCTATGACAATAGAAAAGGTATTCTCTGTTGTTTTCTATAAGACACAGCCCTCTTCAGGTGGCTTCTGAGATATAAGCTCTAAGTACTTTCCCTTGAAGGAAAAACACATTTTGTTTTGAACAAATATGACTTTAAACTCTTCAGCAGTGGTGGGATTGGAGGACAATCATTACATACCTAAATTCATTTACATGTCTAGGTAAGTAAAATGCTGAGATCACCAAAGCCACAAAATTACCAAAAAGGAGATGTAATTCACTGCCCACACAAAGTTACCCCACTCCTGAGGATAAATAACTAGGCTTTCAGTTCACTCAATTTCCCTTGATGTAAAAAGGATAATTTTATGCTTCAAGAAAAGGAACAGGATGCAGGAGAAACTGGATTTCTTTCCTCACCCTGTCAAAGACTCCTCACTCTTGTTTTTGAGTCCTTTGGGATATTAAGGTCACCTTGGGATTGCTCAACAGGGACAAACCTGGAGGCATTCAAAGCAGTTACAGTTCCACAGTTCTGTGGGAGGGAGTTTTCAAGAGTCTGGAACCCCCTGCTAAGCAGACCTACAGACTAGGTACCACACTAAGGACACAAAAATGAATGAATTATATCAAATGAATTTTATTTTAGATGTGTTAAAACTTTGACAAAGGGGAGTAAACAAGGAAAAAATTGTATCCTGGTTGTAGAATTGTGTTATTTGCAATTATCTGACAAAGTAATCTGAAGAGGTTGAAGAAACAGTTTTTGTTCAGCCATCAGAAGAGAAGGCTAAAGGAAAATTTAATTGCTGTCTTGAACTAAAAACTGGGAGGGACTAGAGAAGAGGGCATAGGATTGTTCTCAGAGATGCACAGTGACAGGATGGGAGGCAATAAGACGTCCTATAACAAAGGAAATTCAAACACAAAGGTGAGATATAGGGATTTATTTTTTTTCATTAATAAGGGTTGTCAAGCATGAAGACAGGAGTCCACTTTGAGCAGGGGAATGGACTAGATGACCCCAAGAGGTCCCTTCTATGTTAAATTCTATCATGAATTCATGGAGAGAATGATCATGGGCTGTTCTCATTTTATTCTGTCTCAATACATTTGATCACCTTGACAAATCAAAGCTTTCATCATTAGCCCTATAAAGCAGTCTAGGCATCCAGAAAATGACACTGTCTCTTTTGTGTCCTGTCACCAGGAGGATCCTGTGGCTCTGGAAAATTCCCACATCCTATACTTTGTCCTGTATTTGTTTTGCAGATGTGGTGGAAAGCTGAGATGGGGTCTTCAGCTGCTATCATCTATCAGGGCTCCCAACAGCTTACTGGAGACAGTGATGGGGGGACAACTGCAGGGGGACAGTGACAAGACTCTGGAATCTGTTGCATTCTGTGCTGGCAATAGCCAGGTTGTTTAGTGGGAGTGTTAACAAAATGCACACCTGTACACTTAACATTACCTTATTCAAGTCCTTGAATGATCTGTAACAAATTAGTCCAACAGAATGGCCCTTAATTTACATGTTCCACTGCATTTACAGTTCCCCTTCTTATCATATACACACAAACAGATCAGTTCTTAATGTTGGGGGAAAAATAAGAAATAAAAATCTCTGTTACTGCCCCAGGTCCTAAAACCTGGTATCTGGCTGTGCCTGCATGATTTGGCCTAGTTTTTATTTTTGCTACTTGGAAGTTCAATGGCCCAATGTACATGATGCCCTGAATGAGACAGCCCCTACCCTGCTCCAGCATAAATTCTCTAAGGGCAGGGAACAGTTTCTTAAGTCACTTCCCACAAAAGAGCAGTAATACCACCAAACTCAGTCGTGCAGGAGATTTGGATCAAAGAAGAATACCAGAGATGTAATAGCCTTTAGGGTGAACTGAGAGCTAGGAGAGGACTGTGCATTTGGGGGAGAGCAATACCATCAGCACTACCAACAGTTACAGAATTTTGCATCTGGGCAACTTAATAGAAAACAAGGACAGAACTGATGACCACTGTGAGAGATCAGGATACACAGCAGCAGCACACGAAGTCCCTAGGACCACAGAAAATAACCATTAAAAATCTGTCAAGTTTGACTACAACTCCCTGAACAATTTGTTACATGTACTTCAAAATGGAAAGGACTGCATGAATTAGTACTGTGATTCAAACCAGCACCCAGGGTTTGATTTTATATTCTGTTTCCATTTAAAAATCTATTTCTAGGACTGCTGCTTATTAAACCTGCCCTATTAAGTCATTTCCTACTACATGCAATATGAATTCAGGTCTCCTCTTCCCTTTTTCTCCCTTCTTACAACCTACTATACCTTTCTGTATAACAATTTCTGCTCTTAACTAGGAGAATGTCACATATCTGACAAAGAAATAAGTGGCAAGTTTATGCTGACTGCATTCCTCAATCT
This sequence comes from Florisuga fusca, assembly GCA_038090715.1. Classification (NCBI taxonomy): domain Eukaryota; kingdom Metazoa; phylum Chordata; class Aves; order Apodiformes; family Trochilidae; genus Florisuga; species Florisuga fusca. Next base: position 24,914,048 of record JAAWXA010000008.1, read on the forward strand.
CATTATATATACAAGGTCCTAAGGCACGAGTTTGCCAGCTTAGATTTTCTCTGCCTCTACTCCTTTAATTTGTGTTCCCATCAGTGTTGTTACTGTTTGATAGCACTTATTTTTGTTTTCCTCTAGAGTGTAGTGGGTGGGGGTTTTTTTCTTTTTCCTTTTTTTTTTTTTTTCCTTTTTCCCCCTTTTTTTCCCCCTTTTTTAAGTCACTGGTTAAATAATCAGAATACTTCAGAAGGAAATTTAAATTTCTTTCTTGTAAAAAGGCAGAATGATTCATTCCTTGTGCTGGCACAGCATTAGGTGGATAATACTCCTTTTGCTGGAGGTCTCTGCTAGCTCAGTAAGATTAGTGTCTTCCCTTCCCCCTCTCTCAGCTTCAAGAAACTGGATGGGAAAATAGAGAGACCTCTTCCCATCAGCATAAGCAAAGCCTCAGCATGTCAGCAGTGGCTGCAGCACAGCTCTGCAGTGATCTCCAAGACACTCATGGCTGCTTTTAATGAATGCAATGAAAAAGAATTCAAAGAAGAGACTGGGATCCTGTATGCCCAAGCCCAAATTCCTCCCTATCCCCACCAGCAGCACAGCTAAATGGTGTTTCTTTGTTCCTTCTCACCCACCATCCCATTTCTTTTCATTTAGTATCTTTCTCAAAATAATTTTTTTTTTTCTCTTCAGGATTGAATTCCTTCTCCTTTCTCCCCCAGCCTCCATCAACCCAACCTCTAAAACTGAATTCAGTCCCTTCTGCCTGCCTCTTGCAGACAGCACTGATTTCTGAGTTCACATGGTTTTCCTTCTCCTCATTTACGGGCTCATTCTAATTCCACACAGAAACAAAAAATAAAAAAGATTTACAGTATTTCTGATGATGACCTCAGACAGAACAGATTTAGCCCACAAGATGCCCCTGAATAGATCAGCTTACAGAAAAGGGGGACATTTATTTCAAACCTTATTATAAATTAAATGAGAGAAAATATATTCAGCAGACAATATATTCAGACAGACAATAGCACAAAAAAACCTGACAGAGGCAGAACACTGAAGTTTTGTAGCAACACTCCCATGTTACATGACTAAATCACATGGACAAACCTATGGATGGGGGAGCATGTTTAGGTTAAACTTCTGGCTCAAATAAAAAGGAAGAGTTAAACAGTTTCTTAAGTCATAATCACCATTTTTAAACCAAAAGGCTGGACAGACACCTTCTCAAAAATCAGCAGTGTGAATATTAATAAACACTCAGCTAACACCAAACCCACAAGAGGAAGTCCTAATATCCTACAGTACTCATCAGTCAAGAATCCAATGGGACTTAAAGATGTCCTTACACCTGCTGTTCCCAGCCACATTCAGGGGCTTGGTAAAATCCAGTCTAAAAAACAAAACTGCATGGATAGCAGCAGATGTCTACATCACTGGTGCAACAGAAGTCAGGCCAGCTGTGATGCCATCTGACCGAGCTGCAGAAGACAGGTCACCCTGTCCTGAAGATCTGGGAATGGGTAACATTCCCACAAGGAATGTTATCAGGTGAAAAGCTGAGTAACTTCAGTTACTTGGGGAACAACAAGAGCAAAGTACTCTTTTGGTTTTGGAGGGAGGTCACCTGAAAAAATGACACACAAACTGCCATCTTTAACTAAGCATTAGAAATGGGAACACAAGATCCTTAATGACAAGTCCAAGAGCACAACTTGTATTTTAAAAGCACCACAAAAGTGTTCAGAAAAAAAAGCCATTTAGCAGGTGACTATATGCCAAGAGGAACTGCCCTGTTTTGATCACTCTCACAAGCTGGAAATACTCTTGAAATGCAACAGTCAGCATTACCAGTGTGCTTAACATCAAATGTCCTATGACTATGGACAATGTCCCAGTGCTGCATTAATTGAGGAAAAACCCCAAATCTTGGCAGTAGTGCTAGTTATTATGTCTGTCTGAAAGCCATTGATTTTATAAAGCAGTGTGATCTGGCCAGAGGTGAGAAATCTCAATCTCTCAACCTGTCCCTTCCCCAGGGAAAACTCTGCAGTGCAGGCCCTTCCCAACGGCTGTGCTGCATTTCTAAAGAGGAAAATGAGACTGTCTGAGGGGCCTGCAGTCATTCCCCAGCCACAGGGAGGAAGTTCAGCCTTGCTTTTATCAGGGAGAAAGAAAATGGGGCTGGAGAAAAGGACCATACAGGACAACTCTCTATTTTGCCTCTTGCCATCCTCTTCTTTGCCCTTAAATAACACTTTTATTAGAAGTACAAATTAAAAGCAAAGTTCCTTGTTTAGTAATCCACCAGGTTCATACCCCACTGCTATCTTGAACAACTGTGACAAGAAGACCTGCAAACATATGTGAATTAACCCCACAACTGGTACTGTGCCTGCTCATTACCAGGCTGATTCTGTTTCCTCCCAAAGCAGATCAGCCTTTGAGATGTCACACATTTTGCTAACGATACAAAACACCTGGGAAGAATGTCCTTATCCTGCAAATTAAAGCCCATAGATATCAACAGTCATAAGATTAAAACTACTTGATCTTCATCTGATTAAGCGGGAACTTCAGATCCTATAAAACAAGTAAAGTTCCAAAATTCTAACTGTAGACATTTCAAAGATTCAAAGGGAAGCTGTTAACTGACAGAGAGACAAATATTGGCTTCTCTTGTGAGCTAGCCACAAGTCAGACATAGGCTTGTATTGACTATCCTTTGGATGTCAAGACACAAGTTCATGCATCCATCACACACACAAAAATTAGCTGCTTTGGCAAAAACTCCTAACTAAGCCTAGCTATCTTATGGCAAAGCATGGTGAATTTGCTTGAGAGCAAAGAAAATCTATGCCATAGAACTACACCATAGTCTTTGACCTGGTTTCAAAGCCCTTGTATTTAAAAACAAATTAAGAATTGGTCTCCACAGGTGCTGCTAGTTTCATGAGGAATTCCCAGTTCATTCAGTAAGCATATACCACAGTGTCAAGGTGACAGTGACCCAACTCCCATCAGCACCAGGGAGACATTTAAAGGGCCATCTATCTTGCTGAACAGAACCATCAGAGAAACCCAGATTTCACTTTCTTTGATGGTTTCAAGCAGAACTATCACACCAAACTGAACAAATTACTTTCCTCTCAGGACAGCTGTAACAATAAAAGGCTCAGGTCAAGTCTCTTTTGCTATACTTAAGTTTTAAGGCTGATTTCCCCAGAGAATAAAATAAGTAGGGAAAAATGGAAGGTGAAATGGCTAGAAAAGGAAGGGGAGATGATGAAGAGAAAGCATCAGGGATCTTAGGGATGCATGGCCTATACATAATCCATGCTATGGCCTCTAACAAGAGATTCACAGACAGACTGCAGGGAATGGAGCTGCTTACTTATTCAGCCCCCCTCCAGACAATCAGGTAGTGGAAGCAGCATTAATAAGACAGCTTTTAACTAAGGAGGATGCAGCAAGAGAGACAAACACATATACAGTAAATAAACATGTTAATGTAGTTACTAAAGTAATTTTTTCTGTAGCCTGTATATGGCTGCAACAATGATTCCGTTCATTTTATGCAAGAGAAGTGGATTCATCTTTCTTAATTAGGGAGAAAGTAGGACTGGTACTAGGCTTAAAAATAAAAGTATGGGTAATTTTCAAGTCTTCTATGTGCCCCATTCTGATGAAATCCTGTAAAATACTTCCTCCAACACTGTTTCTGACTCATGGGAATCTATTTGTGGAGTACATGACTGAAAATTCAATAGAATGGCTTGTAACTAGTTTCTCCATCTGTCCAAGAACAAATCTGTATCACAGTCTGGAAAACTTTTACATTTGAACGTGTATTTCATGTGATTTGAATGACCCGAGTCTTGTGTATCTTTCTGTTAAGAGAAGCAAAGTTGACATGTCATCCTGCAAGTGTTGGGTACAACACCTCCAGCTTCTCTCTGCTTTCATAAGACTCCATGTCTGAGAAACACCACTTTTCTGTGCTACTCACTGCATGCTGCTTCTGATTCATCTGACCCATCAGGGCATTCTTCTTCACCATCACATTTCCACCTGGCTGGGATGCAGTGGCCATTGTCACAAGTGAAATCCGACTCAGCACAAGTTTTCTTTGCTGCAAGAAAAAAAAAAAAAGTGCTTGGCATGAATATAAGCAGTACAGAAGAACTCCAGTATATCCAGTCCCATTATGATTGTTACTGAATGCCCTATATTAAGAAGGATTCATTTCACAATTAATACTGCTTCTCCATGGTAGAGTCAGAAAGGCAAAGACGGGTGTTTCTTCTTGCTGGAAACTCTTATCCCCCCATTATTTAAAGTGGATTCTCTTTCATGCCTTTTTCCAGACATTCAAAAACCAGGGACATAATTTTTCAAAATACATTTCTAAGGCTTTTATTATAAAACCACTGCCTGCATGAAATCAAAAGTCTACTGCATGATTTACAGACAGGTAAGACAAACAGGTCTCAGCTTTGTAGTACTAGCATCTAAGTTATCATGGTTTTATCTATGCAATCTATAAATGACTTTTTAGTTTAGCTGTCACCATACCAGAGAATCTTAAAAGCACTCTTCCAAACACTAAAAATCTTTTCATTAAATGTCAACCACCCCACACAGTTTGCTTTGCTTGCATTAATCTAGGGCTTGAAAAAGATGCCAGACATGAACTCAAGCAATTAATTGGTTTATTCCCATGTGCTGGTGACAAAGTACCACCAGTGCCCTGTAATACAAACCAGCATCTTCCCACTGCAGCACAAAATAATCTAAAGGTATCTGGTGCCCTTCAGTCCTTGGCCTCAGCATCCATGTGATCACCAGTCACTCTCTGCTTTTGCAGTGGTGACTTAAGACTTTTCTGCTAAGAACAGGACTGAGCAGCCATGCCATGAGAGTCAGGAGCAATGTCTTGGAGTCCCTTGAAGCACAGGACTCCAGGCCTGCCATCTACCTTTGTTAGGGATCAACTTACATAGGGAGTGGTGGTGGGGAGATTTGTTTCTTCCCTCTCCAAAGCTGCTGACAACCTAATAGGATCACAGGAAAATTCAGGTAGTCAGGACCTCAGGAGGTCATCAAACCCAACCTCCTCCTCAAGACAGAGTCAGCTTTGAGGTCACACCAGGTTACTCTGGGTTTTATCCTATCTTATTATAGATAACCTAAAGAAAGAGACAGCACAACCTCCCTGGGCTACCTGTTCACTGCTGAGCTGCTCTCATGGTGAGGTCTGAGCTATTCTCTGTTATAAGGTATTTCTCCATTTCTCCCAGCAAACATTTTCAGGTTTCCAGGGTTTCCTTTTTTTCTTACCCTCTTCTTTTCTTCTTACATGAGCTGCTGCCAGGGAGGGACCCACCTTAAATACAGCTCACATGCCCACACAGGAATCAAGGAGCATTGCTGTGTGAGGTGCTGGAGGGGTGTGCATGGCAGACATCAAGTACTCATTTCCTATTATACAAAACATGCAGCTTCCCTGAACTGGCATGCAACAAGAAAACACTGCAAAGCATCACTAAGCAGCTGTACAACGTCTCAGGATGCATTTTATAATGAGAAGACACATTCACACCCCTTCTGTTGCTAAATGAGCCAGATCCTGGAGGGGGGCAGGGAGAAAGATAATTTTTCTCTTCAGTCATTCAAAACCAGGTGCTATGAACTAATATAGGAAAAGAAAACCCATACCATATAGACCTTTCACACTAAAAATCCAGGCTGATCTTTGTAAGTCTTCGTACATTGGTTATCAGGGGGAGCAGACTTTATCCTCAACATTTCCAGTAAGAAAACCAAAACCTGTGAAAGTGGTAATTTCAGCATCACTTCTGAGCTTGGTTTAATATGATGTATTTAATGGTCAGAAAGGTCTGACCAGATACAGATGGGACATGCATTGGACAGCAAAGTCAGAGCACTCCTCTGCTTCATGTAAAGCTGACTGGGTAAAACATTGGTATCTCCTGTTAGGGGAAGGTTATGGCATCTACAAATGAAACAATCACACCTTCATCCAGAAACTAGAGACTACTACAATAGTGAAGACACAAGCAGCTTAATTTTAAAAATTCATTTCATTTTATGTCTCTCAGCATCCTAATTTTTCACTTCCTGTAGGAAAAATGTCCTTTGACTCATTCTCTAGACACCCAAGCACAGTGACCTTTCCACCCCAAAACAAACCTCCCCTTTTTTCTCAGCCTAACCCTCCAATCACTGTTATTTCCAGGACCTGAGGACACAAGCAGGAGGGAGGGGGTCAGAGCAGAAAGGAGCATAACCAGCATTCCCCCCACCACTGCCAACCTGCTCACAGCAGATGGTGGCACTGATTGCTTTGTTCCCCTGACTCTTGAGCAGCACAATTAATAGATTGTCAGGATTCACAAAAGGGGGTGAGAAGCAGGACTGATGGTCCCGTGGCACGGCTTGGAAGGTGTTAATGTGCTCCCCCAGTGCAGCCCTGCTTTGCAAAATGAAGCTGGGCACAAAAGGCCATCAGCAGTGGTCAAACCAAAAGATGTCCCCCCCTTGCCTACATACCTACTCGAAGGTCCAACAGTCCTGTGCCAGATAAATCAGCAGGATACAAAAACATTTTGTCCTTTTGTTTGAAGCTAAGCTGTCTAATCTCTTAAAGGAGAAGGATGAAGGGGACAAACTCAAACCTATGACTATTATATTTATATGTATACACATTTGTTTATATGTATTTATTTACTTCTATTTTTTTACTGTTTCTGTTTTTTAGTATTTATATTCCATACACTACATTTCATTTATTAATTTTTCTACTATTACTCTCCAATGCATTGGGTCACAGCTCTGCAGCCTGACTTATTTCCAATAACAGCAACCCAGATTATTCAGACAGAGAACACTGAAGCACTGTCTCATTTCTCACCTCTAATGCAAGACTGGAATCACTTTATTTCCAACCAGATTCACCCTCTGGCACTCAATCATCGTGTCTCTGGGATCACAGCACAGGCAGGGAGCAGTTAATTAAAATATCAGCTGTTTTTTTCTTCCTTTTTCTTTTTCAAGTCAGATAAGCTTTTCTATTAATCTCCCAAGTTACACACCTTTCTTCTATCAATTCACTATTAAAAATTCATTGAGGCTCACACCATAAGTTGTCAGTAGTGCATTAAAATGTAATATAAATAAATACAACCCCTTTTAGACAGTCGGGAGGACACAGGTTCATTTTATGGTTTCACCTGGCTCAGAAATAGCCAAGTAAAATTAATTGTTCCCCTGAGATCCATTTCCTTTGCTATAAGCTGCTCAGGCAGCTCTGCTCACATGTCTCTTCCAAATGAACATAAACAAACACGGGTAAGTAGCCACAGCATCCCTGAGCTTCTGCTCCTCTGGGGGTAAACCAATACCTGGAACAAGAGAAGAGGAAGGCTGCTGAAGCATACACAGTGCCTTTCATCTTCTCCCCTGCTAGGATGCAGGGAGTGACACCAAAGAGCCTGCTTTTCTTTTGCCTATTGCTTGATTTGCCTTTGGTACCTGCTTCTTCTTTCTCACATCTGCAGCTGAGCAGATGCAGCAGAAACTCCAGGGTGGAAGTCGGTGCCTGTGAAACCATCGGGCTCAGTGAGCCCTGAGCTCAGGCAGCTTTCCAAAGGAAGATTTGGTCAGTGGGTGTTATTCCTGCTTCTCTTCCCCCAGAAGAATGGCAAGGGGGAAAGAGAAGGTTTCAACTTTATTCAGCCATGATAGAAAAATATCCCATCACACTGAACTGCAAACTGCACTGCACCAAACCAACACGGTCCCTTCATTTTGCAAAGCATCCTTTTTCCTTTCCATTGTTTGTGTCTCCCCTGAACTGCAAATAAGGATTCAGGGTTCACTCCTGCAGCAAATTAAAAGCCAGGAATCCACAGGGACTGGTTTAGAATATGAACATTTATGTAGGGAATAGATTAAAAAAAGAGTCATTTGGGATTCATATAATTAGACCAGAGGAAATAAATATATACTGATAGGGACAAATCCTGTACGGGCTAGGAGCAAGGACTGGATGATCTAAATGTGACTCCCAACTTCCAAAAACACCTCTATGAAAGGTCAAATGCCTGACCCTAAAGCCAAATAGTTAGTTGAATCTAACTGAAAGGTTCAACATTTATTTCTTCTCCCTCTAATAAAGCCCAACATCCTCCCAAGCCTTCAGTCACTCTGTTTAACCTCACTTAACTTTTGCCTCAGTTCTAGAGGTTTCAGGAGGCAGGAACATCATTACAGTTACTCTTTATAAGATATCAGGCCCTCTGTGATTCAACATCCAACTCATGCATTTGTTTATTCATGTTTTGCACATCTGCAATACTAATACACTGACAATTTAAGCTCTTGCTACTCCCAGTTTCCCAAGCACAGCTGAAAAGCAGAGTGAACAGATTTCCTCTTTTATCAGCAGACTGTGAGCAAAGCTGTAGCTGTTCAACAGCAGCAGTGATGTAAAAGCACATACAGAGATAGGTTTTCTGATTACAACTTGCCTGTAAAGAATAGTTAAAACAAAGATATATATTCTTTTGCCTAAGATAATGAACCTCTACATAGTAATAACAGATTCCAAATACAGGATTTTAAAATTGTTTTGTTCAAACTCTGGGTTGGGAATCCAGACAGAAACCCAGCCTGATGAGAGCATCCTGGGACAGGAACCTGTGAAGCCCTCCCAGACTGTGCTCTCTTCCCATTCTTCCCACCCCAGTAACTGTTTGCCAATTTCCACCAATTCTGAAAGAGGAGAAAGGTGTGAAAAATAAGTCTATTCCTACAAGTTTCATAAAATTGGCAGCTGAATAGAGAATAATCAAAATTAAAGCTCAGCAAAGGGAAATGAGAGCATAAAAGGGGGCACTGAGCTGGATCTGTGGCATTTTCTGCCATCCAGATGAGGCTCTGCAGTTTCTGCACCTCATAACCAAGGTAATTTTATCACAGAGGAAAGAGACAATTAGGGATTAAAAAACAAATGGCCAAAAAGCAAACTCCCCAGCCACTGAAAACTGGCTTCATTTATTCTGCTACCTTCATTCCTTCACACAAATCCCATTCCTATTTTAACTTCTGAATCAACAGCAGATCTCCCATCAAACTGTGCCTGTTCTTATTTGAGGTCAGTATTCAACCTTCTTACAGAAACCAGTTCATCCAGGCTGCTGTAAAAAATAAAATAAAGTAAAAGACCATACAATGAAAGTTTTGCTGTGATCCTTCTACAGTAGTAAAACAGCACCATGCTGTAGGATGTCAGAATTGAATGACGGGAGGTCAGAAAGGGAAACTGAAATTCATAAAACTATTTCATTTCATGTTGGGAAACTTCAATGGCAACTTTGATCAGTGGTTACCAGAGCTGCTAACAAGACTCCAGATGAGAAGAAGAAAAACAGCATCACACAAGTTCAGGAGCTTAAACACAGACCATTGCCATCACTCAGCCCTGAGAAGTGCCAGTGGCAGCTTGAAGTATAACACAGGACACAAGAGAGCTCTTCCCAGAACAAAATGCATCATTATTATGGCTCACTCTGCACCTCTTAAGGACCTCAATTAATCCAGTTTCACAATGAGCAAAATACACCCTAGCTGAATCATTTGCTTGGGCCAAGGAGGTTTTCTGCTTACCAAGAGAGAGGTAAGGGGCTGGGCTCATTACTGAGCCCTTGAGAGAGATTCTGGGCTATGCCAAAACTGGCAGCAAACAGTTGTCTTCAGTTTCTGACCTCAGTCAACTCTGGACTGCAAACACAGCCACCCTGACATTGTGAATGCCACTCTCATATAAAAATGCCCAGCAATACAAGAATGCAATTTTTACTTTTTAATTCAGAAGTATGTTCACCACGGATTTGATACATACTCCCCCACCCAGAAAACTCTTGCAGCAGAGACTGAGCCCTTCATCAGAGTACACACCCTTGAAAAAAACTCTGTGGTATTGATCCCAAATCCTTTAGCCAGGTTACATACCCAAGGGACATCTTAGTCCTCTCTTAAGGAGATTTGAAAATTCCATCCTGTATCTGACACAACAGTGCAGCCCAAGTACTCTCAGTTGCTGCTGTTGACACAGAAGCAGTTTTGCAAAGGAGGGAGTGCAGGAAACTCAGCCTGAGGTTTCCTGGTCACAGCAGATAAGCAAACAGCTCTCCAGCCCTGGCTGTGCTCTTACTCTGGGCACCCAAAAAACTGTGTTGAGAGCCTGACCCCCCCCCAGCAGCCCCTCTGCCAGAGGCATGGGGATGGCCGCAGGTGGGTACTCACTGCCAAATCCCTGGCTTGGGAAATCCCAGGAGAAGGTTGGTTTGCAAAAGGGCAACAGGTAAGATCTGAGAGTTAAAATGTCATGAAATTCTAGTGGATATGGACTATTAAATCCTTTTAATTTTCATATAGCTAAGGACACCATGAAATTATGAAAGGGAATATTTAACCACTCACTGAATCTGGCCACTTCTTTTTTGATGCTGCTATCTCAGCAAGCCATCCCATTTACAAAGCAAGATTAATCAGATCACCTCAAACAGGCAGTACTCAGACACAAACCACACTCTCTTTGATACTCCACATGAAACACACTTTAAAGAAACTTCTCCACAAGCCCCCCTGAACCAGCCCCAAAAACAACTGATTGAGAAGAGCTTAGGTCAGAGGGTTTGGGACTGCTTGAAACTGCTACTGCTGTAACAAAAATATAAACAGGCAGCTGCAGAGTCTAAACTAGCCCTGCTGATCAATGAAATCAAATCAATTAAATGAAATGTAGAGATTCCACCTGTGATTTTCATTCGTATCTAAGGCATCCACCTTTCTGCATTTTAAATGGCAGTGCGTGTAACGCCCTATTTAAAATTATTTAACTACATTCTCAGTTTAAGATGAGGAAAATAGCAGAACCTAATTACAAACTCTGAAAAGCAATGGAAAACACAAAAGGCTGAAACAGAATTTTGTTCTGTCTGAAATTAAAGTGACTCCAACTAACAAGTACATGTAGCCTTGCTACATCTACTCATGCAATCAAAGCAAAACTGAAAAAAAAAATTTTCCCCAACTCGTCCGCAGGTTGCTGCTACCATTTCAGATGTCAAGAAGGGGCTGTTGCTGTTTTTTCCCCAAAATATACAAGTCGCCCTAATGAATGCAGCCTTTGTCCCTACAAACCATGCTTCACCAGTAGGATAGGCAGGAATGCCAGAAGAGAATCCAAGGACAAAATGACCACTTGGACTGGTGTGTTCCTTCAGGGACATTAAAGGTCTCTAAAAAGTACCACTTGGGTTTCAAGATGAGTTCTCCATTTGGATTTCAAAGGCTTTGGCTGGCAGGGCTCAAGGGCTTTGTCTTAGGGAGCTTCTCAACAGGGAACAACCCATGCAGAGAGGTCAAGCACTGCCTCATTTCTGAGGAATGTGCTCCATGATCCTTCAGGCAAGGCTCCTTCCAACATCTGCTCCCTCCATTTTTCCTTTAACTTTCCTGGTTGTTTGGTTTGGTTTTGGGGTTTTTGTTTGGGTTTTTTTTTTTGAGATCCACTGTTGAAGCATCAGTCATTTTTTAAGCCGTACACAAAAAGTTACCTCCAGGAATCCACATCATCTCACTGTTCAAGTCTCTGGAGTTTTAAAAAAACTAAACAAACCCACAAGAAAACCAACCCACCACCCATTTTACTTGTAAACTGGAAAATCACATCCTTCTGGCAGAAGAAGGGGAAAAATTGACAGGTTTTCCTACCAACATCTTTAATACATCCCCAGCTTCACTCAGGACCAGGCTGACAACCCTACTCTGCCTGCAGTCACCTCTGGCTACCAAACCACCCCAGTGCAGTGTGGCAAATTGTCAGTGTCCAAACATGCTCACTGACAAGGTCTTCCTGATGCTCATTCTCATACAGTGACAAGAAGGCTACAAAGTGTAAAGACAGATTTGGGCTTCAGAAAATATCATTTCTGTTACAAGATTAAGCAAGTACAGAAGTACTTTCCAAAAGGACTATCAGAAAGCTTGCTCCTATAACATGAGATCTGAGGACTTGAAACAAGCAAGTCATGTGTGTCCTCTATCACAGCTACAAGGACACAGACACATTAAATTACATCCCAAAAGCCATGCAGCAAATCTGCAGCATTGCCAAGGATCTGACCCACACCTTTCGGCTCCATCTGCTTGGGAGGTGTATTAAATCCAAGAAAACAATTTTCCTCTTTATGGAAAAGAGCAACCATTGTTCTGTTGGGGAAGTTGAAAATGCTTCCAGAGCTCCATATTGCTGCAGTCACGACCTCTTCAAAGAATTTGGTATGCTCTGAGTTACCCATTTGTTTCTAAATATTTCTTTGACTAAAGCTGGTCTAGGCTGACTTTTGCTGACAGAATTGCCAGCTTTGTCTGTCTGCTTTGGAGTTTGTTTTGCTTTCTCTTAACAAGCAGCAAGACATTGTTACAAGAAAAAAAAGCTCTTGGGTGGCACCTACGTGTATGTTATTTCGCAATGAAGGACGTTTGCAGATTCCCCAGGAGGCACTTGAGGTTTTTCAGTCTATTTCTGGGAATTAAACACTAGGGGCCATATTCTATCCTGACGAAACCAACGAAGCCCATGAATAATTATTGGCCTCAGTGGTCTCTGTGCAAAATTGGACACAGATGCTGTTACGACACCCTGTGATGTCTGCTTTCAGTATAAAGCTCAGCCAAAGTCAGTTATGTGCCCCAAGGAGGCATCTATAAATGTCTGATAGGATGGTCATAGAGATATAAAAGTGCTCCTGCACAGAACATAAAAACACTTAAAAAAAACAAAAACAAAAACAAAACCCAGACTCGGAAGCTTGGGAGTGATCACAAACGTTGGAGTCTTCAGCCAGGCTGGTATGGTGCTGCAGCCCCTGGAGCTTCAAAAATCATTAATATCCCTAAATTATTAATGGTTCTCTCTCTCTCCAGTTAAACTATCAACACCTTGATTAAAAAAAAGCCAGACTTCCTGAGAACAAAGTGTATCAAAGGACATTTCTGGTAGCAAATACACTAAGGCAGAAAAACACAAGTTGTGTGAAGTTCATGGAGCAATTTTGGTTCCCACCTACAAACACACCTATGGCTGGTGTGACAGTACCCAGAAAAGAGAAGGGCTATACTTTGCCTTCAGTTATTCAGAAAAGGAAAGAGAGGAAGAGAGGAAGGGCACATGAATGCCTTTCACCAGGCAATACTGAGAAGGGATATAAGGAAAGGAAAGCCTTCCTGTACAAAATTTCTGCCCTATTTGATGTTTTTAAGGAATATTCCTTTTTTGTAGGCGGTGGTAACAAAGGGCTACTATTTATTGCCTGGGTAATGCTGTTGCATTCAAACGTTACAACATAAATATTACAGGGGAGACACCATGCTGCTGAAGTTCACATGGAGGAAGCAAATCCAGAAGTCCCAAACTCTGCATGTTTTCCCCTTCACTGCCAGAGCCTGCCCTTGCACAGCTGTGTGTGCTTTTCAACAGGGGCTGCAAGAGCATAAAACACACCTGCCAGGAAGCAGCAGCAATTTCACTGATCACCTTTGCCACCAACAGCAGAGCAGTGAGATTATGCACTGCAAATCCCCCAAACCGCAGGAGAAGTCTTTTCCTGCTGCAACTCAACCTTAAAAACAGCCAGAAGGGAAATGTATATACCATCTAAGCCTTGCTTTGCAGAACCTGGCTTGGGTCCAGGATGCATGCTGTTACTACAACTGTGTGGAAAAACAGCAACCTGATATTTACACCTGCAAGTTCTGTGACTGTAAGCGCAGTAAAACACACGCGCGCGACATTGCTAGGAACAAGTATTAAATGTTCCCAAAAACGTGTTGGTTGCCAACAGCCCAGGTATCTCTGATTGGGAATATAAATTACCCAAATCCAATGAAATCCTAGTAGCTCAGCAAAACTCAGTGCAAACCTCATAAGCCCTAATAAACCAAAGAAAAGAAAAAGGGAAATAAAGGAGGAAAAAAGCTCTTCAAGAGTCAAGACAAATGACTGAAATCGTGGACGTGAAGACTCAACCCCCTCCATGGCAAAAGGATGCTTTCTGTTGGTAGGAAATACAGAGAGGGGACAAGGGAAGGGTCAGATCTGGGATGACTGAGAAAGTATTGCTGGTTCTGTCCACAAACCCGTGTGGATGGCCTCAGGGGTAGGCTACATGGGTCTATGTTCCCAATTAGAGAATTACATGTGCAGCAACACACCTGAGCATTTTATTTGGCAGCCAAGAGCAGAGGAAACAAAGCTGCTACTTTGCTTGGTTGTACTGCATTTATTTATTATTAGAAGCATGTAATGTCACTTCTCTACATGGTCCAGTTGCTTCATATTGGATCAGTGCTGGCTTTTTCCCCCCTGTTCCTACCTTAATCAATAAGCTGCAGCATGAAAAAAAAATGTGCTATACGGTTAAAAAAAAAAAAAAACACGACATGCTGGAATTTAATTTTCTGAGAGACTAAAATACTACAATTAAAAAGCCCATCTTCACAGTCTTGGAAGAATGAAGGGTCAATAACAAGGAAAGTAGTGTGAATTTTTCTCAAGTTTTAATCCAGTGTTTTCAGCTCTATCCTAATTTTCTATTTGCTTTGTTTTTAGCAAGATTATGACACATTTTGGGGTAAAAATTTTTTTCCTAGGATTTTAAAAAAAAATTTTGCCCCTTTTGACCATTGTCCCTAATTCTTAAACTGCTTCAGACAGAAAAAGCAGAAATGGAAAATGGAAAGCAACAATTAGCATGCCACAGAAGAAAAAGTATCCACAGAAAATCTCTACACCATAATATACACTACCAAAATGTGTTATTATGTCGTAACAGTACACATGGTGTAAGAACCTGCATTGAATTAACTGGGTAGCAACACCTCAGGAAGGTCCAAGATGATAGAAAAAATTTAGACCCTAGTTCTTAGGCAGACCAGTGCCACGGATGTCCCTGTGTATGTACCTGAGAAAATCTCTTTTCCCCAGCTCTGTAAAGATGACGTGAATTGCATCCAGTGACTAATTTGCCAGGAATCTTGCTTTTTAAGACCACTGAATCAGAGCCCTGGGAATTGTAAGAGATTGCACACAAAAGCATTTTTCAAAAACGTCTCCAAAGCCAGCATGGTTTCAGACTGAACAGCAGGTTCATCCTCTGATCCAAGTCTGTTACAGCGGAACAGTGCCAAACAAACGTCTGTTAATGCTCTGCCAGGAAGCAGGAGAGGATGGGCTCTTGCATTACATAAAGTGAAGTGGTCAGGTTAAAAGTTAGGCATCGGTCATGCAGTTCCTCCATTCAAGCCCAAACCTCTCCACCCATCATCATGTGTTGTCAAATTCTTTTGTACATTGCAATATTAAATACTCGTGCCCCAGGGATGCAAAATGAATAGGCACAACATGGAAATTATGATGCATGCAACAATACCCTTCAACCTATTAACAAGTATGACCAAGCTTACTTATTCTGAGCTTTCTAATTATCAAAGCAAGAAGACATCAACAGCTACTGTGTCACACTGACAGGGCCTTCAATGGCAAATGTGGTTCAAAGGTCCACAGGAAACATAAAAAGACTTTGTCTTTTCATGTAAAGAACAAAGGTACCATGTGGCACAGCATCACACGTGCAATTAGTCAGGAAAGTTAATACAGCAGAAGCAGATGGTGGAACCATGTCAACATTTTCAGTGGGCACATTTCCCCAGTCTCAAGTAGCTGCAAACTGAGGTCATGTTGGGAGCAGCAGGCAGGCTGTCAATAAGCTGAACCACATCAGGGACCAACGTGACCCTTTTGTGTACCTGCATGAGCTATCTGTGTCCTCCCACCTCTACTGGCAGAGCTCCTAACTTTCAGCACTTCACCACATCCCCACACCACAGAATCCCTAACCCTGGTTGCACTGGGAGATGCTGACAGGGAAGGGAAAATTAAAAACACACCTTCTGTGGCTCTTTCTGCTAATTTCTGCTGCCAAATGCTTTACAGTTGGCTCCTACAGTGCAGCTACAGCACGTCCCCTCCAAGTACTTCTTACACTCCCAAAGAGCAGCTGCTCCTCCTCCTGACACTTCTCACCTTCCAGCCCTAAAGCTCAGCTAACACAGGACAGGAACAAAATGCTTCTTTTTCACTGATCACACTGGATACGGAGAAAAAGTGAAGAAATACAACCAAGGAATCACTGTGGTTTGTATGACTTTGAAGTAATGAAGCCCTGCACAGCTTTCAAAGTCTCCTCTGCTGTTATTGTCAACAAGTTCTGCCCAGTTCTCCAGCTCCATACCTCATGGATTTCAATGGTACCCAGGTGAGGACAGCAGGAGCTTTCAGATCTCCAAGTCATTTAATAAAAATAAAATCAACAATCAGCAGATAGAGTCTAACTGTGTGTATGCTTCAGCCACTACAGCTGCTGAATTCTGCAAGCCTGGGTCCAATCTGGTTTCCTTTAAAGCTCCTGGCAACCTATTAATTAAAACACGTTATTTACAGCTTCCAGGAGCTTGAATCCATGGGATGCACCTGATGGAATCCATGCAATTTTGTACAGACAAGTCATAGTGAGAGGCTCCATTCCTGCTCTTCTCTGCTCCCACATTCAGCTGTTTCTTTCCCCACGGGTTGTCCATGTGGAGCTGCTCAGCCCGGACCCTCCGTGGTACAATCAGCTGCCATGGGAATGGGCAGGAGGCAACAAAGGACCTGGGAGCCTCTTGCTGGAGATGGAGGAGTTGCAAGGCAACAGCACAGGAAGGACAAGACAAAGAGAAACCAGTTTGCCCGCTGACCCTGAAGACAAACAACCCCCCCTTTGTGCAAGGAGGCATTGATTAATAGAGCTTCCCCCCCAATTTAAGATACCAAGCCCCTTCCAGACAAACACAACCAGGGCAGGTGGATGGAGCATCCCATGTTTAGCCCTATGCAGCAGTCCATCCATCAGTGTTCTGTGGCAAAACATCAACACCAAAGCAAACCTGGAGGAGGTGTAGCTTAACTTACTGAATAAGCAATCCCCATGTCACTTGTACAGCAGCACCAGCTGCAGACAGATCTCTACTTTCAGGAGGAGTTTTTCTTTTTTTACTCCATTATTAAGTAGTCACACTCATCAGCAATTCCCTTGACTTTGTAAGGAAAAAGAATCTTAAAACATATATTAGAAGGTATGACTGACAAGCATAACATAGTCTACTGTGTCTTTGAACTGATTTCCAAAGGTGATTTTTGAGAATAAAGGGAATGTAAAGTTCTGTGGAACCCTGAACTTTCTACTGTTTAAGTCCCACATGAACACTGCTGAAAGATCAAGTACTGTAAGCCCCAGACAGATACAGATACAATCCTCCCAATGATTATTTTTTTTCCTCCCTCTATGCATTTCTCACGTATTTTTTTTGTGAGGTCAGTGACTTACCTATGTAAAGCTTATGGAAACCATCTTTAATGAGACATAAAAAGGAAAAAACTCTGTGAAAATAAGCTGCTATCAAAGCCTAATAGCTTTCTTCCAGCAATACAAAAGTGGGCTTTGGCCTTATTCTCCTGGGGTTCATTCACAACTGAAATGAAAGCAAAAAGTAAAGCAGGCATTTCTTGGATGATGCAGAGGCAGCTCTGTAGATTTCAGTCTAATTCCGAACACCCAACCTGCCTGCACCATGCCCTCAGCTGGTGTGAGAAATGGTTTATCTCCTCTGAAGTCACTGTAGCTCTTCCAATTCAGATTAGCTCAAGCCTCTTTCACCAAGATGTATTGCCATAGCATATTGGCATTATAGAAGCCCAGACTTAACTGCACTACAGAAAAGGTATTTTTTAACCACAAGAAACCCAGAAACACAAAAGTTTTTATCAGACTTGGCTCTGGATTAAGTCTTTGTCACTGTGATTTTAAGAACTTCTATCAGTGTTTTTTATAGGAGACCAGTGACCATGAAAATGCCTCTGAGATGATTGTTTTATTGTTTTCTCTTTTCCAGCATTGCCCATTCTGTACTGGGTCACAGGTGACAAATGTACAGAATGTACAGCAACTCTTTCTATCCAGGGCACTTGGAATGAAATGCCAGATGTTTGACAAGAAAGTCAGCAACATGTTTCTTGACCGAATACAGTTATAATAGAGTCCTAAACCTGCAACACCTCAGTTATTTTCTGGGTCCCCAGCACTAACATACTCTTAAAGCTTAATCTATGTGTACAATTCTACTTCAGCAGGATTTTGTTTTCAAGTTCATCTTGTAAGCCTGTTACATGATATTTACTGACAACACTTCAGGCTACCACTGTACTACAGCTGAATGATCCACAGCCCCCAGCTAATCAGTACCCTCTGGAAATTAAAAAGTACCACCAGAACCAAAAAATGAGATCCAGGGGTGAGGATTCTGCCTCCAGCAGGAGGGACAGCACCGCCAAACCCAGCATGTCAGAAATCAAGGAACAAGCAGAGCACTCATTTTCATTTGTTCCTCCAAACTCTTCTCTAAATAGCAGCACAGGTAACACCATACAAAGACCATGGCTAGAAGATAAAGTTAAAAGATTTTGTAACTATCAAACACAGTTCAGCCTGTCACAACCAGAACTGGGACCGGTGAGTAATACCAGAATTAAACTTCCCCTCTGTAAATGGTTTCCAGTCACCTAAGTGTTACCAAGACAACTCCAGCAACCAGAATGCAAATTACCTTTGGGGTACCACGGTAAACTCTGAGCAACTCACCAACTCTGCATGCAAATTTAAATCACAACAATTTAAATGACAACTGTGTAAACAGCAGAAACTATTAAACTATCACAGGAGTCAATGCTACTATAGTCAGGAAAAATGTTACTGGAGGCAGCAACAAAACAGAGCAAAAGGAGGAGGAGACACACATAAAGAAGTTCAGACTTGTAATTCATGAGTGCCAGACAAGGGCTTCCCATTCCCTAGGAAACATCACTTTTTCCCTTGACTTCTTCTTGTCCTGGATATTGACAATAAATAAGTCCCCACGTTGGGGCAAAACTTTGCATGTAAGAAAGCCAGGCAGCTGTGGGTGCCAGGAAATGCCCGGTTATAAACAACCCTGGAGCTCTGCATCTCAAGGATTTTATTTCCGACAACTAGAAAAAAAGGAAGAAAATAGAAGAAATACACCTTCTTTTGCCTTTGGCAATGATGTGGGAGGCAGCCTTAAAACTCAGTGTTACAGAAACACGGGATGCACAAAACCTTTTGCAGAAATGCTGATAAACCAAGCACAGCAGCAGTTATGGTACTGGCTAGAAAAATTAAGATAGTAAATAGCTTTAGGGGGTGTCACTATAAGGACCTAAGAATTTTAAGGTACATGACAATCTCAGGGACTGAAATATGAGAATGAGGGAGGGGTGAGAAACATAGAAAACTGCACTCCCCATTAAAGCTAACAGACAATAATTATTATCCTGTCAGAACATTTTTCACTGGAAAGTCCCAAACACTTTCCAACTAGAACATATGATTGGAGGCAGATTTTCTGGAGGAGATCAGTGCTGAAGTATGCTGATCAAAGAGGACCCCAAAGAGTCCTGCTATGCAGTCATCAAGAAATCTCTCATGTTTTGGGTCAAAAAGATTTCAGAGACTGAGAAGTTTGTATTGTTAATTGAGTCCAACTCACTGGATGCTCAACTGGATAGTAAAGAAGCAGACTGTATTTTCCCAAATTCTGTAAATGCTGGAGCCTTTGCTGCTAGTGCAAGGAGCCAGGGAGAGGCTGTGGTCACCGTGGCAGAAAGGGTGGATCTGATGGAAACCTAGATCTTTAGTGATGACTCAGGAGAAGATAAAAATAGGATCAGGGTGGGCTATGTGAGCCAAATAACACTTGCAATTGGGGAACAGGGGTACAACAGAGCATGACAATCATCAGTTCTAATGACAATGTGCTGAAGCAGCTGTGCCCTACAGCAGGACCCTCAAGGGGCTGAATAGCTACATCAGCAGGATATTCAGAACCTGCCAATGACTTTCACCATTTTTTCACTATTTTTTCCGTCGTTGAATCAATCTGGCAGCTGACTGAGGTTAAAGGCTTCAGAACTTCCCTTAGGCTTTCCAGCTCATTAACAACTTGTCTACTCCTTCACCCTCCCTTCCCATTTTAAATCAAGATGTAAGTTTTAGCCCAAGCACTCGGGTCTGGCCACATCTCACCCTTGCATTGATCACCTCACTTGTGCCCTGTTTCATAAGACAGTTCCCTTTGTAGCAGAACTAAGCCTAAATGGAAAGCTCACAACTCCAACCAGAGGCCTCTCAGTGTCCTGCTGTGCTGCACTGTGGTCCCTGGACTCCCTGAAACCTTCTGGCCACCCAGAATACAGGAGAAAAGCTAGAAATAGCTCCAAGGATCAACCTGCATTCAGAAATGCTCTACTACTGGAGTAGCCACTATGAGGAGGGAAGAGCAGGGGAACTCAATGGCACTAAAGAGCTCAGCAGAGAAAAGGCAGTGTGATGAGCTGCAGTTCCCACCAGGCTCCTATGAAGCCTGATGCACAGCCACTGTAACTCCAACTTCAGTAAAGCCACAGCAGGACTTCAGACTAGCCCCCTCTATGCCATCCCTTCAACAAACAAATGCTGAAATAACTGCTAAATACTGCCAGCTTATTACTAAATTCAGAACGTTTAGTTTCTTTAAAAGTTTCCTTAGCTCCTTCACTCTGATTTCCAGGCTTTACACTTTGAGGTTCTGTGCACCTTCCCACTTGCTTAACAGCCTCAGATCATAAAATCTGAAGACTATGTACCTCTGAGGAGAAACCATGCTGCCCTTCAATTAGGCAGAGTCCTTCATAAAGTTACTGAAGCACTAAAACCAAAATTAAAAAAATACTGATTTCAGCACTGTCTTGAAGACAAGAACCAAAGGAAAGCTGCTTTCAGAACACTTGTCACATCCCAGGGTGCTGAGTGTACACTAGCAGCTGGCATTGGGGACACAGCAGCTGAGGGGTTTGTGGTACCACAGGGATGCTGGAGGCAGCCAACCAGAGGCATTGCTTCTCCCTGTGCTGACAATTCCTTCCTTCTCAGCCTGGAGGAATGCTGGATCCCAGAGACACTTCTGTTGCACAATCCCTCTGCAAGTCAGTAGATGGAATAAATACAGAGTCCTTCACTTCTCTGTCAGGTCTTAAAAACTACAATAATCAAGGCCAAGCAGGCAGATGAAAGAGCACTATGCTCAGTCAGAACTCCCCTGCTCACCACCCGTTCCCTGAAGGACACAGCTCCCCCTGATTGTTTGAAAGGGGCAAGGGAAGGATTCTTCCAAGACATCCTGCTTCACACCTTGGGAAGAAGATGCTGTTCCTGCACTGGGAGTGGCACAGGGCTAAGCCATGGTGAAATACATGAACCTGGTCCTGCTTGCAAGCCAGCAGTAAGACTGTAATTATCATCAGCACCAGCTGTAACCCAAGTACAAACACACAGAGGGTTTCTTGCAAACTGGCAAATAAAGGTGAGACAGAAGAGAATCAAATGAAATCCTCACTCTGAAAAGAAAAATAGAAGGGGCATAAAAAAAGATCATCTACTTTGTGACAGCTATAAGGAACAGTTGCTAAGGAGAAGCTGCGTGGCGCTTCATCTCTTCCCTCCATTACCAAGTGTTTGTTTTTCCAAAAGCAGAAGATGGGAATGAAGAAAAACAAATCTCTTGGAAAGCTGCAAGACGACAAGAACTGCAAATTACTGTTTGGTTCTAATCACTCTGTCCTACAGTACACAGCACTGGGAAGATCAATCCCAATATCAATACTCAGCAGGTGACTCCTGATTTCAGTCCATGTGCACATTTCTTCATTAGCTGCCTCTGGGAAAGGAACATGGAGACAGGAGTCCATGTGCATGGCAGGGAAATAACTGCACGCTGTCTGTGATACTCTTCTCACACATTTATTTATTTTTGCTACACTAAAAATAAGCAAAATAATCAATATGAAGGTAAAACCATTGCCAGGTCAATTCCAGCTCAATTCCAGGTGAGGGAATCACCTAACAAGTATCCCTGGACACACATGGCAATTTAGAATTAAATGATACATTAATCAGGACAGACCTAAAAACAACCACCACCACCCCAAAAAGCAAACAGGAAACCCAAATCCCAACTGCCATCAAATATGGAGCAAATGCAAAATCAAGAAGGCAGAGGTTTCTTCAAACAGCCATATGGAAACTGCAGCCCCTGGTCAGGATGCCTTTGTCCTTGTCATTCACATGTCCAGCAGAAGCAGGTAACACACAGACTTACCCATCCTCCCTCCCCCTCCTTCAGTTCTTTTTAGGAGAGAGGTGGAAGGGAAGAGTGGGTTGGCAGAATAATTATGAGAGAAGGAAGGGGCCTATGCACCAACATACACCAATGTGCAAACATCCAATCTTCTGGAAGAATAAATGACTCAAGGATGTAAAGCTGCCAACAGTTAGCAGAGCAAAATCACTTACAATAATTAAGTAAGAAAGCCCCTGATTCTCTGCCTTGTGAAAAAGAAAAGTTTCTTTTCTCAGAGCTGTCTCCCTTTCCTTTCCTCATCTCTCAGTCTGTAGCAATTCATTGTAGGATAATGAACATTTCACTTTGTTCCTGGGTCACTGAGGTCCTGTCATACAATTCAATTGGCAGGTGAATTTTAAATAGGTCACAACTTCTAGTAAGCTGTTAAAATGAGAAGCAGATGATTGGCCCTGGGAACAGAAAAGAACAGAGGGGACTTTCAGAGTACCTGTGTCTCCAAATAACTTTTGTTATGTAATAGAGCTGCCTTACACCTTTTTAATTGTCTCTTTTTTTTTTTTTTTTCTTTTTTAGTAGAAGCAACTATGCCAAGGTTTGCTAACAATGGAGTAAAGGAGGAACATGGTAAATGCATCTAATGCCTGCAAACCCTGGAGGACACTCAAGCTGTAAGAATCACAACCTCTGGGTCCTGCCCCCAGCCAACAACTGTGCAAGGGTTGTGAACTTTGGTTCTTCCCTGAAGCCACATGCATACTCTAGAAGGGTACAGTTATTCTGGAGATAGGTGGATTTATGCATAACTTATACACGAGGTCTTCAGGCTCGTGGCAGTTTTCTGTAAAACATCAAGTCCTTTGCTAACACAATTCAAACATAGGTTCATAACTTAGATCAAATCCTCATCATCCATAAATCAAAATATGTAAATGTCAGTGCTTGAATGTGATGTTACAATGCTCTTAATTTATTATCTATTAGTATTTATTATCTATTAATAACATATGCCCCTCATATGTAAAACACAACTGATATTGGCTACTAGCTGTTTAGAGGCCACTGTTGAAAATTGTATCCTCTCAAGAAATCCTTACTGATCAAAATCCAAGCCAGAAGACAAAATCCTCCTGCTTTCCCAAGTCATGCTGTGCTTCCAGATGTAGCCTGGAAGAGGAGCATTCCTAATGGGTTAATGTTAATAATTATCTCGGCTCAAATGCAGAGCAAAATCTGGTCCTCTACTGTTGAGCAAGAAGGAAGAAGATGTAAAGCAAGAAGAAAAGTGGAAAGGCACAGACACCTGCTGCTGCCCTTGCACTCACAAGTCCATTTTTCCCTGCACCAGCTTTCCTGCTTTGAGACCAGAATAGTTAACAGAATAGTTAACAAGTTTTTAAATAGCAGAGCAATAGAAGATCTGAGATTATTTCAGCTTCAGGCCTGCCCTTAGAGATCCAATATTATCTAAAAACTAATAAAAATATTCAAATCAAACACGTGACAAAATCACAATTTGAAATGTTTTTCCATAGTCATAAGAAACTAAAGTTTTATTTATGTAAACATAAAATTGTTGAAAACATACATTCTATAGTGATATTTCCATCCCCTTGAAAAGTATGTATTGTTTTCTGCTTCATTGGATTTAATTCTTAAAACTGGATGTTTGTCAGTTTTTATTAGATGTTTTCATGGCTGTTTCTCAGTATTATTTTACTGTACAACTTGCCACACTGCAAAATCTTTTTATTCTATTTTATTTAATCTCTTTATAGGCTGCCAGAGTGAAGCGTGAATTTTTCTTATCCCTTTTATTATTAGTCTACATTTTTATGATTTATTTTTATAAATCACTAAAATACCCTATAACAATGAAAGCTAAAAAGAAAAAAAATTAAAGACACCCTTTAGCTCTGCAAGGACACAGTCCAAAATCCATGACAGATGAGGTGCATCACAGATGGCCAAACCCCAATTTTGTGGCTGCATTGTTTTGTGGTTTCCTTCCTTCTCTGGATCCCAGGTGTCCCCAGGAAGAAATCCCAACACGAGGTGGAACACGTGCATGAATACACCAGCACACAACCTCTGCTCTCCTGGAGCAATGTGTTGCCAGCTCCAAAACAAGCTGGGAGAGAAAGGGAACCAAGCCAGTCTCCATATTCCCCCATCTTGCTTTGCCAGGATTCACATGTAACCTGCTGGTTATAGAATCTGCTCTCTACAAGGTCCAACCTCCTCTGGAGCATCTACATCCCACATGTCTCCACACTGACCACTCTGCCAAAAGCCACACTCAGCAGCTCTCACGTCCCAGCCAAATGCTCTGCAATGCTGGGCAGAAGCAGGGGGAGATGTCATCCCCACCCTGCCATGCTTTGCTATCTGTATTATGAGAAGATAATAAATTAAGAGCATTGTAACATCACATTCAAGCACTGACAATGCTCTCTACCTGCCCCCAGGGCACCTGTAAATCACAAGCCCTCTTCCAGAATGCATGCATCTGTAATTTTACAGATTCAGAAGGTCAAAACTTGACCTGCACTTACTTTAATGCTTTCCATACATTATTAAAACCTTTTAGGAATCACCCGCTTGCTCCAGGCCCTCCCATAGGGATGGGCAGCAAGGTCATGCTAGCTAATGAATTATTATATATTCCATGTCAAGGACAAAAATGGAAAGTCAAGCACACGAGAAAATGATGCTAAATAAGGAAATGTGTTAATACTTCTAACTTAGCTCTAAAGTAACCATTTTTATTTCAGTGTGTGTGCATTACACAGCTAACACAAGACTCAATTTGAGCACACACAGCCCTTTATCTGGAAGTAGTAAGAAGCTCTAGAAACCTTCCCATATGAATTCTAAAAACCAAGAAAAAAATCAATCAAGAAATCCTGCTGCTTCTGATATATTTATGAGAGGCCAAAGCACCAAAACAGCCAATGGAGATGGAATAATACCACATTCATCTGAAACCCCAAGAAAAAATTGATCCCAAATAGTCAGAGCTCCTTCTTCCTCTAGTTCTGTGTGTTAGAAAGCCAACAACTGTCATAGCTTCACACACTCTTGCCAGGAGAAAGACTGAGATAACAAGAAACACATAAATAATGTTTAACAGCATTTCCTAAAGCCTTTTTTTTTGTCTTTTTTTCTTTTCAGGACTCCCTTTGAAGAGTAACAACTAGTTAGTTCCTGATTAGTTTGCAAGATTTAATTTAAAAGATAGCAGAAGGCAGTCTGGGAAATCAGATGTTGAGTTAAACAACAGCAACAAAAACCAAACAAACAAAATTTTAGGCAAGGCCTTATCCCAACAGCATTATACACCTGCAAACAGCTACAAAATTTTGCTAACTTTAGCACAGAGCACAGTCAGCATTTTGTGTGATACCACTGACTGCACCTTAAAATGGCAACAAGCCCTTAGGAGAAAACCCAGTATTTCCAGGAAAGTGCTAATTTGCTGGAAATCAGTCTTCTAGCATGAATGTGCTTGCACACTCACACATATGCACACACATACATGATATGACCTTTAACCACCCATCCTCAGTTATTTGAAAAGTATAAAACTCTTCAACTGCACCCACTACCTACCTAGCAGAATTTTCCAGGCATCCTCAGACTCAGATGTGTGGTTACATCTCCTTCTTTTCAAGGAGATAATTTACTTATGAACCAATAAACACACGTGGTCCTCATTAAACAGCAGTAAAGCTCAAGTACTTGTTCCTGACTGAATGAGCCATGAGTGCAACCTTACAGCCAAGAGATTCACATCCAACAAACATACAGAAACCCCCCTGCTACCCCACAGCTCCCACACCTTGGAAGACCCTCCTAAGCCACCTCTGCAATGTCATTCTCTGATGCAGGGAAGCCTGTGCTCCACTTTGACTTTTCAAAACTCACACAGCTGCACATAGAAGAAGTCAGGACTGAGCACACAGGAATATTCAGTCTTCTGTCACCACACACCATTAGAAAATCTGCTGGGCTCTTAGGAGCCACGCTGACAGGCCATCCTTCTGCAGCACTAAAGGCAGGGAACAGCCTGATTTTTAACAATATGAATGAAGCCAAGTGACACATTTCATTTTTAAAACTTCCTTTTAAAAAGTGCTGCAAGAAGCCTCAGCCTGCTGCTAGCAGCAGTAGGTATTTGAGTACAGAAGAAATCAGATTTCGCTGGAAATCTGGGGAATTTAGGCAGGCCTGAGGTTAGTGCTTCACTTACTCCTGTCAATGGATGTAGACTGGTACAGCACTGAGGGAAGGACCACCAAGGCCAACTGTGACTGTGGGGAGCACTTCAGGAAAACCAGTAATATCTGAAGCTATTTTCAGACCATGTGCTGCATTTTAACCATCTTACTATCCACTTGGAACTGCAGGTGGGAATCTTGCTCCTTAGCAAGAAAAATCTGTTTGACAACAATGAACTGGGAAGCATCTGGTCTGCCTTCCCCTATCCTAATCTCATGGGCACAGTAGCTACCACTAAGCAATCTGACCTTTTGACTGGGGTGAGCTTGAATTATTCTGGTAGTCTCACCCTTTGAACCTATCTCCTGCTTCCAGTTCATCTTAATTTATTGCCTGTTTCCATAATGTGCTCCTCCAGTGACCTGTGTATAAACAACAGTCACTTATACAAGTCAACATTTTTTTTTCATCTGGTTCAAATGCTTTCTTATTTATCTGGCATCTGTAAAGTATTTTGAGATAAAAAATTCACTTCAGCTATCCCTGGTCTTACCTTAATGGTTTTTTCCTTCTCATTTGCCTTGTAACATCTGCAAGAATGAATCATGAAATAAATAGAACTGCTAAGTCACAATGCTGCTTATATTCTTGTGCTTGGAACAGAGACACCATCACACCATGCTGAGCCACCCTCAGAGCCATCAGGACATCATAAACTCACTGCAGTATCACACATCCAATCCTAAGGGTACAGGCTGAAGTTTCTCCAAAGCCTGAGAATTCCAAATACACTTTATTTCTTAAAATCCCTTGAGATCCCCCTGGCAACACTTCAAGAGCCAATACCCACGACAAAGCCAAAAAGGTATAATTCCACTCCTAAGAATTTTTACCACCAGGCTTGTTGAGAACATTTACTGAATTCTTTCCTCCAACTCAGAGGATATTCCAAGGGATGGCTTGGAATCCCAGCAATGGCTCCACTTGCAGAAATGAATGCTGCTTAGACTTCCATGTTCTACTTACTCCTAATATCAATTATGAGTTCCTGTACATCTACAATGTATCATGCTCACTGGTCTGCACTTGCAAATCAGTAAATTGATGGTTAATGAAGCACCAAGGCCACCAAGGTTCATATCTCTGTTGTAGAGAACAGCACAGCATCTCATATGAAAGCAACAAAAATTATTCCCCAGTGAAATCAAGCAAATAAACAGGTTTCACAGAAAAGATCAGACCCCTCATGATCCAGCCTCATTGATGCATGAGCTGATGTTTAGAGCTAACCTCTCTCTCCTACCCATTTGTCACACAGCACCTGTAGCACACATTTGTGCAGCAGGCACTGAGAGGTGTATGATACTGAATGAGCTGCTGAATTTACAGACAACCACAAGAACCTGTAACAAATAAAGTACAATGAAATTCTGGATCTGTCAGGGGAAGAATGCAGATTGTCTCAGCTGCAGTATGAAGCACAAGGAAGCTTGTGGTTTTACCTTCTTTCAAATAAGTAGAAAGTTTGTCTGCATTTTATTGCCTACCCTAGAATAGGACTGTTTGCTCAATGGTGCAGCACATCAGCATGAGAACAAGAGAAAAAAAAACATTTATTTCTAGTGATTCTCCAGTGACTCAGCTTTATTACATCCAGATCTCAGACTGGCAGAAGTGTGAACAAGTATGAATCTTGTGTTCTAGGTCCAGGCAACCCAGAGAGTTTCCATTCTAAGCTGGCTCTAAACCCAACAACTTTAACTCAAATCACTTCACCTCTCTTTTTGGTTTCCCACCTTTCATCTGGAATGCTAACACACACTTCACAGCCCTGATAAAAACAATTCCATTATTTAAAGTTTGCACAGTGCTTTGAAGATGAAAAGGGCTATGTTTTGTCAGTAGAACAGATTCAGAGAGATGCAATTTCACTCAGGAAATTTCTGCCATTTAATTCTGTTTAAAGTATGCATTTATCTAGAGGGAAATCTACTTTATACGAATAAGAAGTATTGTATTTAGTAACAAGTCTGGGGAAAAAAAAAAAAAAAGGAAACAGCACAACAGGAAAAGATCCTAGACATTAAATGTTGCTGATCAGAAAGCTGCATTGTCTCTCCAAAGCACACTGGAAATTTAAGGGACCCCTGGTGTGATCCCACGTGTCCATGACACAACCCAGGGAACTGTATTGCAGTTGACTTCAGAGTCTTAAGCTTCAAGAAAGGTTTGCCTTTTGCTTAATTCCCCTCAATTCATCCTAAATGTAATATAGTGTGATGATAATGTAGTAGACCTTCCCTGTGAAGTCACAACCTCACCAACTGTGTCAATAGGTATTTTCTGTCTGGATGAGCAGATCTTGCTTCTGAAATGGATTCCACTGCATCACAGTTGTGTTGGTACATATTGCTGTAATAAAGTGCATG
The DNA here is from genome assembly GCA_038090715.1 of Florisuga fusca. NCBI lineage: Eukaryota > Metazoa > Chordata > Aves > Apodiformes > Trochilidae > Florisuga > Florisuga fusca. Next base: position 24,943,069 of record JAAWXA010000008.1, read on the forward strand.
TTGCAGAACATGACCTAGAGGAACATCATTTATGCTTCCTTGAATTCTTGCTGGTCAGAGGCATCTGACAGCTGAGGCCTGAAGCAGGGAGTCTACATTGATCTAGACTTGCCTGTTGTTTCCACACACTGACCCTATCCCTGCTGCACAAATTGCCAAGTTTATGCTATTTTCACAAAATATGACATCATGTGACTTCCCCTCCCCCTTCCTTTCTTTTAAAAAGGGGGGCTGCTTTTGTTTTGTTAATTTGTAGGAGCTGCTGGCGTGTGTGAGAAGAGCAGCATCCCAGTTACAATAGTTTTGGAAGCTGAATTCATCGTGTTGTGACGGGTTGCTCAGGGCTCTATCTCCATTTTTCCATTTCCTTGGCAGAGCTGCAAGGAGCACAGTGTCAGGAGACAAATTACAGAGGCATTTACCCAGTTCTGGAGTTTGTCTGTTGCTATTCAGCCTTGACCGAACTGGCACGATGTACTTGGGTGCACTCCACTGCAAGTCACACAATTTTCTTGGCACTGCAAAGAGACTCATCATCATATTTTTGGACAATTGCACTGTGCTAAACATACCTATGTATTTTAGGCCATGACCCTATCGATTTAAACCAGTGTAGCTTTAAGGAAATCAACACAGCAGTTCAGGTTCACTGCTGCTAAGAATCCTGTCCTTTAATGTCCTGTCAGTTTGAAAACAGAGACTTGAAAATGTACAGCACTGGAGGATTTGGGTTTATTGGTGTACAAGCTTTTAAATGGCCAGCATAAAAGCTTCCAGTGCCATCATCAACCAACACCATTCATGCAGAAGCTGCATGTGGAATTTGCCAGCTTAGAATTCATGAGTATGGATATTATGTGCTGTTACTAAGTATATTTGTAAAATTGTCCACAACTCAGTAATGGTAAAAGTCACCCCAGGGCAAGTTTGCCAGAGCTCACTAGGTTGGTGCTCTGCTCACACCTTACAGGGTCTTCTTCAGTAGTTTTCTTGTCCCCTAGCACTTTCCCTTTTCCTCCAAAGCATTTTTCCTCTATCACAACAGACATTTCATGCTCTGACTTCAGCTGTGTTACTTTGTGAGCTTTTAATGTGCCAGTTCCTGACTGTTTGGGGTACAGGCAGGTACCTGTGTAGTTCATGCACAAGCAACCTGCTTGCCTCTCCTGCCAGTTCTAAGGTTTCATGCTCCACCTTGAGTTTGAAAGATTCACTGAAGTATTAGCCAAAGGGCTTGAGCTTATTCACAGACTCACAGCTTTCTAAGGCCTTTAAAGCAAAAAGGAACCTATTTTTCATGTTTCAATGAAATATGTGAGAAGAGACACAGCAAAAACAAAGGCTCAGATTCTTCCCACTTCCCCATGCCTTCTCCAACTTCACCTGTTGCACAACCAAGGCAGAGCTGCCTCTAATGCTGGGACAGGGTACCAGGCATTAGAACAGGGAATTGACTCGCTCTCAAACTGCAACGGAGCTATGGAAAATCTCCAAGCAGATACTGCTGTTTTAGGATCCAGCTTTTTTATCCCTAAAACTACTCAGAGAAAGAAAAATAAGTCAGAGCTCTTTTCTCAAGGAAGAGGGGGTTCTTCCTCTCCTACTGCTATGGAGTCTCCCCTGATCCAGAAAGTGCTGTGTGGCTTGATGGAGAAAGGGAAGCCCCAAGCAAAATCTCTTAAGAATGGAACACAAAACAAATATAATTGTACTTCAGTCTAGATGCCAAGGTCCTTTCCAGCACTAAAAAAATTCTTCTGAGAACTAGACAAACATCAAACATCTAGAACAATAACAAGGTACCTAATGGATGCCACTCATGAGAGAAAGGTCTGGGTGAACACCAGAACAAAAAGCACATTTACTGGGATGTTATGGACCAAATCCACTGCAGCAGGTGCAGTGTAACACAGGGTGAAGTACGTCCCATAGAGCAGTTCTCTGTTCATACCCACATCAGTCAATCTCACCAGGCATGCAGCTTTCTGGTGTAAGGAAAACACATCATCTCAAATATGCAGCACTTCATCTATTATTCAGTTTGAAGCCTTTCCTAATATGCTATACTGGTCTGGAAATTATTCCTTGAACAAGCTAATTCATTAAATGGTTAGAATACTTTCTATTCTTTGCTTGCAGAAGGAGTTTATAATGTGGCTTTGCTTTAATGGTTATTTGTATATTACGTTGTTGAAAAACAGACAATTTAAAGAAAAAATATATTAGGTAAATCTAAGTTGAACTAGGTTCTACACCAATCACAGAAAGATAACAGAATTGGGTTTCCTTTCCTGGGCACTTTGATGGATGGTGATATTAGGGATATGATATTGTATGTAATACAGGGCTATTCTGAAGGAGGAGAAGCCCTGGGTTAGGCACAACACAGAAGTGCATAAAGGCTTCAAAAAACAGCTGCATTGCTGAACATGGAAATGAAGAGGAAGAGCTGATCTTAGAAAGAAAAGCCATTGCAGATGATAAGAAGGAACCATCTAGCTGAGGATTCAAAGCAAGAATAATGGCCACTGAGTTCATCCTCCTGGTTGCCTCCTTCACACTGAAAAGCTGAAAATTAGCAATGTCTGCATTATCTTTAAAACCCTCTGTAATATCAATATAGAAACACAGGGATTAGGAGAGAACTTGGGTTTATTATTAATCTCTCATCCTCTGTTCTCTTCTGTTCCACCTCCCCCTCTCTCCAACATCTCCTTCTGCACCAGTTGTTCAGTCCCTGCACCCTGGGATAAAGATTTCCCTTATCACATCCCTGCATGAAGCCCTGAACTGCAGGGTCCTAATACTTCATGATGGTTTCCTTGGGTGCTGCCTCCATAAAAATTAACAGCTGTTAGTCACCAACAAATCTATTAGGGTCCTAGATCCCATGTGTATGGGTACACACATACATGTGGTACATCAGAAGGAAAGACTCCAAGAAATACAATTCCTGATTTTGCTCTTTGTTGAGACAGCCACTGGAGACATTTCTGCTTATCTGGACAGCACCAAGACAAAAATGTAATGCAAACATGCCAACTTTTCTTAGTTTTAATTTTTTCCCCAATTCCCTCTTCTAATATATAGAGCCCCTTGGCACCCAAGTGAGCCCTAGCAATGGTGCTTTCTTGCAGAAAATGGTAAAGGCTAAATCATTGACTTCAAGAAGACTGTGCTAAAAATCAGAACAGAGAGATGAATTACTAATTCAGAGCCCATGAAATAGTGCCTGAGACTTCAATAAGCCTGAGGGAACATTGACAGAGTAACACTACAAGGGATGCTTACTGAATTATCTCAATGAAAGCAGTTGGAAATCTGGAGGAGACACCAAGTCTTTAGCTGATGAAGCCTAACATCATTTTCATCTTCTCATCCCATGAAGGAAGCAGAAATAAAACCAAATCATCCAACTTTCTGGGAATTGACAGCTGGAGACTGCAACGGGAATTACACCATTTACTGTCTCAAATTCATATTTACACAGAAGAGTTTGCTTCTATGCAAACTCTTTCCTATACCAGTCATCTCCCAGACCTTCAGGGACCACATACATGGTCATTGACACGAGACAGACACCATCACTTCTGTGTTGTGTATATCTAAAGCCAGCCAGTACCCCCCATCAGTCTGTGTGCACACATCCCAGGCTGAAAGTCTCATTTTCTTATCAGAGTTTGTTTTCCTTCAGGCTAAATCCTTCACCATCTTTTGCATATGGCGGAAGTTAGAGGAAATGTCAAAAGGGTCACATACAAAACTGAGATGGAGAGGAATGAGGAAACATTTACTATCCAGAGTGATGCTGCCTGCAGACTCTGTCATAGACCAGAGGGGTTTTTCCCCCTTACAGGATAAAAGAATAAGCACTGCCTAATTAAAGTGATAAAAGAGAACCTAAAATGCAAAAGAAGTTGAATGACTGGATTTCACCAGGATTCTGACTGCACTTAGTTTGCAGTGCTCATCTTTTTTTAAATACCATTGAGTCATTTCCCCAGTAAAGAGAAAGAAGATTGCCCATCTCCTGGCTTTGCTGAACCTCAGGAAATGGAGATTGTTCTCTTCCAATTCAAAGAAGTGGCAGTGACAAATTCTCAAACAGCTACCCAGGAACTTAAAAGAGCAGTTAAGCTTCCACACTCAAAGATATCCCTTTTCCTAAAAAGTTTTTGTAAGACCCCCATACCATTTGTGTATTTTTGGAATGGATTTCCATACTTTGAACTCAAACAGATGGAGATTAAGTGACATGCATAAAAGGCCCAGAAAAATTTCATTCAGCAATCGCAGATTGAAGAGTTTTGAAGACTAATTCAAAAAGTACTAAAGCAGCCACGATAAGCCCAGTGCTGCTGCTGTTTGTGCTGGGTCATGACAGAACTCACTGCTGAAAGTCATCCTCCAGGAGCCTCAATTGCTCAAATTAGAGAACTCAGGATCAGTTTTCCTCCTGGACTTTCCCTTACACATCTGACATACACAAATGGGAGAGAGAGCCTATAAACTAAAAATCATCTAGAAATAAAGAACAATAACATTGATAACTGCCTGGATGCTGTGGTCTCCTGGGCTGAGATATTGGCTTCTTTCCATTGCCAAAACATTTCCCTACCTAGCTGGATGGGCCACATTAGCACTGAGCTGCCATGCCTCAGATGGCAGCAGCCTGTTCAGCCAGTGTAACTTCCTCTTGTTTCACTGGGATCCTCCAAAAGCTTCATTAGTTCCACCTGATCTCCATTGAACACCTCTTCTGGAGACCAAATAACCCACTGGCTTCCTATTTCAGTGCCTTTTCTGCCAACCTTCCCAGCAACCACCTGCAGCCTGAAAGAATCTGCACTCGTTGTCTCCTCTCTTCAGTGCCAACTTAAAAGACCACTCAGAAGCAAAACATAAAAGCCCAGAGGAAGACCTCCACGCTGCACCCAGGCAGGAGGTTCCCAGGAGTGCTGGCTGCCATCACCACAAAACAAGTCATCCTCTTGTTTGAAATCCAGATGGGTGAAGAAGCACATCTTCAGGTAAAAACTGCCTGGGGCTATCTAAAAGGCCTTCAGAAAACTTTCCAAAGATCTTTATTAAAATTATTCATATACACAGGTCCAGCTAACAGATACAGCAGCTGTCCCAATGTTTTGAAACTCACTGGGGGTGCTTCGGGCTCCTTCCCTGACACTTAAGCCAATGTCTTACTGAACTTTTGTTGCAGAGTAAGTGTGTGCATGGAAGGAGTCATCCCAGAGCACTGACACAGAGATTCATAAAACCAGTGACACACTTGTACACTTTTATCCTCAGAGCCTCCAAAGAGAGATGAATATGGCCAGGCTCTAGTACTTGCACCCTTATGGAGCAACAAGGAAACTTTTACATCCCTGAGGCCCTCAGAGGACTCCCAAGCATGGAAAAGCAGCAGCACTCCCACCCAGAGGGATGTGGACATAAGTACCACAGAACTGCCCAGGATGACTTTATCCCCCATGCCCCCAGCTCTGAATAACACGACTGACTCTTTCAAAGAGTCTCCATGAGTTTAAGAGCAAGTTAGGCTGGGAGCAGCTATAGAGAAGAATAAAAAAAGTCCATTTCTCAGGAAGATCAGCCTCCTGTACAGGAAGGACAGGGTGCCCAGTGTGCCAGAGAAGTGCTCTTTGCCAAAATGAAGCAACAGAAAACTCTAAGTCAGTCTGCCAGTTCCACAAGCACAAACTGACTCCAAAGCTAACACTGGATTACAGAATTACTTTTCTGTGTGTGTTAAACTACCGTTCTCAAAAATGCTAGAAAAAAAGCTCACTATTTAAGCAACAAGTGTTCAGAGGACCTGACAATTATCCTCACAGACAACAGTAGTTAAAACAAAAATACAGTATAATTAAGAAGAGGCAAGCACTTTAATTATGAGTCCTACATCCCCCTCCCCTTTCTCACCCCCCCAGAAGTAGTATGTTTTGTACATAGAGAAACAAGTGTTCTGGTTATGGCATGCAGAAAGCAACAAGGAAAAAAAATAATCAGAGCATGGAAATCACAAAGCAAGTTAAACAAAAGCAAAGAAATTTCTATACCCTGACACGAGAGGAAATATTTAGAAATTTAATTAGCACTGACCAAACATTAGGTTTGCTGTTTCCTAAGGGGCTTGACATTTTGGATGCTGCAAGAACACTGAAAAATATCAGCTCCTGAAGGAAGAACTGTTGTTAAAATTTAAAACCCACTTTGAAATACAAAGGCTGTTTGCACAGCATTGAAACAATAGCTGGAACTGTCGGTCTGGGCTCAGTGGGAGCAGAACTCCCCAGAGGAAGCACAGGAACCTGCCAAGTGATGCACTGTGGAGGTTTTTGCAAAATACTGCCTTGCACCTAAAGCTGAGACCACTGAGGAGCAGAACTCCACATCCTCCAGGGCAGCCACTGCTCACTGAGCTGGTGTCACTCCACCTACCTTCAGGAAGTCACCTCTGCAATGCAGCTGGCTGCTTCTGACCAATAAAATCTAAGAATCTCCAGCAAATCCCATGCACAACTCTTTCTGCAAGTCTTCTTCCATTAATGTCTCCTACAGAGTCATCTCTACAGGGTAAACAAACCACCCTGGCAAGCCACTGCACTTCCACAGATGCTCTACGGACAGGCAAGGGACACGAAGCTGCTGCTTCCAGATTTGGAGAGGAAATTTCCAAAGGATTTTCTCTGAAAGCTTTCAGCTGAAACTGTCATCACCCTGTGGACCATATAAAATCTGCTTTCTTGGGAAGGTTTCCTCTACAGTGAATGTATTGGATCATGTTCTATGTCACATCAAGTGACACAAAACCTCCCTCTCTCCTCATCTCTGATCCATGGTGAACACAGGCACCAATGCTTTGCTTACCTACTCATCCTTCCACTGCCTTTTGGCACCTAATGTTTCCTGTCCTTCCTTTAATGCTCAGCTATCATACTGTTTACTGGAGTCTCATGATCTCTCTTATAATGTCCTCCTGATATATATGTAGCATCAGTCACGACAAATGCTCTCAGTGACTTGGATCTGTATTTTCATGAGAATAAAAAGGGTGTTTGATCTGCTTACAATCAATTCCCATCACATTCACGTAATTTTTATTTCTTTTGCTTTGCATTCCTTAAAGACATTGAGGTCTTTGTTATGAAGACAGTGGATTTTTTTTTTTTCCTTTGCTATGGAACAAATAACAGTGCCCAATTCTGCTGATGTGACCACAAAGCCATAGGCACATCCACTCAGGAGAATTTTTCAATGCCACACGAGGTCCGGATGCACTCATTACTTCTGTCATCTTTGGGATCCAGAGATCAAGAACCACTTTATCATTCCACTCTTTGATGAGCTGAGATTACATCCAGAGGCCACGATATGACAACCACCTGTGTTTGCCTAGGATTATTACAAGAGCTACATGGTATGAACCAGAGATCACTGGAAAGGGTCAGTGACTTCAGAGCTTGTGTCAACACACACCAGGTGAGAATTTGACTCTTTCTTTGCCTAATGGGAAAGACAAAAGCACAGAGCTCCTGGGTCATGAGCCCAGGAGACAGATTTGTGTACCTAGAATCCCTGTTTCTACTTGGTTCAATGAAATGAATTTCTGCTTAAAAACAACTCCTTCCTGAAAACCAGTATTTGTCACATTTATCACACAAACAAGGGACAAGTTATAAAGACAAACCTCTGTCCAGGTAGCACCAGTGACAGAGTGTAGAACCACATGCATTTACTTAACTCACTACATAAAGTAGTGAGTTAACTCACTACAAAATTCAGATTTCAGTCAGATGCAGACACAAAATAGAGGAACAAAATCTATGTGGTAGTGATACTGCTTTGAAACTTTTAAGTGTTTTCTGGAAACAGTGTATGTCAGTGTAAATCCACCCTGCATGTTAGCAATCAGACACGGAGCCCTCTTAAACTGAGATGTGAGGGGCAGTGTTTATTTATACTGCAGGGTCCCAGAAATTTCCAAACTTCTCACAGAGCACTAAAATAACCAGGAACTATCACCATGCAGTCCCTCCCTCTTCATGGTGTTTTACTTAGAAAGTAGGGAAGAAATGAGCTTTCCATAAGCAAGAGCAAGTCTTTGTAAGTTAAGACATTCTGAAACTAAAGGAAGTTCTTCTCTCAGATTCTCCAATATCACAAAATCATAGAAGGGTTTCAGTTGAAAGGGATCTTCAAAGGTCCTTGATGTGGGGAAAGGGTATACTGTCCACATGGGTCTCACCTGCCTCTGGAAGAGCTTTGTGTGGCCTTCCCAGCCCTGGGACAGGCTGGGTCACTGAAAGCTTTCAAGGAGATAGGGGAACTCCTGACCCCAGTACCTCCTCCACCTGCTAAGCCCTCAAGTTTGATCCTAAATGAGTCTTTCTGATCCAAAAAAATATCTTTCCCACAGTTCCAAAAGAACACTCTCCCCCCACCCCTCTATATTTATGATCAAATAAAGTTATACCTGCTACAAAGAAATCTAGCAAAACCAAATCTGTGCCAGCTTTTAGATCACTTGAGCCCAAGTTAAACTGTGAAGCAAAAAACAATTTTGTCACTATCTCAGCATACTGATGCCTTTGATGGTCTAAATGTAATGTACTGGTAGACATCTGCACATACAAAGTGATGTTATTTTTAAGTGGTCTTCACAAGAAGAGCCAAATCATCTCTACACAGTCTCTTGTAGGATGATTGACCAGGCTTAGTAACAGAGCAGCACTCTTTAGCCCAAAGAGTGAGATACAACATAATTACTCCCTCAGGAGAAGGCTATAGGCAAGCCTCAGAGCTGACCCTCTCAGACATTCATATGCAATTGTGTCTGAGCATTTAATTAGCTTGATCTGACCTGAAAACATTTGCTAACACATCAGCTCTGTGAAGAACCTCACAGCACAAATCCAAAGTGGCAGTGACTCAAAACAAACCTACCACTGTGAATTAGAATTAAAAGATGTAATCAGTGTTTCAATGGCTTTTAGTATGTCCAAGTGTTGTCCAATATTAATTTCTGACAAGGATGGGCAGCACTGAGCAGAAGACACTGAACTATATTTGAGTACCACCAACTCCAGAAGAGCTCATTAAACATGCATCCAAGAAACAATCTTCTCATGCTGCAAGTCAAGTTTTATATAAGCAAACTAAAAGCCCTACAACTAAGGAACTACAGGGAACTAGGCACCACACACATCTCAGAATCTCTGAGGCTTTGTGCTGGAGAGGAGTCATGAATGCCTGGGCTGGAGTCTCCATGAGACTACAAAGAGCTTTCCACTTCCCCCATGAATCCATAATTCCTCCATCTGAGAAGATGCTGTTGGCAGCTTTAAATGATTGGAATTCAAAACCAAATGGAAGATATTAAACAGGAAGAAAACAAAGGTTTCCAGTACTTGGCTTTCTGTCTTAGCTCATACTTCATTTGCACAGTGTCAGGGTTTCACCCCAGCTACGTCCCACACGGCCACTTGCTCATTCCCCCCAGCGGGATTGGGGGAGAGAATCGAAGGGGAAAAGTGAGAAAACACATGGATTGAGATAAAGAGAGTTTAATAGGTAAAGCACAAGCTCTGCACACAAGCAAAGCAAAGCAATTAATTCCCTACCTCCTATAAGCAGGCAGGTGTTCAACCATCCCCAGGCCTCCATCACCTGGAACAGCGACTTGGGGAAACAAATGCCACCACTCCGGACAACATCCCTTTCATCTTTCTTCTCTCATCTTTACAGGCTAAGCATAACATCTTCATGGTCTGGAATATCCTTTTGGTCAGTTGGGGTCAGCTGTCCCAGCTGTGTCTCCCCCCTCTCAGCTTCTTGTGCACCCCCAGACTCCTCACTGGTGGGACACGTGAGAAGGTATTGACTTGGTGTACACACAGCTCAGCAGTAATCCCTGAATTATCAACACTGTTCTCAGCACAAATCCAAAACATAGCTGAATACTGGCTACTGTGAAGAAAATTAACCCTATCCCAGCCCAAACCAGCACACATATCTCAGGACCTTGTTGATAGCTGCAGCCTACAGTGCCACACCTCCCCATAGCAGATGAGAGATTTAGGGCACTTTAAGAATCACAAATATATTAGCAAAGGTGATTTTAATATGAATTTTTACAAGTGAGAGTGAACGTTGCCATAGAACTCTATGACTGACTATATGTAAGAAAAAAGTGAAATTAAGAATTGGGCTAGAAGGATTTATACACAGAACAGGGATGAAAAGGGTAGGAGAGGCCCTCCCACTGAGCCATGAGGTTCAGAATGTGTGTGTGTGTGTCCCCTTCCCCTTGCTTCCTAAACTTTTTGACTAGCTAAACAAATGCCTGTCAGACCTTTGTTATAATCCACCACAAATCTGAAGAACTATCAGAAGCAACAATAACAGCCAGGACTGACTGAAGTCCCATAAAAGGGGGCATGAAACATCAGATATATTTTATTCTGCTTTTACTTTTGCATCCTCATTTTGGTAGAACAATCCCCAGAGATATCTATTCATATGCAATGTGAGGTCTCCTTTCCCTTCCCTGTGCCAAAAATAATGCATTACCATCTGTTCACAACTAACAGACATGAACTGCTTCCACAATGATCCTGTGTTAGAGCTGGAAAACTCCCGTCAATCTCTACCCAACATAAACACACACAAACCCCATGAAAACACAACAATGCTATCCCCTCAACCATGCACATCCATCCCCTCTCTTCTGTCACCAGCAGAAAAGATGAGAATTAATAAGATTGCTGCTTCCCAAGAGCTTTGCTGAACTGAGCAAGGGATAGGTCTGTCTCATTCTGTTTTATTATTTATAACACCCCAAATCTCTCCTGTAACCAGACAGTGCAAAGGCAGTAACAAGAAGGGAATATGAATAGAAAGCTTCGTAAACATAAGAGAAATAATGCCAAAAACCCCACAAATTTCTTAGAAATGAGAAGTTGGAACTTCAAAGTGAAGTCAACTGAGAAGCAACCTGTCAGGGCAGTAACAAAGGAAGTTGGTGACACGTGCGTGGCAATTACTCCACCTGCAAATTCTGCTGAAGAGGAAAATTGACTATTAAAAGAATCACATCCAGCGATGAAGGCCCTTCCCACCAGTCAAGTGAAGGAAACACATCCTTCTAAAGACAAGATAAGCAAATAAGGAGAGAAAGCTAAGGGAAGAGAACAAAAAGGACATGGGAAAATAGTTGTAACAGTTCCCTTTCTGATTTTACACGTATAATTGAGAGTTACCAGAACTTAAGAGTTGCTGTTAAACATTGCTGCTCCTTCTGCCTACCTCCTGTGTTCTGAACAACTCTATTTCAGGGGTCTGCCTTACTTTTGATGAGATTTGAAGGTTTTCCTTATTGTTTTCTGTCCTAGAGAATCCCTAGCAAACACCAAACGTGGACTGATGCATGATAGCACTTACACTGTTTATAAACCACCTTCTGGATAACTTTTCTCAGATAGCTCACTCCCAACTGTGTGTTCTCAGCTGCCATTACATCTAAATGAAATGAGGCTATTTTCCAGATAAATTCATATCCCCAGTGATGCAAGTGAAATCACACCTATTTACTCAGTCCTCTCACAGTTTTACCTTAATATATTCATAGAGCCATACCCTACTTAATAAGCATGACTTCCATCAGCTCACATCTTTTTAGGAAGGCAACAGAGGGGAGATTTCCACACAATCCTGCATACACTGGGGCAGAAATTAGTTCTTTAACTCCATTAAAACGAAGCTTCAAAATACTAACTTGTCATTTCTTTCTTAATTATTCCTGTTGTTGCAAAACTACCAGCACATATGTCACTGGAATAGAAAGATCAGTCTCGCAGGTAATAAGTTTTATTGAGTTCTCAGAACCATATCATCCGTCCACCAGACTTTTTAATTTGCCACATGAATGGTTCTGTGTAACACCAGCTCTCTGAGTATTTGGGCAGGATAGAGCTCATGCTGAGTGCTTTCCTGAGCCAAACAAAAGCATCCTCCAATGCGTACACAGATTAGAGAATACTGGTTGTTGTTTGTTTTTTTTTTTCCCACAGCAGTATTCAGATCACTTGTTATCACTTTGGAAGCAGATGGCTAAAATGTATATATGGCTGTTTTCATGCAAACTTTCCCCACATCTTGTTTAACTGCACTGAAAACAAAAGGAAAATCTCCAGGGTTGACATCCCATAGCATGAGGAAAAAGAAAAAATAAAAATATCCCATATTGGTAGATGAGGCTAGTTACTGGGGAGCTCACATCACAGCCTTATTTAAAAAAAAAAACCTGTACTTAAATGTAGGGTACTCGGGCCTGAGGGCCAAATCTTGTACTCAAGTGAATTCAAAACCAAAAAGGTAACTTGGCAAAGAGTTAAACAGTCAAAATGAAAAAAAAAAAAAAAATTAATCCAGAACCCCACAGAGTTTGATAAACATGAGCCCTTGTAGAAGTCTTCAGCCTTTCCCTTTTCACCTGCTCATATGAATCAATACCACACAACCAGGACTAATTCCAGCTCATGTCTTCTCAGGGCCAGAGGAGGTCCTGGAGTGAGAGAGGAGAACAGGGAATTGTACAAGAGGACAATAATTAATGGCAGTTCTGACAAGCTGTGATACCTCTGGAAGTGACAAATCCTGAGACCTGCACATGTATCTTGTATTATGAAAAGGCAAGGATGGCAATTTAAAATCTGTCTCTAGTTCTAGTGACCATTGCTGAGCTTTGCTTTCTTATCATTCCATTCCTGCCACAATGTTACCCTAAAATATAATGAAACACAAAGCTTGGAGACAGTCAACCTCTCTTTTCCACCATCACTAAAGTTAGGCCACTCAGGAAACCCAAAATCTTTAAGTAGTACCTTGTATTCAAAACCCAGATGTAAGCATCTTTCTTTGAAAGAGTAGATTCCTGATCCCTCCTTCCTCCCAACCCCATCATCTTCAGTTTCACCAGAGGTTCTTACTCTTCCACTGTCTTAACACATTTAAAAAGTTAAATTTATCTAGTATCAATATCTCCATATAAAACTCAGGGGGGGGGGGAACCCCACTCAACTGGACCATTTATAATCTTGATTTTACAGTATTTTAATTATGTTCAGTGAAGAAATTATTTTAACTCCATCAATGAGGCACATTTAACTCAAATTAAATGGACATAGACACAAAACTACGTAACAATTGGCTAGAGGGACTTAAATGAGATTGATTTCGTTTCTGCTTATGGGTAAGCCTAGGGTAAGTAGAATACCTGTGTACTAAGTAGAATATTTATCTGGAAACATTGACATGTTTAGTAGTATTAATCCTACATAGATGAAAGAATTGTAATTGGTTTTGTGGAGGAAAGAAAAAGGCAATTAATTTCAACTCATATTGAACAAGATACATCAGGGTAAAATATTGACAAAGCAGATAATTCTGTTCCCCTATGCAGAACGCCAACTGGCACCCAGTTTCAAAATGCCAGTTTGGAAACAAATGAAAATAATAAAGAAATCAACCATTTGAAAGGCTGCATTGCACATAAATGGATCACAAGCAAATTGGTATACAGAAATAGGGGGAAAAAACAAGCTAAGGGAAGGAACCATCTACTTTTTCAAAACATAGGCGTGGAAATTTTTAAGCATCTACACGTGTAGGTACTTCCCCTTCATGGTCAAGGCCTAAGTACCCTCACAGATTAAGTACAAATGTCAAAAATCTGGACAACTCAGTAATCCCACGTCCAAAAGACAAAAGCACAATATTTGGTGGTGCAATACTTTCTTTTTTTTTGTATTCTATACTGTTCTGTGGGAACAGAATTCTGTGTAATTAAATAGTTGAAGAGTATCACACATCACTACCCTTCCAGCTCAGAATCAAAGGAAACTCAAAGAGAGGACAGGGTCACCTGTAAACAACTCACACAGTTGCTACTATCACAGACAGAATAGGATCAGAGAATCATATTGGGTGGAAAACCAATCAGTGTTGGCTGTGGACATTCTGGCCTCCAGCACAACTTGGAATTCTCTGCTATCAAGATCAGCATCTTGTGAGAGCAGTCCTGACGTGAGCTGCATGGAGCTCACATTTCTTGGGTGCAGGTTGCCCCTGGAGCAAATCTAATACAGATTTCTTCAGAGAAAGCAATCTGTTTAACGTATCAGTAGTTTAGAAACCTCTTCTAAAGGAGCATCAAGTTTATCAAAATCACACATTCAAAGCCAAATGTCAAGCAAGAGTTCCTAAACAACCTTAATTGAGCTCCCAACAGCCTCCAAATCATTTTAATCTGAAACGTGTATGTAATAAATAAATAATAAAATGCTGGAAGAACACATCAACCGCACACATAAAAGGTCAGACTAAAAGGTCCCAGTTTGGCAAATGGTAAAAGATAGGAAAGCTTGTCTTATAAATCAGAAATGGCAGAGAAGTCTTTGCTATAAAATTAGTACCAACTATATGTAATTAAAAAAAATTATTATCTGTGAGAACTGAGCTATTAATCATGAAAGGCAGAGAAAATTTCAACTTTTGCTGCAGATGCCTCCTGGGCACCCCTTGCCCAGCAGAGACACCTGTGCCCCCTCCCTGCCCACTGGAGATCCAAAGGGACTCTGACTCTACCCTCAAACCCAAGAGGCCCTCAGTGTCACACAATAGCCAAATCCCCAAATACACCCAACAAGATGTGGTTTACAGGCAATAGAGTGTCAGAGGCTCCCACAGTCACTTGGGATTTGTTCTTCTCTTACTGCTTGGGCTGCAAATAAATTCCTTTCTTTCTGTGCTTTCTACTTTTTTCTTAAGTCAGCAGTATGGTAATCCTTGGAGAATTACCAAGCTGCTCTTCAGGGAAGTAGTTAAAAACCCTGGTATTTGGCAAACAATATTCTTGCTATAAGTCTTTAAAAAAATAAAAAACAAAAAAAAGCCAAAACCTAATTAAAATCAAAAAGCTCGTTTCTGTAGTAATTTCCCAAGAAAATTCTACTTTTTCTATTCTATTTTTGAGAATATAATCATATTACTGTGTATAAATTTGCAAGTATTTTTCATGCGTTCTTGCATGACAAGCTTTAAGACAAGCTGCAAATGGAAGAAAATTTAATACTGCACTCTTTCTCCCTTTTCTTGATTTTATAAACCACAAAGGAAGTTTTCTCACACAAATACCATTTTTTCTGCCTTTCTAAAACTAAACATTCAGGTTTCA
This sequence comes from Florisuga fusca, assembly GCA_038090715.1. Taxonomy (NCBI): domain Eukaryota; kingdom Metazoa; phylum Chordata; class Aves; order Apodiformes; family Trochilidae; genus Florisuga; species Florisuga fusca. The sequence continues at coordinate 24,958,322 of JAAWXA010000008.1, forward strand.
TCTCCCTCTGAACATGTCAGAACTAGCAAGCTTATGTTATCATGGGCAGCAAATAAAATCTGATTAACTGAAATGGAGGGGATTTCTTTTTAATAGCATTTTAACACATTAGATGGCCACAGAAAACTTCTGTTTCATTAAAAACACTTGACAGAAAAAGCTTGTTGCTAAGGATTCAGCAACACTGCTCCATCAGTAATGCACTGAAAGCTTTTAATCCATAACCCACGGATCACACAAAAAAACCCTCCCACAAAGAAAAGATGAACCAGTAACAGCTCTACTACTTCAGGTGACTTGGAAGGGGAAAGACACAGTCTGACAATGAAAATAAAATATTCAAAAGGTTGGTGCTTGTTGGGTTTCCTCTCCCAATCACAAGCAGAACTAAATTCATTTCTGTTCCCTAATGTACTTTCCTTTACAAAATGCATTCCAATTTTATCTGTTTTCAACAGAAGTGATAATAAGCTGTGTACAGAGGAGAAGTGAACATGTAATTTAGATACAATTTAGAAGCTAAATTATCTTTGTGGTAAAGGTCCCTTACTAAATCACTTCACTGGAAAATTAGTAATAATTAAATAATTATTAGCATCCTTTGGACATATATACCATTCTCAGTATGTTTTTAATAGTTAAGTGGTCCTTAGCCTTGGGCCAGGTAAGGCTGTAAATGCATATTAACTTGTACCAGAGTACATAGGACACTTTGCTTGAGAACTACCTGGAAACCAAAGATGAACTGAAATCTTTGCCTCATGCTTAAAGGCTGGAATATTTTATCTGATGTTCTTTCCTGAGCAAAAACACAGTCTAAAATTTTAAAGAAAACCCCCCACCTACACAGTAAAAGGGGAAAACCAAAAAACAAACTGATAGCAGCAAACACAGAGCAGGAATTCTTGAATGCAATGTTCAAACAAGGAGATGCAAGAATAAATTCTCCAGGCAGCAAAATTAAAGACTAAAGACATTTAAAAATAATATGCTAAAAGTGACAGCAATAATGTAGAAAGTTGTCAAAAAACAGTTTCCATTCCACAGCAGAAGATAAAATACTTCAGTTTAAACAAGTAACACAAGGCTGTTACACAACAGTTATTAAATTTGCACATTTTAAGGCAAGTAACCTGCACTTGAGTTTCAAAGAGCTGGCTTGGGGGAGGCAATAAATAATACTATTTATTTTCACTAAATCTTAAGAGTACTCATGTCATTCCAGGAGACTCAAAAAAAGCTCATGTTATGTCAGAACTTAAATACAATGCATGTTTATTGACCTGACAGCCTAGTATCAGTTTTAGCTAATCTAAAGAAGTAAATCACATTTCTCTTCTATTTAAGACTATCAGATGAAGTTTATAAAACCAAGATCCTGTGGAATTAAGCAGCTGTTTTCCTTCGTGGGCTCCAAGCCTTACAGAAGTAACAGGTTCTGTAGGTTTGGCAAAGCTGATGGGAAAAGTGAGTATTTGACAGGGAGCACCAACCTACCTTTTCTTTCTATAGCAAACAAAAATGGGGTATCAGAAGGTTCATTTAGCCCAGCAGGCAAGTCTACTGTGCTCCACTGACTTAAGGTTGAAGGTAAATTCAGACTGGAAGTGTAACATCATTTATAGGAGCTAAAAAATCTCAGAGCTGTGTTGCAGGGACCAGTGCTGGTTCTGCTGCAATAATCTGTTAGATGAAATCTGGATTTTTGAAGGGATGAAAGAAAGAAGAAAGGGGAACTAAGTGTCCATGAAGCAAAGAACAAAGCCTGGACAATCACACAAGTGACAGTTCTGCTTTCACCTGTGGCCCAAACCATTTCCAAATATAAGAAAAAATGTTTAAGGAAGATTTATATACATTTCCTTCATAGGCTGCTCACTGCTTAAGCAGGGGCAAGAACAAGTCCCCACAGACAGGAGGACACGTGTTTCAATGAGAAACAGATGCTAATGCACCACTACTGCTGCCAGACTACTGGTATTAACCTTCTAGAACAATTATTAAAGCAATAAAATGAAAATTAAGTTATCTAGCTACTGCAAATTGGTATTACAAAAATGAGTCCTGAATTTATTACAAAATTTCACGTGCTTCATAAACCATTAAATACTGAGATGTTACGAGGTAGCTATCAAAGCAGTCAGGAAACAATCACTGGAAAATAAACTAGAGAACACTTTAGCTCAGGCCCCAATTACACAAAACAGTGACTGAGGATAGGTTCATTAAACAAAAGTCACCATCTATCACATCAAAATGCCCAGGAAAACATGAGCTGGAAAATAAACAGGTGAAAACACCTATTTACACAGGCATCACATGCAACAATTGTTACTGCAGCCACTCTCCAACCTATGTAATCAGCAGAGCAGCACTGATGCAGCCTCTCATGTTGAGCTGGAGTTACCCAAGGGTGGGCAGCAGACAGAAAGCCCTCACCAAAGCCCAGTAAGCTATAAAACCAACTGAGCAAATCAGGCACAGAGAATGTGGAATTCCCAGTGAAATTAAATCTCTTAAGGTACTTGCAGGCCCACACAAAGGGGGCACCACAGCCCAAGTGAGAAGCTGCAGGAGAGGGGGCTGAGACAGTTTTGGGAAAGCAAATGGAAGATGGTGTTAATATAAGTATTTAATTTTTAGTATCTGACAGTAATTCAGGAGGTGATGCCATTAGCTTGGTTACACTTGCCAGGTTGCCCTTAATAACACCAATTCCCAAGGACTGGCCCATTTCTGCTTCCCCTGAAGTCCCCATTTGCCAATGATTTCAGCAGGGACAGGCTCACAGTCACTACAGGTGACCATGTCTTCTGCCTGCTTGCAAAGAAGACAAGGAGTGTAGCTTAGAGTTGCACACAAGCATGGGGTATCATCTCTGTAACACCCCTCAGCAGCTCCAAATTACCTGTAGGTATCAATAGTGACCAAATAGAAATAGAGCCAAAAGCATCTTCGGGTTTGCCAGCTGTGGGTTATATTTTGCCTCATCTTCCAAAGTGTTTGGAACATTGAGGCAGTTTCTCTGTAAAATATATAAAACCTGTGAACACAAGTGGGTACCTTACAACATGGAGTTATTTGTACTTGAACTTGTTCTGGTCTACATAACTCCTGGCTAATGCATTAACTATTGTATCTTTCTCAAAGGCATGTTGATAAAACCTTGACATTTCATCACATGCGACTTGCATATTGTGCTCTGTGCTTTCAATCATTTACAATTGTGCCAAACAAACAATTTCAACTCAAGTGTGCTACACATTGTCTATAGAAGAGGCTGCACACAAGTTTTTTATTTTAAAAAACTGTTTTCTGGGTTGCTTGGGTTTTTTACCATGACTTATGGGCCAAAGGAGGAAAACTGGATTTTCCTGCTGCCACTCCTCTCCTTGCCATAGTGAGGAGAGGATTCAAGAGATGTTACAATACACACAATGAGTGTCACAAATATTTGCATTATCTAAAAGGGCACAGTTCAGTGCAATAGTCACTCATTTCATTATTCCTAAATGCTCTGACAGCATTTCCACAAACACCCAGTAGGTAATGAATTCTGAAAGCTTTTTGCTCAAACAATTATTCATTATGAAAATGGGTACCAAAGCATATTATTTGTTACTCTGTTTGCTTCTCCCTGTTTAAATCTCAATTGCTGATCAGTAAGCATAAACAGTGCCTTCACTACTGGGAGACAGCCAGAGTAGAACAAACTATGAAGGTGAAGGAGCTGATTAGCATACATTAAATAAAAATAAGTCCTTCAAAGTGCATCAGTGTGAACACCTCTATAAAATAAGGGTCAACTTATGAATTATTTACAAGACAAGAGGGGGATATGAGTGATGAATATTATTTGCTATTTCCAGTTCAAAACAGCTGCCATTAACTCTACTTCTGCTATTACCTGAGCAGTTACAAAAGTACTGGCAGCAGGGAGCAGTGCAGTGAGTGATGCCCTGGTCCAACTGATAACCATGGGAATTGCTTTACAGGAGTCACTTGCAATAGTGTCTTCAGAGCTGCCTCCTACACAAAAGGGATATTTTCTGGGGATGCTACAGGTCAGGGCAGGCAGCAGTCACAGAACCTCAGAGCCCTCCACGCTGGGCCAGCAGCAGCACAGACCTTCAGGAATGCTGAGGGACAGATGCTCTGCATCCTCCCAACTGCTCACTGGGAGAAGAGTAAGCCGTGGCTTGGTAATAAACATTTTTTGTGCGGAGGATTTGGCTGGAAAGAAGAGCAGAAAGGGGCAAGTCAGCCTGACTGGCTTTGAAGTCTGCCTGGCCTGATAAAGCAGTTTCTGCCACACCAAATAATGGTCTGTGCTCCCCCAGGAGACAGCAAAATCTTCACACAACACAAGGGAGAAAAATCTGATTGCCATGCTTGCAGTCTTCTCCTCACCACGGGTGAAAGGTGCATCAGGAGATGTTACAATCTGTTTCCATCTGAATTACTTGAACTGATAAAGCATTTCCTAGTGCCCCAGCTTTTCCTCCCAGGGAGGCTAGATCTGGGAGCTTCCCATTATATCTGCATGCTCTCTCACATATACATCCCTCCTCTATGGAAGAAACATTTGTTGTAAACATATGGAGAAGCTCTGCTGGAGGCCAGCATTTAATGCTCTAGTTAATAACATTTTCAATGGGGAAAGAAAAAAAAAAAAAAAAAAAAAAAAAAAAAAAAAAAGGTGTAACAGGATTTGCCAAGGTTTGAGCAAGCAAGCTTAGCTTAAAGATATCCTAGGGCTCTAAATAAAGGACATGGCCCCAGTGTAATACAGAAGAGAATCAGCTGCCTGAATATAAACACACACACACACACACACACACAAGAGGAAAAGGGGATTCAGCCTGTTTGTGGTCATTTTGAGGCACGCTCACAGCATTTGTATTGGGCTGGGGTTTCTTAAAAACATCTCAGATAGAACAGTTGTTTTTAAATGTCAGACAACATTTAGCTGACTTGTCTTGCACAGTCCTCCTCTTCTGTACAGGGAGTAGCAGCCGTCTGGCTGATGCTCTGGGTTGTTTTCCTCCTGGCTGGATTTCTTGATTTAGCTGCCAGCATTTTTGTTCTTTGATGACTGGGTTTTGAAGCTGGTACCCACTCCTAATGATAATGGCCAGTCAGGTCTGTTACAGCACAGTGTAATACTGACAGCCCACATCCCAGAATGAGGAAAGAAAACAAACCAAACCAACCAAGAGGGTTGGACCACAGAGAGGCAGAATGTGTGGGTATGGATTTCGCTGTGCCAGGATCAGCTGTGCCTTCCTTGACTAATTAATCTGTGTGATTTGAACAGTCAGTGGAATGGAAAAAAATGGGTCAAGTTGGCAGCATGGGACTTTAAATAAATAAAAATGAGGCATTAGCTTTGACTGTGTCTGTGCTTTGTCCAGGTTTGAAAACAAAACAGTCTAAAAGACAGTCTTAGAAAGCCAGATGAACTGATGACAAATTAGATGAGGATGCACTCGCCAAGGCAACTTGCTCTGCACACAGTATAGACAGCATCAGCACCTTTCCTAAGGACCAGATCAGGACACATTCAGGATGCAGATATGGACAATGCACACTAAATGTATGAAAATTATAATAAAATCATAGAATCATTTGGTCAAAGAGACCTTTTGGATCAGGTCCAAATTAAACAGGCTTTTCACCAGGGTAACAACTAAAATATAAAGGCAGATCTTATGTACACAGCTACAGCTTATATTGTATGGTTCTTTTCCAAAGTTTGGGAAGCTCAAACAGGCAGCCCCAAAGGAGGAAGCCAGCATCCCACCCTGTGTGTTACTACCTGGCTTGCTCAATCATTTTGTGATTTGTGGGAGACAGCTGAAGGACTGACCACCAGGGTGAATCTTCTCATTCCTTACTGCAAAATAAGCTGGTGTCTGATCTGGGTCAAGCTGACTGCTGACCACTGGAGCACAGGGATCAATGCTCAGGAACAAGGATTTTGGTTTCAGTCCTGGAAAACAAATTAACTTCCTGCAGTTCTTGAAGCTCATTTTCCATGGATTTGGGGTAGATGATGTTCAAGAGATGAACAAAGTGGTTTTTAAGACCAGAACACATCTCCTCTGTGCAGATTCTGTGATGTCTTTATATAGTTAAATAAAAACCTTTTCTCCAATGCCCTAAAAACCCAAGAAACCCAAAAGATAGAAGCTGGAAAGCTCCATCTCTCATTCAAATACCTTTAAACCTAGTTCACAAATAAAATAAGCCAGACATTCATATGCCAAGTCTTGATTTTCCAAGAAAACGAGGTTCAACACATCTGCTGACAAACTGGACCTAATTCTGACCAGACTGATAGTAGGTAAACCACTTTTCCCAAGAAGGGAAGCTGCAACATACAGAGTATGTCAGCTGTATTCATGCCTGAGCACTAAGTTCTTCTACCTCTCTCAAATACAGCACTGATTTAATCTAAGAAGGTTTACAGAAAATAACTTGTTCTTGCCTTTCTTCACAGAGTGTCTCTTTCCCACTTGCCTCTGCCCACTCCCTTCCCACCCTCAGAGCACAAGCAGACTCAAATCTGTTACCAGCTCTCACTTGGGAGAAATCTGGCCTTGTACAGGGTACCAAAGAGTAAGAGCTTGGGGCTCAAGAACATTTCAAAGGAATGGCTGTGAAGGACAATGTTGCAAAACAAATTTTGGCTCCCATTTGTGCACACAAACAACCAACCCACCTGCCCATGTTTAAAGCAAATGAGTAGAACAAATTTCTTTGTGAATTTACAGACCAAACTTCCCTCCTCCTTCACAAAAGGAATGTTGTGCTCCACCCCCACCCTCTTTGGGCAGCTCACTCCCATCCTCAGCCCAGTATTTTATTTTGGTCTTGTAATTGTTGTCTGTTACTTACAGTTACAAAAGACAAATGGCAGGCAAAGGCAGCTAAGAATCACTGAATTTGTCCAAAAGCATTACATGGTATATATTTCATTCTGTAACTTAACTAGGCAGTCACAATAAAAGCCTCAGACTTCTCTCCTTATCCAGAAGCAATTGAGGCCCTGGGGAATGATCATGAATAGTGGCTAATGTGGGTGATGCCATCTCTAATGCAACAAGGTCAAAATATATAATTAGCATTTTTCTCTCAGGGTTTCTTTCTCTTGCTGTAGTTTTCACTTAGCTTGCTTTCCCGGGCTGGGGGCTGTTCTCTCTTGCTGCAGGGTAAAACCAAAAACAGGCTCCAGTGAAGACAACAGCCACTGTCCAGCAAGAGAAACCCAGCTCTCAGTTTCTAATAGTACTCATCATTCACCCGTGTTGACTCCAATGTTGTGACAAAAACTCAACTCAGTCATCCAAAAGGTTGGGCTTCCATTCACACTGGATATTATCAGAACAAAATTTACAGCAAGAAAAAAACCAACCAAACAAACATGCAGTCTTAACCCACAAGAAATGAAAAAGCTAAGAGTAGTGCATGTGAACTGGGTGAAGGGGATCTCACGAGAGCCATCAGCATATCAGGGACACAGCAGTAAACTTTCACTTACCAGGAAACACAGCAGTAAACTTTCACTGGGATCTTTTCACTTTTACTTGAATCTTAAAGATATTAAAAGGATAAAGAGTTGCCATGACAGTGAAAGAGGAAGACCAATCTCTAAGGCAGGGCTTTACCACCACTTGCTGCTGGTTCTAGGGAACTATGGTTCAAAGCATTGCCCTCCTGTCTGCACACAGCACTAGCAGTAGTCGAGTCATTTAGGTATTTCATGGGCATCACCAAAGGACAAATTGCAAAGGGATGGTGCTGGGGAGTCAACCAAGGCTTTATGGAGCAGCCTTGCTTTGGTCTTTATGCAGAGATCTGCACTTCTCATTAGTAGGCTCAGATCCTCCCCTCCCAGCATGTGCTGCCCTTACCTGGCTCACAGAGCTGCTGCCTCCTTTCCAGCAGGGTCAGCCTGCCAGGTGCATTTTGCTGTCACTTCCTGGCCAGGAAGGGCTCACTGCCCATGACACAAAAGCCTGTAATGAAGTTACATAAATCTTTGTCTGAAGCAAAGAGCTCATCTTTAATTTTGTCTCACAGTAACCACTACAACCTGTGATGTCTCCTTGATTCAGATATGTCTCCTTCCCCATTTCCCTCCTTGGCAGTTTTCTGCTCTTTTCCTCTGCCTGAAACTCATAACACACTTGAAACCTGTCAAATGGTTTCCATTTGTATCCAGGAATCTCATATTAATAATACATTTTTACCTTATTATTTCTACTTTCATTGAAACTTCACAGCAAGCTGACAATTTCTAGCTCATGAACAGTCTCATGACATGATTTCATGAAGTATGGATGGCACCTCAAGCAGCAACAGAACTGCAACTCAGCCACACGATTCTGCTTTGAGGAGGGATGCTCAGATGCTTCACTGTGGTACCTGGGGTTTGCTGTCAAGTCAGTTAAAGTAGTGTGAATGTTGCCCATTTCAAAGCCCAGCTACTGGGGAAAGGCCAGTTCAGCTGCTCTCTGCTCTAAGAGGCAAGGACAGAAAAGGTAAAATCACCTACTTTATTCTCCATGGAACAAACAAGGCAATAAAACAGAATAACACTGCCTAAAGAGCCTTTTTCCAGCCCTCCAAAAGGGAGTGCAAAGCAGCAAAACCTAGAACCAGGAGAGAAACCTGCAGGATGGTGTAAGGGAGACAAAGCATGAGGAGACCCTCAGAAGTACCTGGGTAATGAGGTGACTGATTAGGCACGAGAGCCCAAATAACACTGGGACTCTGCAGTGGGCAAAGGGGACAGCTTCCCATGACAGCACAAAACCTGATGTTTTCTTGGAGGAAGAAGGGATAGATTATATTCAGTCTAAAGCCAAGGGATCAAAAAAAGCAAGCCTCAAAGTCTAGAAGGCTGGTTTCAGAATAAATTCCACATTCAGAAGATGACTATTCCTTTTCAAGTGTTTTTTAATTCCTGCTTTTTCACAAACCCCCTCAGTCTCCCCAACATACACTTCCTCCCTGCACATCACAGTGATCCACTTTCACCCCATGTCTCCATCTTTCTTACTTCCTCCCTCCAACCCCTAGCTCTCTACCTCTCTACCATGTATTCTGCTCTATGGGGCCATGGAAAAATCTGAATCCCTTCTCCCCTCCTCACGTTCCAGAGCATTACCTTTCATAACACTGCACTGGGGTTACACAATCTCTATTCACTCTGTTCCTGGCAACATTTCCTTGGTTGTTCCTGCACTGACAGAGTCACTGACTTGCACTTGCATAAACTGCATTCTCCTTTCCTTGAGCTCACCCAAGCCCTCCCTGCACCACGCACTTCCAGCAGAGCTCAGGCACACACCAGCCCCACAGGCGTGTGATCCATGACTCACATTTCCAAGTCAGCACTTAAGCTGCTTTCCCAAACCCAAATCCCAACCATCTGACCAAGCATGTTGCAAACACACTCCACCTTAAACATTAAATTCCCTGACCAGGCATCGTTTGCTGAAGGAAATTTCTCCCTTGCTGCTTCAGAACACAGCAGAATTTCAGGGCAATCACAGTGCTACAACAACACCTCTGTGGTCTGAGTCTATCCTGCTGCTTCAGCTCTCCTGCTGTGGAAATGCAAGATGTATTACACTGCTTCTAGTACCCCATCTGAAACTTAAATACAATGTGGAACAAATTAATAATAACAACAGTAGATAAGATACACAAATTAACCTGTTACTGACATTAGAAATAAAAAAGAAAGCCCATTCATTGCTGCTGGCAGCCAGATTTGACATTCAGACACACATCAGGCACACCTCTCAAGAGCCACTCTTTAATATGAGGGCAGATGAAAAATCCTCCTCTGACAGATATGTTTAGTAGCTCCTGGCCAGATGCAACTGTGAAGCAGATTTTGGTGTGGTCCAGTCCCACAGTATGACAACAGGGGATGCACAGAAACACAGCCTAAAGCCATAGAAATTCCTAAGCTATCGAAATATGGGTAACTGTGAGGGTAACAGCAGAGCTAAAAAACTATTCTGGAATCACTGTTTCCCCAATGAACACAGGGGGGCTAATTTTCTTTTCAACTACAGTAATATAAAAAGTTATAGTGGAACCAAGAGTAACCACGCTGCAAGAAAAAAAGTATTTTTAGCAGAATCAGGTTTGTGCTACCTGTGAATCAATGGGCAAATGCATCTGCTGTGCTGCTCTACCTCATTTTGCTTCAAGATTTGTGGCAGGCTCCACACCTACAATGGGAGGCAGAGCAAACAATTGCTTCTGTTGGTAGTAAATTACACCCTCTAGCAGGTGCTGCAGAGAAACTTACGAGTAGTGTCTCGGTGCTTCTAAAATAGAACACAGATTTTTTTTTTCTTTTTTTTAAAAAGTGAAAGCCAAATGCTAAACAATAGCATTGTTTAGATATATCCTTTGTGAACAATTACTGGTCAAAACTTTGAGGGTCATGTTCAACATGTTCTCTATTGGAGACAACATCAATTACTAAAAAAAAAAAAAAAATTACTGAATTGCTAAAGTTTCTTAACAACCTGGACCCACTTAGAAGATTTTGGACTTTGAGCTCATTCCATTATCAGGTCAGAAGTGTGACACCACCACAATCTAGAGGTGCATTTCCTTTTACATTGTAGTTTTAAGTAAATGTCACCCAAAGTTTCTAACTGTATTTTTTTCCCCCTAAATCATCTGTCATGCTTTCTATATTCTAGCAAAGCACAATTCCTTTTAAGCAGCCAGAAATTGTGGCACTGTCTCCAGGTTCAGATCATATGTAAGGGATTCAACGAGTAGATGAAGACTTATATTCAAATACTATTAGAGGCTGCAAAAAACAGTTCCTTTTGTCAATCTTGACAATATCTAATTTTTAAGTGCTTGACTATGCTTTCAATATTCTTTTAATAGAAAACCTCAAAGATTATTCTCGGGTTTTGGAAAAAGAAGAAAAAAAAAATTAAAATTCCAGGATGGAAGCTACACTTGCATCTACAGAGATCTGCACAAATGTTCATGTCCAGCTGAATTTTAATTTCTGTATGTATGGCATGCATCACCTAGAAAAATCACTATCCCTGGGAAGAGATGTATCAATACAGTAAGTGATTGTACTCTTACTACATTTTCTTCAGTGATGATTTTAAAAAAAGAAACATCCTACTGAGCCCCCAAACACATAATCATGATCATCCAGTTACTATACAGCCCCAGGATAAGTGCAGCACCCCAAGGGAGGGTGCTGTGGACCAAAGTGTAGTGTTAGCACAGTAGGTAGAAATTCTGGAGGACAGGAACTTCTGAAGGTAATTTTTTCCACCTGTGCAAAGGTATCATTTATCCATAAATCGATTAGCCACACATGGAGATTACCTCTTACAAGAGAAAAAGTCCTAAACAACATCTCCCAAGTTAGGGAAAATGGACCCCCACGACCACATCTAACCCAATCAAATCTCAAACCATTAGAGCCATTTCTCTCCATCCTCCCCCTTCCAATTTAGTTAGTGTCAAAAGAGTAATGAGTAATAAGGAAAATTCCTGTTGGGCTTATCTCTCAGTCCAGTGGGATCTCTAAATCCTTTAACAGCATTCACAATGAAAAAATAAATGACACCCACACTTGTTGAGAGCCCAGATTACAACAATCTGGTACACATTCAGTGACTGACTGGAATTTACATCTTGCCAGAACCCAGGTTCCCAGGAATCTCCTGCACTCTCACTGTGCTGAACTGTGTGTGTAGACATTCCAGGGATTAACAGCATCTCCCAGCTTCCAGAGACATTCATTCACCCTTCCTACAATCTGCATTTCAACCATTGGACACCACACCCCACATCCTTCAGGGTAACATTTATTTATTGATCTGTAACTTGAGAAACATACTGCTAGGGCCACGGGGGCTTTATGATAATATTTATTCATTTCTCTTGGAGAGATAGTCAGAAAAAACTGCAGAAGTGATGTTCCTTTGCTGACAACAACTGCATCAGTACTGCAGGTTGCCCAGACTGGGCTGAGGATTCATTATGACTTCACAGAGCCTTGGTCTAAGGCTCCCAGATGGCCACAATCTGGTATTCACACTCTCTGTAAATGAAATTTTGAGACCCCTTGACTCTCAGTGAGCAAGTTCAGCAGTATTGCCAATACCAACATAGCTGAAGGAGCGAGCCTGCCTTACAGCAGATTGGAGAGAGAATGAAAATTCAGTGAGCTGGGATTCTCCAACATCCCATGGGAGTAGCTGCTTTGTGCCTTTCTTTCTGTACAACAGGAAAGCAGAACAGTCACAATGCTAAAGGAACACCAACTCTCCCCATCACACACCATCCACATGGTGGAGCACGGATACTGCCACCAGGAGGAATGCTCTGCTCTCTTCATCCTTTCCATACCCACCTGCTCAGGAGACCACAGAACATCCTACACCCCATGTGAACCAAAGCACTATTTTAGTTTACTGGTTTCTCTCTCTATAGAACAGAACTGTGTAATTAGCTGCCAGCAGTCAACACCTCATTAAACAGAAAGGGAAAATAATAAAACAACCCTAACAACATAAAATTATTAACAAAAACTGCAAGACTGGTTTGCATGAGAAATATCCACAAGAAAAGGTGAAAAGGAGAGAGTCAAGAGCATAAATACTCTGGAAGCTTGACACTTGGTCACCTATTGAATGAATTCTCATTAGGCACAAGAAAATACTGAAAAGCATGGAGAAACCACAAACTTCAGGAAATTCTGTAAATGACAAGGCCCTTGTTGAAGCTAAGGAAAAAATAAAGGAGCTCATTCATCTTGCATCCTTCAGCTGGAAAACATAAAATATAAAGTCCATGGGTTAATCTGAGGCACATCAGAGTGAAAGAGTTTGGAGAGGAAGAATTATTCAGGACACAAACTGGCTTCAACAAAGCAAGAGGAGAATTTTTTCTGTAACAGCCTGTGCATATTGCTCTGAGGGCAATAAGAAATATGGTAATGCACAACAAATCCAGCACTGGCTACTGCTAGAGGCAGGATGTCAGCCACAAAGGGCCAACAGACTGATCCCATATGACAGTCCTATATATCTGTGCATTTGGACATGTAATTTATATCTGCTCTTGCTATACAGACTAATTAAATGGATAGCATTTGTTTTTATTTATTTATTTTAGCAGCTAGCACCCCCTTGACTGGCAGCATGGCAGCACCAGGTGACTAAGGCAGCAAGGTAAATGCTTAGCTGCTTGGAGATGTCAGCACTAGCTCATCAGAGGACATTCTGGTAGAGCTGGATGAGGATTTAACATGCACCTCCACTGGGCTGCATGAGTATCCTTAAAACCACCAAAGATGGAATTGCTAAAAAGAGATGCTGCCTGTAACCATCCTGCAATGAGCCAGTAACACAAAGCCAAGCCCAGGGAACATCCTCTGGGGCCTCAGCAGAGGATGCTCAACAGAATGTCTGAGAAGCTGCAACCAAATGCAGGGGAAAAAAAAAAAAAATTAACCTTGCCTCCATGTGCACCTGATAGGCAGGACCCCAACACTGCTCTCAACCTTAGCACCAAGTGCAAGACTCCTCTGCACACCTTCAGACTTCTAAGGGCCATGGCTTACAATGAACCTTCACAGTTCCCCCCAGAAGAAAAAAGACACCTCCAGAGATGAAACAGTAGCCACAAACCATGCAAAAGCAGCATTCTCAGGGGGGATACAGGGCAACACAAGCATCAAAGGCTCAGGGAAACTTCACCACTATTAGAGGTATAAAAGCTCACAAGGCAGTACCTGGCCTGAGTAAACACTTAAACTGCCCACACACATTTATTTGTGCATCATCATCCTGTGCTGCTGACCTCATTACTTTCTCCTTAGATTAACTACTTTTTTCCTTTGTATTTTTCTCAGGCCTCAGCAGCACAGACACCTCAGGCTACAGCTGGTCTGGCTACACAGGAGGGGAGCTGGCTCCATGCTGCAGTACCCACCTTTGGTTACTGGACCTGGTACAGTTGCCAGGCTGTTGTTACACCCTGCCACTCAGCTGCCTTCAGGAAACAAATGGCTGTAATCAGACTGCCTTTTAACTGGAAAGACAGCATTAGATTTCATCAGCCATTTCACTGTCATGCTGCATTGTCTTGCAGAGGAAAATGAGCCCAAAGGCTCTGCCACTCCAATTGCTTTAGTTTGATAGCAAACATATTACTTCATGGCACACAGTGACAGGAGATGGTCCTGGAGAGCCTGCAGACACTCAGAGACAAGGCACACCTCTGTCCCTATCAGAGATTTTGTCTTGTAGACTCCTAGTGAGGCTTTAGTTTTCATGGTTCTTGCAGCCCTGATGGAAACAAGGGCATAGCACTGTTCTTTAAGGGTATCCTTGGCCGAATAAATAACAATATTAATATAATACTGAAGTATTCCTTGAGGAAAAAAATACGTATTTCTTGTGTTTAGTAGGAGCTTACGGGTATCTAAAAGGGAAGCAATTTTAAGTTGTAACCTACTTGACCGTATCTTATGCTTTCTTGCTTCTTTTCAATTCAGTCTGGATATGACAAGTTGTGTCATTTATACTCACTTTGCAGGGATGCCCTGGCACCTACTCATTTTTTGTGGGGGAGACCTTATTACAATGTTCCAGCACTTGAAGAAAGGCTCTAAAGCAGATGGAGACTCCTTATTCACAAGGAATCACACGGACAAGGGGCAACGGGCACAAGTTGCTCCTGGAGAGATTCCAACTAAACAAGAGGAAAAATTTTCACTATGAGGGCAGTCAGACACTGGAATGGTCTCCCTGGGGATGTGGTGGAGTCTCCCACTTTGCAAAGTTAACAGGGTATTGAGACATCTCACACCTTCAGTAATATGAGAAGGGTTGGACCAGATGATCCTTGAGGTCTCTTCCCACCTGACATGCTGTGATTCTGTGATTTTTGTATTTCTAAGATGTGCCAATAGCTTTGCTACAAGCACTGCAGTGGAAGTGTCCACTCAATTCTACCAGCACCTCTTTTCACCTTCCCTAGACTTCACTGACAAGAATCTTTTCCAGCCAAGTTCAGGAAATGTGCTTTTCTGAGCCAAAGCAGCAAGACCCCACACTGAGTTGTAGCCAGCTGAGGTACAAACAGTTCCAAAGCAGAACTAAAACAAACAAAGCCAACAATAAGATCTCAGATGCTTATTTAAAGCTGCAAACTGCTGATCTAAAAAGTTGGTGCTCATTTTGAAACTGGAGGCAAAACATTTTCAATTTGTGAAGTATTGGCAAAATTTACTGATAGGGGATAGCAAACCAAGTTATGCACAATCACAAGACACCAGTAAACCCCAGTAAAATGAGCTGGGCTCAGAGCTCACTGACATTGGAATAAATTCAGTCTCAATTTATGATGGCATCACTAGGAAAGCTCTGTCCTCCCCAAATCTATCCAACAGATGGTGGGAAGAATTTTAATTGCAGAGAACACAAATGAGGGAAGCCATCCATCAGTGTCCTGGTACCACTCCTGCCTGGATGTAGTTCTACTGGACAGCACCATTCACATACTGCAACCACTCCCTTTTTTGCACCACAAGATAATATTAGTTCATCCTACATTGTGTCATCCTGAGCTCCCTGCCTACACACAGCTTCTGGAAAGCAACTTACACGTAAATCACAGTGACTATTAGTCCATACATTATGTAAGTAAGAATCTAGGGAGGAAAAAAAAACCAAACAAACCACAAGCACAAAACCTGAACAAATCCACAGCATTAGTAGGATGGCTAAGTGGCCCATTTCCAAATAAATGAATGTCAATTTGCTGGTTACCTGAACAGCACAGGGCTCACAGATTTCCCCCATGCTGACAGATGGAGTTTTACAGTTTTGATCCATGACACGTTTGAAGGAATGCACTGGTGAAGCCAGACATGAGAGACAGAGCAAAGGACCTCAAACAGGACTGCATTAAGCACGCAAGATTCAAGCAATGCAAGGTTTCACTCAGCTGTCACACCAGGATTGATCCCATTAAATTCCATGGGGACAGGCCTGATTTGCTCAGCTGTAAACAGTCAAAACAAAGCCTGTGGACTGAGTCCAAAAAAGCATTTTAAGCACAGAAGGCTCTGTGGGCTCCACCAGGGCCATTCCCCACTGAGGGCCAGGAACATACTGCAGAGATTGGCCCAGACTGAGCCATGGTGACCTTGGAGAGGCCATCAGCAAGGCTCCCAGATCAACCAGGCTAATCCTGCTTTCACTTTATCCAGTTCCTTAGCAGAATTATTACAGGATTAATAAGGTAATTTTGTTTATGATGTAGGAGCAGTTAACAAGCACTGGGTCTATTGCCCAGCTCACTGGTTAAATAAATGTAAACCCTACAAGGATCTGCATAAATATGACACTGTATCTTACTGCTCCCTAGGCACTCAACCATCATCCTGAGAGTTTTTTCCAACCCAGAGATGAGTGTGCAAAGGCAGACAGAAAATGCAGCATCATTAGGGACAAGGTAAAAACCACAAATTAAAAGCGAGCTACTGAACATCCCATCCTTACATGACAAGGAAAATATCCACAGTTCCTATTTTAGATCTAAACAAAATACACCCTTGTTTGCACTTCATTTCACTGCTCTCCTTCCTCCCTATCCCCAACGACCGTACAAAAACTGCAAGCTAGAAACCCTCTGCTCTCGTAACATTTCACTTAATGACTTCTGCAATAGTTTGTGGTTTTTTTTCAATGTTATTAGTTTTATATAAGCCACAGTGATCAATCATGAAGGATATGAAGTAAAAATGCAATAAACATTATTGCTTGACAGCTGCTTGGTGACCCATGTGAGCCCAGCTGATGGCACTAAGTCCAGGATCTGGTAGAGAAGCCCAGACTTCCAGATTAAGATGAAGTGGTACCCTTAACAGCAGTGTGAGCACAGAGGCAAAGGACCAAAGAGACAGTGCCCTGCCAGATCTCTGCAGAGGGTGACAGATGATTTCACAGACGATGAAGTTTTAAGCAAAACACGTAACAATTATATTAGGGAAAGAGAGAGCAGATTGCCTCTGATGTGACCAGACAGTAATAATCTCTAATACTCTTTAATGGAGTAGAGGCTCAGTTTTAAAGCTTGCCTTTTTGCACCACAGACAGTAAGAAGTGCTTGAATCAAACATGGGCATGCATAAAGAACCTTTTCCCTGGAAGACAGTTTTAGATTCTGAATTTCAGGCAACAAGATGTGCATAACACTAAAATATTTATCAAGCAACTTTGGGCCAAAGACCCAGGCACAGGCTCTGCACTATTTTGACATGAGTCTCTTGTGGGAGGCCAGGGAGCATTCAGTACATCTGAAAAGATGTACCCTTGAAAATTGGGCTCTTTATGTTAATCCAAAACTAGAGATATTGCATTTGTTCTCACTGACAGGATTCATTGTAAATGCAGCTGTTAGGAAGCTAACAACATCAGTGACTTCGTTTTCCCTATTTTTTTGGAGTTAAAAGGAGGGTTTTGTTTCATTTTTTCTCAGCTAATTCTGGCAACTTCCTCCTCTGGCTGGGAGGTAGCACAGCAATATGTGGTCTTGTGCACTGCCACCCAAGCAACACATGGGATTTCTCAGAAAGCCAGATCTTCTCATGCAAAACCTTGCCACCCTCCCACACAGACACACAATAGGCTTGTTATTAATACATCAACTTGTGAAAAAAAAGAAAAAAAGTCTTGGGCCCCCTTAAGCTCTCAGGATGCAGGTCACAGGGAAAACTGTCTATCACACCATTTCTGACAAGTCAGTATTTAAATGCTCACAGCAGGAGCCTGCTTGCACCTGCTGCCTTCCCCTCTTCCCTTCTCCATCCCAACAGCAGTGATGGGCTCAGCACTGGGCCACTGGAGCAAAATGCAGCTTTTCCTCAGCCAGGAATGGGAAAAGCTGTCAGTGATAGACTCCCCAATTGGGTTTGAACTTCACAAATTAGGCCAGAACTCTGAATTCAGACACTTTTTCACTGCTTTTTAGCCTGGGTGTTTTTCCATTGCAGGGACTCATGGAGGCAGCCTGGGAAGGACCTGCTCCCCCCTCCACACCTTCTGACATGCAAAGAGAAAAGGGCAGCACAAAACCAGGGTGCTGAACCCAGGGCAAGGCTTGGCACTGATTCACAGGACATCCAGATGCTCCCAGTGAAGGGGAGAGATGTCAGCCAATTGCTTCCAAGTAGAATACATGGTCGGGGGAAAGGCAGCAACACCATCCCAGTCACCACCCTCACTCTGTCCTGGTCTTTTTTGGGAACAAAGCCCCACAGTGTGGGTACAAAGCTGCAATACAACCAACTACACCAGCACAGGACATGGACATAACTGTTACAACCAACCTAAAAGTGATCATTACCTAACAAGCCAGGTTTATGCATGTCAACTCAACCAAAACCAAGTAAAAATAAATAAAAAGTAAACAAATCAAATATGCTGGCCAAGAATCCTACTCTAAGAAGTATCTGGCATGCAAGTGTGTATCAGGATCCAATTAATTTAGTAGATGGAGTACACCCTGCAAAGAACCCAGTCCCATGGGCTATGATGCTTCTATCAGATCAGCAGGGGAAGTGGGGGAAGGAAAGGGGTTGGGGAAAGTTGCCAGGCTGCAGCTGATGAAAGCTTTGATGCAAGACAGAAAGAAAAAAAAAATTAAGAATCCTTTAGACTGGATCAGCATGGTTTATTTATCAAGTTAGAACCTATTATGACTGTACTGCTTGCTTTGAAGTTCCCTGGCCTATGTCAATTGTTTATTTATGATTTCATAATTGAGTTACATCAGAAGTGCCAGCCTGGGAATTTAGAGTGCTTCCTAAGGGACAGTGAACATACGTACATTTGAACTCCACAGCACTTCAGTGTGTGCTGTCAGGATGCCCAGGTTTCTGTTCCAAACTGGACTCTGCTTCCCTAAGGGCTGAAAGATGTTAAGTGCTTCATGACAATGATACTAATAACTTGATTGAGAGAGAAAAAGGCTGCCACTGTACCAACCAGCATCTGTCAGACCATGAGAAATCAGGAGTGCCCACTGCATCACTTCACCCGTGATGTCAGGAACATATGGAGGCTGCTGCTGCTGGCCCAGGGTGGGAACTGAGTTCTGTCAGAGCCACTATACCAAGCAGTGGCAGTCAGAAGTGAAATATTATGCATTTTAAAAAAAGTATGCATTTTAAAAGGATTTTCTCCTCCTACCATATACCAGTCACACACAAAACAAATAAAAAACCCAACCCACAAAACAAAACAAAAACCAAACCCATCACACTCAACCCACAGCAAAACTCAATCTCAACTGAGTCCACAAAAGATTTGTTTCTACAGGTGACCTATTTCCACCAGTACTAGACAGCTCCCTACAACACATTTAAGGGGTTTTTTTTTTTTACACTCCAGCTTCTGGTAGAGTATTTTTAAGTATGCTGTTCTCAGAGAATTTATTTTCCAACTTCTTTTCTTTTTCATCTTGGCATTATACTAATCAAATACAACTCAGTTATTAACAATCTATTGCTTGTTACTACTTACAGGGTAGTCTTTAACAGCAACTATAACTCCTTCCTTCCTCACAACATAAATTAACACAGGCATTACCTGACCTTCCTTTTCCTCCCCCCAGATTTCATACTGCAGTCTGCCTCTATTGCTTCCCTTTCTCCAATTCTGTACTTTGACCAAAAATTCAAGACCAGTAAACAAAAACTACTGTGCAAATCAATCCTTTCCCTCCTCCTGTCTTCATAATACTCTGAAGATGCTGAGTATTGCCAAGAGCCCTCAATTATTATATTTTTAAATTTAATATTCTGCTCTCTCTCTACCCTATCCGGTGAATTTTGCAGTTCTGTATCTTCTAAGCATGAAATAATTTCCCATTGAGTTTCAGAAGCCTGGTTATAGATATTAGAAGTAATGATGAACAAGGTATGAAGGATTTTCAAATATTAGTGACTGTGCCCCCAAGTGCTCCTGTGACACAGAGGCAATGTATTCAGTATTCAGGAAGTGGGGCTCAGGGAACAAGGCACCTGATCCCTGTCTCACACCCAGGAAGGAGCCACCAGGTCTGTAACCTGAAAAGAATGTTTAAAATCAACAAAAAAACAACCAACCCACCTCCCCACCCCTGAAACCACACGATAATTTTTGCTAAAGCACTTTGTATTCACTAATGATACATCAGGTAAAAATACCTGAACTCTAACTAAATCCAAAACATTCCCCAGTGATAACCAGTTTCCTCCTTCAGTAAGAGAATGGTTTCTGCTTCACCTGAATTTTTTCCAAAGTACAACATGATTAGGGCATTCAGAGTCACTGGGTATCACACCAGTGAGGGAAGCTGAACATGTTAAATGCAGCTCTTTTAGTTGTGTCTCATTTGGTCTTCAAAGTCCACATCAGCTGCCAAATGCAATTTCTTCTAGGCTTTGAAGTACTTATACCCTAACTTCAAAAATAGCTCTGCCACAGTCCCTCATTGTCAAATCATGGCTCATCAGCAAGAAATGCCATTAACCTGGTGGTCCCTTCTCCTCCAGCCATCATGGCTTAGCACCACACTTGGTTTTAACTGTGCCCACTAAAATTTCATACTGTAGATCTAAAAAGTATTTCAAATTCTTACTGTTCATTTTTTTGCCATATACCTTCTATTACCATACAACATTTCAATACATCAACACTTTTCAAACTCATCAGTCATTAAAACAGAACTCCATTTTCAGTCTTCCTGTACAGTGAGAAGCTGTCAGAATTTAAAAGCTCTCTCTCCTCTCTCAGCCAATTTAAGAGTTTATTTGATAAGCACTGGCATGTCCAAACCCACTATAACATAATGCTTTTAGCTTAAGACATTCTGCATATTCTAGAATGTTACCTTGAGTCCCACAACCCTGGGCATCCTAAACCTCATGTTTTCTGTGCTAACAGCTGGGTCTCCAGTATTCATCACCTTCTTCCTTCATTTATCTTTGCCACTAGAAATCTGTCTTGGAAAATTGCCTTTTCTTAACCATCTGGATGACATCCCATTGTTTATTTCCACAAGCAATCAAGGGAAGTCTCATCCAACCATCTCTCCCTTTTCCCAGACTCATGAGTGGCTCCGTGCAGCATCTGAACACCAAGACAAGAGGAATTAGTTCTTCTGTTTGTGATACAAAGCACCCAGAAATAGCTTTGCTCTCTGGGGCAGTCCTGCAGAGTAGAAATGCTGATGAACCAGAATTCAATTATGTAATGAGAAATTGCTTTAATTAGCCAGTTAATTGACTCCTCAATTGCAATAAGTAAAATCACTCATTTTTTACAAGGCACAATATTTTTTTCCTAAGGGCTCCCAGGAATCAGCTCTGCAGCTCACTTCCCTCTACCCAGACTAAAACAAAAAAGGATCTAAAACTCTGACCTGAATCTGGCCAGAAAGTTTCCTTTGTCTAACTTGCTCAAATCAGGAGCCAGGTATTCAGTGCAAGAGGAAAAGCACTCAGGGTAATGCAGAGAAAGCACCGTGCCAAAATCCAGAAGGTGTAACACCACATATGCTGAAATCTAGTACAGGATCTCTGCAAGACAGGAGTGTTTCTAAAACACCCTGCAATAACCTCAGAGACCAAAGTATCCAAAACAATCAAGATTCACTGGGTGATTGACAAGGGATTAAAAAAAAAACACTGCAATTTAAGAGAAATAACAAAGAACTGAAAAATAATCTTGAGAACCTCAAACAGGGTCAGGTTCCTTCAGTAATAAGTGTATGCATGTATCAGAACAAGCCATAACCTATAACAAAGCAGCACTGAAGCTTTTGTAAGAGAAAACCTATTAGATGATATGAGCCTGACTTGATTACCAGGCTCTGTGGTACAAGCATGTAAAGCAGACCAATCCTCACTTAAAAAAGCAGAAGTCCAACTGTTATGGGAAAAGCCACCGTGTTGGAAGGTGGATGGCCAAAGTCCTTCTCCCTGCCTTGATTTAACCCCAGATGCCATTTCATATCCAGCACACAATTGCTTCCCACCTGTGCCCTTCTCTGTCTGTGCTCCCAGGGAGTAATCACACACCAGGCTGGCTCCTTCCAGCAGACCCCAGGACTCAGCCTGGCACCAGGGCACACAAAGGAGCTGAGCTTTGGGGGAGAGGAAGGAGCACGTGTCCAGTTTCCAACGAGCATTTCTAAAGAAGCAAAAAGATGCTGTGGGGGCACAGACAGCGCTTTGCACTCCCCAGCAAAGCCCTCCATCTGGGAAAGGAGGGCTGACAGACAGCATTGTGTGTACTGCAAGGGGACAAGGGAACAACAACAACAAGGGAAGAGAAAAAAAGTGACCTCCCTCCAGAGCCAGCAGAGCCGCCCGTTCATTCC
The DNA here is from genome assembly GCA_038090715.1 of Florisuga fusca. NCBI lineage: Eukaryota > Metazoa > Chordata > Aves > Apodiformes > Trochilidae > Florisuga > Florisuga fusca. Next base: position 24,980,774 of record JAAWXA010000008.1, read on the forward strand.
CTGTTTATTTGCTCTTTCAGACTTAAACGCTTGAGCAGATTTACACAAGTGCATGCACTTAAGAAGTGGGCAAACTGAATGTGAACACCAGGCCAACTGGCTGCAGTGGCCAAGGAACAGAAAGTGGTATTAATCCTCTGAATTGAAGACTAAAGCACCGTCCATACCCCATGGAGCTCCCCAGTGGGGTCCCCTCCTCATCCTTCCACAGAGCCGCACGGCGAGGAGGCTGCGGGGCACCTGGGCACCGCCTGTCCCCAGTGCCTCCAGCTGCCCCTCCACATCCAAGGGAGGGACAACTGGCAATGGAAACCTAAGGAAATTCGTGGAGAAAGAAAGTAAGAGACTCAGAAGCCAACTACACTTGGCAGTTTACCAAAATCACCCTCCCAAAATACTTGGCCCAGAAGAATGACTGCAATTGTTTTTTTAAAAAACACAACCTGCCCCTTAGCTGGGCAAAATCTGGGTTACCTCAAAAATTTCTAGAGCCAGCAGTCAAGCACTACACCTCCAGATATAGTGTTGATCAGGGAACTCTCCTGCCACATCAAATCTGATATTTTTTTGAAAGGCAAACAGCACAATTTTAGACTTTTCTAAACCAGCAAACTGCCTTCCTGGGTACTTGTGCATGTGCACACACAAAAGAAGACCAAGAGTCCAGAAATGAAAATGAGTTTCCAAAAATGCTGAAATCCTGCAGCTTGCATGTACCCTCTTGTCTGTCAAACCCAGTTTCTTAGGAATGTATTTACAAAGCATAGACAACTGCTCATCAAACCCAGTGCATGTTTTTGCAGTTTTTGACAGTTAGAAGAGCATATATTTATTCAAGTTTATTTTTATAGCGTTTAACACTGGATACCAAAGACTTGGTAGGACAGAAACTAACAGCATTTTCTACTATCCAGCTGTAACTTTTACCCTGCCTCAAGTCTGAGGAGAATAATGGAGAAAAAGATACTGAATGACATCCTTCTGCTTTATGTAAATTCCATGCCAACAGGGAGAACACAACTACCAGAGAATATTAGTGAAAGATGAGCTGTTCTCCAGAAACAAACCACTACAGCTTTTTCTTAGGCCTGACAGAAGTCACCTGATAGATCCCCATCACTGACAGGAGCAGGTGCTTGATGTTATCAAGTAATTAATGAAAAACTGAACTGAACAAGGAGCTAAAGCACCTGTACTTGTTACTCACCTCTAACTACAGGCTTCCTCATTGTTCATCTTCCAGATCAGTCAACAGCAGTGAAGAGCCTATCCATTTTGTTGTTCCCAGCAAAGATGCATTAACCTTTCCCTTTGCACAAGGCTGCTTTCAGCTGCCAGCCTCAAGGAATATCAGGGGCCAACCCTGTCTTGCCCCTGTAATTTTCACCTCTCTGTGCCAGCAATGAGACTTTTCCTAAGTATTTTAGGTATGACTGTATCTTCTACCTTTGCACACTAAAACCTGCAAATTCTTTTAACTCTTCCTGCTTTCACTGCACCAGACAATCTTGAAATCTTTGATGGGATAAATAGTGACATACTGCATTATCTAGACAATGTATCTTAAAATAAAAAAATTTTGAATTTTTAAAAAACATTAAGCTATTAAAACTAGAGTATATAGTATTAAATATTGAAATGTTAAATTATGATAAAATATTTTTTAGTTATATATATGTTTAAAACTTATGTTACAGTGTCAAGCCCACAAGAGTTACTTCTGCCCTCATACATACCCAATGCATTCACCAGTGAACACAGGGATTTTGGGGGCAAATCAAGATGCACACATACAATTGAAAAACATAATTTCAGAAAAGGAGAGTAACCGTAAGCAGTACTCACAGGCACACAGACATTTCTTGCACATGTTTTTGTTCCTTTGGCAGCAACATAAGCCAGCATTTTAAAAACATCCTGCTAGTCTTATCAAACTACCTGACAAAAGGAAAATACAATTTTTATCTCAAAGAAACCTGAAAAGAATTTTATAGTTGGCCTTTCTTGGTCCGCAGGCTTTCTTCCTGCTAGATTGCAAATGCCTGCCAAAACCAGAGGAAGAGGGAAGGGCCATTAGCACCCTTCCCACAAACCACAGGAATCCTTTACATTGAGTTGAAAAGCATCAGGGACTCAGAACAGAGGAACTACTGCTGAGACTGCCCTCAGCAGACTCACCATCTCCTGCAGCTTTTTTGTCTCTTTGCTGTGACAGTTTCTCCTCTGCACAGCTCAGTACCAGGCAGCTCTCTGTTGGCCACAGCTTAAGACAAGGCTACCCCAGGCAATCCAGATTCACCAGGTGTTTCACACTGTGACTGCTTCTGCCTCCACCTGCCTGGATTTTCCTTGAATAAACCCTTTCCTGTAAATCCGAGGGTTGGGCTGGGATCCAACAGCAAACAATAACTCAGTCCCAGAAAGGGAACAGCAAGCAGGTTCCCTTCAGCTTTTAATAGCTAACTTGACCAAAATATGAAAAAAACCTTGGGAATTTTCCATTTTGTACCAACACATGGTACCACAAATGCCATTTTTCTAATCCTTGAGTACCTTAATAAGCAGATGGAACATCAAGACACATAACTAAAGCTTCAGATACCACAGTGTTCTACCCATCCCCTCTTCTACAACATGAAGCTCCCTCTGACCTTTCCTCAGCTCCTGTCTTGCTCTGTCTCCTCAGATTTCTTTTTGATTGCTGAAACACTCTCCTGACACAGCCAACTTCCCTTCACTCCATCTGTCACCAATCCAATGTGATGGACTGCACAAACTGAAACCAAGGTGTCCTCTAAACTTCCCACTGAGCTGGACTTCATGTCCTCTCATGCTGCTCAAAAAAACCATCATTATCCAGTCAACCATCATCATCAAAACCAGTCAACAGACCTCTGCTGAAACAGTCAAACCCCAGGTTGCATCCCAGGGATGCTCAGAAAGCTGCTGCCATCTCCAGAAGCAGGAGCTGATGAACAAGGACATGAAATTCCCTCAGTATTTTATTAACCTGACAGATTTATGTTTACCTTCTCTGAAGGGTCAGCAGAGTAAGACAGCCATGGGAAAGCATACCTAACAGAGCCAGCAACCCTGCAAACAGACTATAAAACTGCCTCTCTGAAAGCAACATTTCAGTCAAGTATTATCAACTTATCCCAGCATGGGCTAAAGATGTGGGACTGCCTTACAGCCTGAAAGTTCATAATTTGCACACTGCTGTTTCCTCAGGAGTAAGGCTTTCATGTCCTTCAGCCAAGTGCATTAAAACCAGGGCTTGAAATTCCACAGTTTGTTCTTCCTCAACAAACAAGAACTTGTGGTTTGACAACAGTCTCAGCAATACACATCAAAAGTTACTCAACTGAATGAAACACTTGAGAGGAGCACAGGATATAGTATGCAGGTACAAAGATCTGGCCAGAGAAAGTATGAGCTTTTAATAATTTATTATTAAACCTTTTAATATTTAATAAAATATTACCTTTTAATAATTCTTTTTAAGCCAAATTCAGTAGGTACTGTCATGTTTTGAAGCACTTGTTTATAAAATGCAAAGACATACTCAAACAATGCCACTGCTTCCAAGCCCTACACAGCCTCTAAATATATTCAGTAAAAGGAGAAGGTAAATGCTTGAGACTGGGGGAGGGAAGCCTGTAACTGAAGGGTCTTTCATCTGAATATGAAAAAAAATATTTGAGAAGCAATATAGAATCTACTAGGATTCATTTTTCTCCTAATAAAGCTTTTTGGAACAGGAGCATGTTTAGCAGTGTCCACAAAGAGCAATGCATCAGAACTTTCCAGAACTTTTGGTTTTCTGCCTAAAGGACCACCAGGAAACAATGTAGTTGATCAAAGTTCTCCTTTTGGTTAACAGAAATAAGCAGCACACAAAAAAGACAGACCACAGAACCCACTGTGCATTGAGGTCCAAGTGAGGACACTCTTCCCAACAATAAAAAGCCCTTTAAACAGATTTAGGCCACAGGAAACAGTAAGGACCCCAAATAAAAAAGCCCCAGATACAGTGTCCAACCTGAAAGCTGCTGAATACAATCCCCCAACCCACCTTGTTTTTATTATTAAATATATTGTTAAAAAGAAAAAAGCCCAATTAACTAAGGCCACCTAAGATGAACAGACTGGTGCCTTTTAAACATGATGAACCATCAGAAAAGGCTCATGATTGTTCATCAGCTACTCTTTTGCAAAGGCACACACCCACAAGCTCCTTCTCCTTTTCAGAAGTTACCAAAATTGTAGGTTTGCCTTTTAAGGGTCTGATTATCTATACTTGAATTGTAAAAGACTCAGTTCCACCTTCAAAGAAGAAGTCAATCATAATTTAACCCCAGAAAGGCACAAAGCATCATAGAGCTGTACAATTTAGAGCCACGTTCCCACTCCTTCTGCTTTTCACTCATAATCAAGGACAAGCCACCTCCCTCATCTTCCTTCCATTTGGCTTTTCCCACCCTCTCCAGCTTACCTGGCCTCATGCTCCTCAGACTCTCCCACAACCTCCTCTCCCTTTGGGCTTTTTACCCCCTCTCTCTTCCCCCCTCCCACTGATCAGCTTTATTAAACACACCTGCCTGCCCATTCAGCCAACTGTTATTTCCATTTGCATCCATACAAATATCCAGGCACACATGCTGCTAGTTAATGCTAACCATATTAAACCACTAGTAGTGGATGCACCTGTCAGAAACAGCTGAGCAGGAAAGAAAATAATTTCCCTTGCTGGGATAAGACTTACTAACCAAGAACTTTAAAAGTAGTGCAGCAACACTGCAGTCACAAGACACTCTTGGGAATCCAGGTCACCCCAGCAGCACATGCTGAAAGTGGAACCTCAAATGAGGCAAGAATACCAAAATGGGATGATTCAGTTCCTCACACCACCACCAGAGATGAGGGCAGCTTGAAGGAGAGCAAGAAAGAGGCATAAATCATAAACACAGACACACAGTGATGCATCCACAGAAGATTTTGTTTCCCAGATGGTTTAAAATGAGAATATGTTCTCCCTGCATTAAGGTACAGAAAGTGAGTGTGACATAGACCATGGCAAGACACTCGGGCAGAGATTTTGCAGAGCCTCCAATCTTCACCACAAAGTGTGTAATAAAATCTCATATATATATATATATACATATACATGTATAGATTTCACCCTTATAAAGTAAGTTTGATATTGGTATTTGAAGTATGCAATACAGCCTTCTAAGTTACTGAAACAGTGCAATACAGAAAGTTAACTTTAAATTTGGATTTAATCTGCACTACAAATACAATAACAAATCTGATTTAAAGCTGAGATGTTTGGAATATGCTTGCAAGGCAATGTGGTTAGCATATTACATGTTTCTTTGTAAAAATTGGAAGGGTTTGGTTTTCCTGTGAGCTGTATCAGTGGAGTGTATACATAAAGCTTGTTTCCCTATAAAAATGAATATGCCTTTTTGCATTAGAAATACCCAAACAAATCCAACAGACTAGATTTGGCAGCTGTGATGCAGCCATGGAGTAAAAGAACAAAGTTGTAATCTGCCTCAAAGGAAAGTCAGGGAGGCTTGCTAGGGCAAGTTGCTTTTAAGTGAGCTAACAAAGGATGTTTTAGTTCAGCCAACAAAACAGCAGCATACTGCTTAAAAACACAGAATGCTGGAGGTGTGTAAAATTCCTGGCCACACTACATCCATTAAATATGTGTAAGGACTGGAAGTTAAATTATATATAAAATCTTGGGATAACGTGTGCTCTCAACTTTGCATTTTGTTATATTCAAAGTTTAAGATTTATTTTGTTACATATGATTTTTTTTTAAACTTCATTATTTTTAAGTCTTTACTTTAAAATATGTTCCCAAAACTACTACAGTACATCTATCACATTAGCATCATCTCTAAGCAATTTTTCCAGTGATGTTTCCAGCCATTTTTAATATTTATTTGATGCTTAGTGATTCAAATACATATGACTGTTTTGAAGGATTAAGAGCATTTATTCCCATTACATTTTAAATGCTATAATCCACTGCAGAATGAATGATATCAAAACTCCACTTTGAAGTCTCCAGCAGTTCTGCAGTGCTGCCAAGCAGTGCTGCAGTCTGAGGCTGAGATGTGGTTACCTGCTGCCCTGCAGCCCCTGGCTCTGCCCCCAGCCCTCTCTGAGAGCTTTCCATGCAGCAGCTCCCCTCCAGAAGCACAGCAAGATACCTGCCTACCCAGAGAGGAATCATCTGCCTGTGAGTCAGGAATCACAGTTTCACACCAGTGGAGAGGTAAAATTTAAAAGGGATATCTATAAAGTGTCTCAGCATCCCTGGTTAAACCACATCAACTGCACACAGCACTACCAGGTAATCACCCCAGCTCTGCTTTGCCTGCAGCCAAATTACTTTCTTTTAATTTAGTGTTTATCACCTAGAGTACTGCATCCAGTTCTGGGCTCCCCAGTTCAAGAGGGACAGGGATTTACTTGAGAGAGCCCCTCGGAGGGCTAGGAGGATGATGAAGGGCCTGGAACTCTGCCTTTTGAAGGAAGGCTGAGAGCTGGGGCTGTTTAGTCTGGAGAGGGGATGTAATCAGTGGGTATAAATACGAGGGCTGGGCAGCAAGAAGGGACAACCTCTTCTCACCTGTGCCCTGTGACAAGACGAGGGGCAATGGATTCAGGCTTTAACACAGAAGTTCCACCTCAACGTGAGGAATTTCTTTACTGTGAGGGTTACAGAGCCCTGGAAGAGGCTCCCCAGAGAGGTGGTGCAGTCTCCTTCTCTGGAGACTTTCAGGACCTGACTGGATCCATTTCTGAGTGACCTGCCCTAGTTCTGGTCCTGCTCTGGCAGGGAAGTTGGGCTCAATGATCTTCAAAAGTCCCTTCCAGCCCCTGACATTCTGTGATTTTGTGATTTAATCCTCATTAAGCTGATATAACAGGTTGCCAAAACTTTCAGGTTATCATCAGCAGGCTATAAATTTGATATATTGCTTATGCTGACAATGCCATTGTTCCTGGAATTTATTTTATATCTTTTGGCATATTTTGCTCTATTACCAGAACTGAAGACATCTGCACATTTTTGAATGTACACAAGATCTTGTCTGTCTGCATCCCTCTTGTCCACAAACTTTGATCTTATGTTGGGTGAACACAGTTGAGGGACACTTGCCAGTCAAACCAGCTGGCCAATTCCTGTATCAGGAAAGGGAACACAAATACAGAGTTTGCTTTAATGCACTCATGGTGCATCTTGTCCCAGCTATGACTTTTCAGTATTAACTGCAGCAGAAACAGGCTTAGAAATCAAGTTCTTATTTGGAAACAAGCATAAAGCAGGGACAAAAAATTTGTCCACTTAAGGCAGGTTCTGCACTAAAAGAAATACCTAGGCAGGTAAACAATTTTTCAGGGTAACAGTTTTCTCTGCCCAGCTTTACAGATTAAACTAGATTGAGTCACAGAAAACAAATAAAACCTCAAACCTGATCATGTCTGTGCACAGCTCATTAATTTGGGGGTTGATGTGAACTATGGCAGTGGCTGTGGAGTTCCCTCAGGAGCAGGGGATCAGCTGGGGAAGCAAAAGAGAAGCCCAAGTACACCACAGATGTGCAAGGACAACACTAGATAGCACTGCACTATTCCTGGGAAGCAAGTGGAGGGCTTGTTCTTTAGGACAGCCCTAAACAGCAGGTAGGATCACCCCTTTCCAAGCCACGTTTGCTGCTCCAGCATGGGAACATTTGCTTTGTCTCCAAGCACAACTTTACAACAAGCTTTATTTTAGGAAGCACAGCAGCCAGTGCCCAGCTGATTCTTTATGTAAAACCATAATCATTAACATTTGAGAACCAGACCAACAATGCCAGCTAAGTCGTAAGAATAAAAGAAAATCTTTTGATGCTAGCAAGAAACTTGCAATCAAAACCAAACACTGGATTCACAAGCACTGTAGTTGGAGAGGGAGAGTCAAGAGCTAATCTACCATAGTAATTGGATTGAGAGATTGAGTTGGTGGAATTCAGTGGCTGTATTAAAAGCCATCTCCTCTTCAAGGCAAGGAGCCAACACAATGAAGAAAAGACAGGAAATATGTTAGGGAGTGTCATCCAAGGTGAAAAAATGACTGTCTTATCTTTAAAATGGAAGAACAGCCTCTTTCCATGAAACTAAGTTTCTCTCTCTTTTGCAACCTAAGGCTGTTTTTTATTACCAAAATCAGCAACTGGAAAATACATTTCCCAGAGCATAATTCCCATCATTATAATAGGAGGGTCAATTAAAACTCAGTTAAGTGGCAAATCTGACTTAAGAAGAGGATTTCAGTTACTTCAATAAAAACTAACTGGCATCACACAGGTTGTTTCCAAATTTTTGTCTCTACTGCTTAAGAAAGTAAAAAGCTTTTTGATATCTCTGTTCCTCCCCTCAGAATGACCAAGCAATTCTAACCCATTTCTCAGTTCCAACAGTGGTATAAGTTCCCAGAAAGCACTGACTTTCCAAAATAATTAAACAGAACTTAAAAATACAATTTCATGTTTACAGTAGCAAATGACCAAACTTATTTCATCTGTTTTGGTAAACAGAGAAAAAACAGATTTAATGATTTTTTTGACAGATTCAATTCCTGTTAAATAGGAACCAACAATGCTAAGAGTCTCTTGCATGACAAAAATAGCAGTGAGGGCCCAGTTTTTGCACAAATAGATTTTGTCACAGTATGCTACTTGTTGCTGCAATGGGCAAACAAGTCCTGAATCCATCCCACTTCTGAGCTGTATTTCAAGCTAAACGTTGTACACCAACAAGCTTCAGACTAAGTGGAATCTGCCTGCCTAAGTGGAATCAAAGGGAAATTTTCTGCTTTATTATGAGGACTTGTCCCTTTTGCTGCTCCAGCACAACATAACTGTCATAGCCAGGATCTACAATACACCTTTTTTCAGTATATTTTTTTTCTTTCCCTTTCTACTAAAAAAAAAAAATTTTCAAAAGGATGAGAGAATAAGCTTTGCAGGGATAGAGAAGGCTAGATAACATCTTAGCTCCTCACAAGACAGGATAATGACACAGCAAGTGTTAAGAGCAGTAAATAACTTCTCTTGGTTACTTGGACTAAAGGTTAATTAATAACAATTTATTTCACATCTTACCACCAAACAGTTGATTAAACAGACTAACCAGGAAGAGCCTGGAATACCATTTACACTCTAGACTTCCCCACTAGGAAGTAAAATTTCCATTCAGTTTTATTTCACCACTTCTCTTTCTTCTCTGTTTCAAGACTGGAGCTGCTCATTGGCCAACACCCAAGAGCTCAATACTGCCAATTTCAGGAGGACTCAAAATACACAAACACCCTCTCAACCCAGGCCCTCATTCTGCAACGTGGGTCCACTTTTAATTAAACACAGCAGCTCAGATTATCCCACCCAACGATTAAGCAGTGTAACAAGTTTCCTTGGTGCCACTTTAATAGCCTGCTTTTTAAGAAGCTTTTAATTCTGCATTCAGCTGCAAGACACCAAATGCTGCCAGAGCTGCCTGATCTCAGCAGGAGAGAGGAAAAAAAAGACCTCTAGGTCCCTGCTCCAGTATTTTTAACAAATGTGGCTGAAGAAATTATTTGCCTGGATTATGAGACTAACAAGTACTCCTTAAATCAATGCTGAACTGCATTCATTTTTATTTTCACTCTTGTTGGTAAGAAACCACCAAAGCTTTCTTCCAGAAACTCTGCTTCAGCCACAGCAGGGATGACTAATTAAAAGCACCCTGTGTGGGGTGGAAAGAAAAAGAAATAGTTTATCTAAGCTTATGGAAATGTGGCTGCACACTTCACTTTCTGCCTTTTCTTCTTGTCAAGCAAACAAAGCAGAAGGGTGGGAGGGGGAATGGCAGCACAAGCAATGAAACAGCCTCAGAAATTCAAAGCTGAAAAGATGTTCCAGGTGATGAAAGGCAACGAGAGGAGGCTGCTCAGTTTTTACACTGCTGTACCAGATAAGAGAATTTAGGATGGGCAAAATCTGCTCTCTAAGCCGGTTCATCAGGGCATATCAAGGCTTCAGAAACATTATTGCATTTTTAATAATACTGGAATCTGCCTGTGTCCCTCTTGTATGTAACAACTGTCCAAACCTTCACTGAGGTTGTAATTTTGCTGGATGGAAATATCTGTAATTGCTTATAGCAGCTGAATGCTTACTTAGTGTCTTTTAAAGTTAGCATCTTAATGAAGGGTCAATTTTTTTTGATAGCAGATGACAAAAATGTGCCTGGAAAAAAATAATCAGGAGAGGAGGAAGAACAAGGAGAAAACAGAAAAATTCATCTGCATACATGGAAATGTGAATTGCACAGAAGTCTTTGAGAGTATATACCTGCCTCTTTATACCTGGAATCAACTGCTTTCAAGAGTATATACATGAGCAAGACTGGTTTTGTCTGGTTCATCAGCATATGTATTTGCAGCTTTCATTAAAACCACAGGAGCAAGAATGAGTGTCCTAGAACCAGGACTTGTTCTAGATTTTAATGGATGGAAACAAATGGTACAGATTTTATATACAGAAACTAGCAAAGGAAGGGAGCCCATTCTTTTGTTTGGTAGAAGAGCCTCCAGATGAGGACGGAGGACACACACCATCTTCCAAGAGCAGACTAAGAAAAAAATAATATTCTTTTGTACTGGCTACAGCAGTCTCATCTGCCCTGCAGCAAGAGGGATGTGACAAGGTCCCTGCATTCTTACCAAGAGGCTTAGGAGGTCCTGGTGTCTCCCAGGAAAAGATCATTTGCTTTCAAGTTGAAAACTGCACAAAGAGAACAGGAGCCAGACATGGTAATCAAGTTCCCCACCATACCACTCCTCTGCATTCTCCTGAATCTTTGTGATTACTAAAGGGGAGACCATGACAACAGCAGCAAAGCCATTCACTGCTGACACTGGAGACACAATGGCCAACTAGTACTTTGGTTGAAATAAATCACCCCCTAGCTGTTTTATTAATGACCCGGCCAGAGAGCTCATACTTCATTGCAGAAGATAAGAGACAAGGAAACCAAGCTGCTGGTTGACAGGAATGCATTAATATTCATTTAGCTTCTTATATGCTTCTGGTCAGAGCAGAAGAGTTGGGCATTGCTGCTATGTCAGCACTTAGCAGGTTTTAGGTCTTGATTTTATACTGAATTCCCACTTAAATTAAACACTGAAGCCAGGAATACTGACACTGAAAAGGACATGCACACCAGGCTGGGCTGGCTGCTAACTAACACAAGAGTGAGAGTCAACACAGAGGCATCCTGAAACCCGACTGTCTGCTCTTGACTGTAAGCAGTAATGTCAGGCTGGTATCTCAAAAAAGAAGCCCTACTATCAGTGAGTACATATGCACTTCAGTTACCTTTGCTCTAGGAAGCAAACTTTCAGAGCCAGCCCAGCCCAGCCCACAACCTCACGGGCATTTGTACACACACATGAATCACAGAATCACAGGATGTCAGGAAGAAGAGACCTCAAGGATTACCTGGTCCAACCCTTCTGATGTTATTGTTTATATGAGACCTTGAGCTGAGACTTAAAACCTCCCAAAGTGGGGGAATCCATCACTTCCCCTGGGAGACCATTCCAATGTCTGAGTGTCCTCAGAGTGACAAATTTTACTCTTATATTCAATCTCCCCAGGAGCAAATGGTGCCCATTGCCCCTTGTCCATGTGATTCCTTGTAAATAGGGAGTCCATCTGCTTTGCAGCCCCCCTTAAAGTATGGCAACACAGCAATAAGGTCTCCCCTTAAGCCTTCTCTTCTCAAGGCTGAAGAGACAGTTTTCTCATCCTCTGCCCATAGGAGAGGTGCTCTAATCCTCTGATCATCCTCATGGCTCTTCTCTGGACCCTCTCTAGCCTGTCTGCATCCCTTTTGTACAGTGGGAACCAAAACTGAATGAAACACTCCAGACTCTGCCTTCCCTGAGATTTTTTTTTCCCCTCAAGCTGTTCAGCCATAGCCAGATTCTAATTTCACTTCTCTGCACTATGCCTGCTGAAGAGAGGAAGAAAAACAGAGCAGCAATGTCACCAAGACACTGTGGCTTCATCATTTTTGTCCCTTTCATGCTTTCCTAGCAATGCTTTCACAGGTACTCCACAAACTCTCTTTAGTCCACACACATTACACTTTTCTCCTCCAAAGTGTAAGTCAGCAAAGTCAACACCAGGTATTCACCAGAGGTAAAATGACAGCATTATCCTGATGACTTAGGGCACTATTACCAAACCTCTCATGTTCCCCATATTTAACCCCAGGACTCAAAATATCAATGGCTCAGACATCACCAAGTCTGTCAGTGATGAAAAATTGATACTGCAATAACACATAACTCAATTACCTGTCATACAAAGGCCCCCACGGGCCTAGCACTGTTCTTTTCTTTTAAGTGTGTGTACATGCTTAAAGAAAACCTTTGATTTCAAACTCTTCAGGACAGGAGCTGCCCAGCAAGTCAGTAGGATTGGCACTGGACAAGGTAACATGTGCAAATGTGCAAGTCATCATCACAATGCAACACTACCAAGGTACAGGTTTAATGCACTTCTATCAGGAGTCCTGGTTTAATTAAAAAAAAAAAAGAAAACAAAAACAAAAACCCAAACCCAACATTCCTGCAATGTTCTGATGCTCAAAAGGGCCTCACCTGACTCACACAAGAATCACTGTGCTCCAAAAATTGTGTGTATAGAGGTGAAATCTTTTTCCTTCAAAATCTACACACCTTTATTTAAGAGAATCCACTGCTCATGAAGTGTACCAAACCAAAGGATTTGGAAATATAAGTTCACAGGCTAAGTACACCACAGACAACAGCAATTAGTGTATCTTCGTATTTCCTCCAGCAAGCCTAAATTATTTAACATAGAGCATAGATTAAGAAGAGAATGCATGGGAAGTATTTTAATAAAGTAAATGGCACAGAAAAAAAAAGGGAATTAGGAAATGCAGACTCCTACAATGGGTGGATCATGAAAGAACACAAAGCTGAAGAGACACAAATGAGTGAGATTTTAAACATCACATGGATTTCCTGTAGAAATCATGACCATGGACCCCTGTGATCTGGGGTGAATATAAGAAGGTTTCTGTGAAAGGAGAAAAAATAAATTAGATTATTATTTTGACCACTAGTACATTCACTGGGGATTTTTAATGGGAATTCCAGTCTTAATGGGATATAATGTCTTCCGTATCAGAGCCTAAGATAATCACTGAAGGAGATTAGGTAGAAACTTTCACAGATGGTTTTCTAAGTGGCTTCTGGCACCACCCCTTTAAGCCCACCATACTGAGGTTCTTCACAGGGCAGAATAACGAGGATGGGACCCTGAGGCAGGCTCATTGTGAAAGATTCTGCATGTCCTGCACCACTCCTAGAATGACCTCATAATGACTCATTTCTGTGAGCACAACTTCTCCATCAGCAAGAAAAAAAGAAAAAAAAGATTAGAAAAGAAGGTTAACAAGATACATTAAATTTCAGATATTGATATGTTTTGATTTTTGTTTAAAAATAATTTCCAGGCATTGGAAAGTTAAAAAGATTGCTGTGAAAGAGGCCTGTTGGATTTGTCTTCCATGCAGTTCTTACCACTCTATTTAAAACCACTCATCCAAACAGAAGGTATTCTCGGAGGCACTATTGATAAAAGGCTGCACAGAAGCCAAGCGCCGCAAGCAGATATTTTTAATTATCCAAACTGTGCACTGAAAACATGCACGGCTTCACAAGCAAACTTCAGGTCAGAGAGGGAAGCAGGGGTTAAATAAATCAATCAATAAATAAAATCACAGGAACAAGCTACACGCTAAGAAAAATCTCCCTATGGAACCTCCCAGTCTGGCTTCTGATTGTGTTATCAGTCCAGGTGAAACATTTGGGGCTATCATAAATGAAGATAAAACATGTTGGCATCTGTGTGACAGACATGGCCACAAATAAATCAAGCAATAAACAGCACAGCATGCTACTTCTGGCTTTGTGCCTCCTTTTTGTCACATGAGGGTAAAAAGTTGCATTCAAAGACCACAAACGCCTCTGAAACAAGCAGCTTTTTAACACCCCCCACCATCTAGGCAGAAAAGCAGACAAATTCAAGTGTCTGAAGAGATTGTGGGATAACAGGGAAGCCTGCTAATAGAAGCAGACATTGTGGCTTAAGGAATCACAATGAACACCCCAACATCTTCCTCCTAGCTTAGTGCAAGGGTTTTGCAATGACTGTGCTTGGCCTAAGACAACACTGCTGGCAACTAATTCTTTCCAGCCCCAACCCTTCCTGTTTCCCTTCTTTGATTCCTAAGCAAACCTCAACAAGCTTTTGAGGGACAATCTCAAGACAGTTGTTGCCAATCACAGCTTGAGTCTCACCACATTTAACACAGAAACTCTTTCCAATAGTGAGAAAACATGGTACTACCAGTACCTCCAAGAGGCTTCTAGAGGAAACAGCAAAGGGTCACACAGACAAGGAGATGGGCTGAGACTCAAAGACATTTGTTCTGTCCTAAAAGACACTGAATCTTTGTGCTTCCTCTCATTTCTCAGCTATCAGCATCTAGCACAGAATTAAAAACCTCAGAGCTGAGTCTTAAGGCCCCAACAAGGTGGTTCCCATGCAGAACTGCCAAGTGTTACTGAACAAGCCTGATACCTCAGATGTGTTGCCCAAACTTGTGCTCACTGCTGTCCCCCACTAGTTCTTTATTTCTATGAGCTGTTGTGGCTCACAACAGCTGAAAACTGCAAGCCATGCATTTTTCCAGTTTAACAGTGACCCAAACCAATGCTGCAGGTTTTTCAAGTCTCTCTGAAATGGAGGATGTATCTGAACAGCACAGCAAACAACCAGTTTAGTATAAGGTCTTCAGACACAGAAATATCTGAAAGCAAAACTCAGAAGTTCCAGTACATGCCTATGGGCTGAGCATCAGGTCAGGGATGGAAGCAGTGCAGCCATAAGCAGGAGCAATAATTGGGCAATGATTCCACAACATCAATGCAAGTGGTTACATGCCAGAAAAGAGGGTACAGAGCATCCCAGAAACAAGCAAATCCAGTGGGGACAGAGCTCAGTGCAGACTGTTAGTCCAAAGCACACGTGTGCATAAAGAAAGATGTCATCTTGAGGAGAATCCAGTATTATTTCCCCCTCCTCCCAATTCCTAAGGTTCTAAATCTAAACGTTGTCTTTGTCACATCTTCTTTGTCACATTTTACATATTGGAGGTGTGGGGAAGAAAAACGTAATCACAGGGAAATACTCATACATCAACTGACTTGTAGTACATGTGTGTGCTGCTCCTCCTATGGGGAGCAATCTGATCCCTTTAAAACACTCTGTGACAATTTGCCATTTTTCATATTAAGGCTCTTTTTCTGAGTAAAGGCAGCTAAAAAGCAGTTAGCTCTCATTGCAATTCTAAAATTGTAATTACAATGAAAATACATACAGAGAGTTTGCTTAAAAATATGAGGCTAGAGATTGTGATTCAAGGAATTAAACACATAAAGCAGATGATGAATTATTTGCAAGTACAACAATGTATTTTCTCCTCCTCTGCCACTTCAGGTTTGCCCAAGGCAGTGATGGCTGTCAGTCTCTGTGCTGTCATCCTTCTCAACACTTTTTGAAAGCACAGAGTTCAGAGAGTCCAAAGCAAAGCTGTTCACTTCAAACCCCAAGCATTAAATTAACCTTATTTAAAATATGTTTCTATGCAAACCTCACTTGGAATTTATAGGTAGTCTTAGTTTTGGGGCTGTCTTGACTCAGGCAAGCACAGCAGGTTCCCTCTCACACTTCTGGTAGTTGTGCCACTTCAAAAAGCCCAGCTGCTTTGCAAGTAAACAAGATAAAATACATTAGGAAATGATGCTTACACTTTGTACAGCAATTTTTATCCATTAATCCAGTGATAGCTGACAAAAGGTTGGCAAGAATATTGAAACTTCCATTTTAAGCAACGATGCCCAGAGAGGTTAAGCAATTTCACATAAAAATGTAGCTGTAGCCAAGGCAGACTGATTTCTGAAAAGCAGTGAAGCACAGACACCTTGCCTCAGCTCACTGAAAACTTTGCCTCACAGCCATTCCCACTTCTGGGACCCAGTTGGTCCCACTTCTTCCAAAAGCAGTAGATACAGACATTGCCAAGGATTTACACCTCTGGGTCTCACTGCAGACATACTGCTCCTTATTACCTTTCCCTGGCAGGCAGACCTGGGACAGGACAGTGAGTTATACAACCATCAATCCTACCCACTTGTGTACACTTGACAAGGCCTGTTGATTTTTCTCATTGATTGCATGGACACATCACAATTTTGTGAACACAGCCCAGCCCAGCAGAGCTTCAACTGCTTGACAGCTCAGATCATGGGCTACTATAGGTTGTGCCTCCTAAATCCCACTGCAGGATTTACCTGGAGCAGCCTTACCCATCTTAAGGGTACAATGCCACACTGACCTCCTAAATCACACCCAAATTTATGAAAGAAGTTGCACTTTGGGTCATTTTGGGAACCAGCTGAAGTCTGGGGCTATGAGAACATGTAAAAGACTGGACAGAGTCACATAGTGAATTGGCTCACCAGAAGCTCAGGAACAGATTTGTTTCCTCTGAGGCCACAGTCTGGCTGCAAACTACTCAGCAGTCAGTTGTCTTCAGCTATTTTTAGGGCTGGGCATCCAGATTTTCTTTAGGAAATGCATGCCAATCTTCAGCAAGAAGTCAATAAAAGCAATAATCTTTGCAGAATAACCAGACTGTGACAATCCTGCATGTGGACGTCTGACACCAGCACCAGCTCTTTTAGGGAACACATTTCAGCACTGACAGACACCAGAAAATCCTTACATGGAGTTAACAGCCCCCTGAAATGGAGCTTAGGAGCAAGAATGCACACCCGTGGCCTCAAGCTACTGAACACCACTACCAATCTGGCCTTTTTTCAAACTAATTTAGGGCCAACAGCCTTTAATTGCCAGGGCCTGTGTCTCAGACTGAAATACAACTGCATTTTCTGTTCATTCAGCAGACCAGATTTGCACACTCTTACTGCTTTTTGTCCTTCAGCAGTGAAATCAGAGTCCCATGCATGCTTATTTGCTCAGACTACTGCAATTTCACCATCCTTGCATTTTTCTCCCCTTTGACTTGCTGAGTGGGTATTTCTAACACATCTGTATCACAGAATCCAAGTGCCAAAACACCCCAGACCCCTGAACTGCTCTTAGACTGCAGGAGACACAGGCTCATCCTGCAGAATACTGGAGAAGATTCCCAGGAGACCTTACTGCAGCCTTCCAGTATATAAAGGGTCTCAGGCTCACCAGCAAGGTGGAGAGACTTTTTATCAGAGCCTCTAGTGATAGGAGAAGTCATAATGTTTTAAAGTCAAAGAGGATAGATTTAGATTAGATGTAAGGAAGAAATTATTCATGGTTATTATAGGGGATTTCTGCATTGATAACCACTCTGCAGAGTGCAACCAACTGTGCCTATAAAGCAGGTCATATTTTTCATCATTTTGGAGCTGAGAGTATTGACAAACCTCATATTTTGGTATCTTCCTGGATGGCATCCATATGGAGCCAGGAGCAGCCAATGGCCCCTCTACTCACTAGATGTCTAGGCCATACATCAGTAACTTCCCCCAGCACTGGCAGGGACAAAGCTGGAACTGGAGTTAAGTAGAATTCTATTCTGCTTGTAGACTGGTGCCTTAAAGACACAATGATTCATGTTCAAACTGTTTTTCTGTCTCTGCACCTCTTGTTAATATCCACTAATCAAACCAGCTGAATAATTTCAATCAAGTCTGAAAACAAAGTAGAGGTCATAAAGATGACTGCAGAAATGTCATTAAGATTCAGAAAATTACAGCCTGTGTGAGAGAGCTTGGAATGAGCACCCTCACCACAGGAGAGAAAATCTCAGCCTGTGCACACAAACTGCTCAGTGGCAGCCTGGGATGCACTGCCAACCCCATCAGAGCACCCAAGCTTCACACAGAGAGGACCTGGCTTTTTCTGCTCCTTTGAGAGCAGGTCACAGAAGTCAGGCTGCTTGCTGGGGCATGGCAGGGTGAAAATGCATGTGAGGCACCTAGGAAAAAAGTATGTGGCTCAGATTTTGTTAAGCTGAGTGCTTCTGCACGGTCTCCTGCATGTCTAACTGCAATTTTCTTTAATAAATTCTGATCTCACCAATCTTGACAACTATGAGATGACAGAATATGACCAAATCAACAAAACAAAAAACAAACAAACAAAAAACTGAATACCTAAGGTTCAGGACTGAGTTTCAGACCTACAATGAGAGCAGAAAATCAAACTGTTTCTTTTTCAGTGTTGTGAAATGGATGAGATTCACTCTGTGTTGATGTGTGACAAAGACTTTGTGCTTCCAACCAGGGGCCACAGCACTGGGAGACCTGAAGAAAAACCAACAATTGTCATAGCCAACAAATTTGAAACATTAAATTTAAAAACTTTAAAAAAGCAATAAAAGCCAAGCAATAGATTGGAACATTGCTAGGCTGGGTTGGATTTGCTTGTGAGAATGCTTTAAAACACACTCATTAGCCATAATTAGGGGCATTAGTGCCATGGATTGATTGTGCTTTTCAGGTACTCATCTCAGGAAAACACTGAACAGGAGGTAATCAGATGAGGCACCAGACCAATAGTTTCTATCATTTATTGCAAAATACAAAATTCAAACAAGAGAGAAAACCATTAGAAATCCTGAAATCTATCTGGCTGTGAGTGATACAACTTCGACTGGAAAAATGGGGATCCTGTTAAGACTTCAGAAAACACCCAAAAGGGATAGCTGGATATAGCTCTCGTTCAGTAACTGCTTGTGAAATACTTTGCACTTGAAAGCCACTTATCTCAAGTCAACTTAAGCAGCAATCAAAAAATATTTTTCTGCTTCAGAGGGAAATGGTCAGTGTCTGAACTCACCCAACAGCTGCTTATTCCCCAAGTTCTGCCACCATGTTTGCACATGCAAGCAGGCAGCGTTTTCTGCAGAAGGATTTAAAAGGCAAAGAAGACAAAGTACATTTTTCCCCTGCTTTTGGTGCTGCAAAACAAGTTGGCAGAGATGATTTTGTCACCACTCAGTCTGCAGATGTAAAGGTGAAAATGGCAAAGGCCTGATAATCTTAAACTCAAGAACTGAGCAATGACAGGAAGAAAGCTGCCCTTCTTCTGGCCAAATGTTATCTTTTCTGGTCTGTCTATGGTTGGGACTAACAGCCCAAACTTCACTGTGCACCTTGACTTGGATCCCTGGTAGGTGTGGAAGCCTGCTAGGTTGTGGAGTCACCACTACTAGAGAGTGAGAGGCAAAGCCTCCCTCTGCTATTTCTACAAAAAAAACCCCAAAATTTATCAGACGTTCAATAAAAGCCACTAAATGGTACCATGATGAAACAAAAACTAAATTTAAAATGTCCCATGAGTACAGGAAAGTGATGAGCTTAAGAGCAGTGACTTGATAGGCATACAGTACCATGCCAAAAACCTTGGGGAGAAAGAAAAGAGGCACCAGCACTTGCCACACGTTCATGGAAAAACTGATGTCCTCACATCTTCTGTATAAACCCACAGCAGATGATCCCACAGGAGCAGTGGTGTTGATCTCAGAACCTGAAAGCCACAAAAGTTCAAATTCTGACAGACGACTAAATTCAGAATCTCACACTGACCAACTAATGCAACAACACAACAACACTGTAGAGAGCACAGAGGTTAAACCAGGTTTTTGTCTACTCTGAAGATTAATGAGCTTGTATCTGGAAACATCCCAATGCCTTCAAACTCACTGCCACCTCAGGCACCTTGGGCTGCATCAGATTTAAAGTTCAGCTCTCAGTGTGGATCAGCAGCAGCTGAGTTTCCACACTGTAAGAGCCTTATAGCTCAGGGAGACTTTTCTGCCTCAGAGATAAAAAGAAAATAAACTGTCCCAGCAGGTACTAAAATATTACAGTGCCCCTTACAAGATCTTCCTGCTGTTGCCAGCAGAAGGGAACAGTGCACTGCTCCCTCGCCTCCTTGCAGCAGCTGCTGTAGCACTCGGGTTTCTGACAGTTCACCAGCATCCTTGGAGCACTGCCCTGACAAGATATTAGAACAGATTCAGAGGGATTCTTTGGAAAGAACCAAAGGGAAAATGAAAAAGACTTTGCCAGCTACAAAAAGTGTATATGTGTAGCAACCCTCTGCTATTCTTACTGCTTTCTCTCTCTTACAGTAGCTGATAGATTACTGCATTGGAATTGAAAGGAACCTTTATGAGCATCAGGTACAAGGAGGACTCATCCTGTATTGAGGGTGAAAGTCAGTCAGATGACTCAATTGTCAGGATGTCTTCCAAATTTTTGTGGTATTTAGAGAAGAAATTTGCAGCTCTCAAACACGATCCCACTAACAGTGATATGAAAATTAAAATTTTCCAAAGAGTGCCATGACAACACCACCTCTCAAGAAAGAAAGAAAATCTCTGGCTAGGATTTTGCAGACTCAGATTTCAGGTGACTCTTCTAATTGTGACTTCTGTTGCAAGATCAGCATTTTGAAAATTAACTAGTTCTTCTGTGATTTTATTCTACACATGCCAAGGAACAAAATATTGATCGAATGACCTCAAGTTTTATTTACTTAAGGATCTGATTGCCGGGTTCATTCTTAAGCAATGCTGAAAGAGAAAGCTCCTTCACCAGGCATTTTAAAAAATCAGATCTAAAAATAACATTATGCTTTGGCTTTACTTGGAAAATGCCTGCGAGTCCATGCTCATATTCCGTTTTTCAGTAGTCACTATGAGACAAAATAACTAGATTGAAGAAATCCCTGCAATTTCCACTGATTTACAACTGGAAAGAAGTCTCACAGATGCAAAGTAACCGATCCTAACTCAGCAGCAGTAAGACACAGCAACCTAGTGTCCCTTTCTCGGTTGAAACCACACTCCCCCAAATCCCTCCCCCACTATGGCTTTGAATCTGTAGTATTTTTTTCCCCACACCTGCACTCCTGTGAAGCTTTGAGCGCTTTTATTTTTTTAGTGCTGTGTCTCCAGGTCCTTCCTTGAAGCTATTGTTGTTTCTGTATCACATCTTTTTGAAGTTGTAAAAACAAACGTGTGTGCTGTATTGGATTCACGCCAGAAGGAATGACTTAGCCAAGTCCTTTTTGAAAGAGACCTGTCCTCTCTGGACTGGAAGCAAACTGGCAGTCTTTGAAAGGCAGGAGATCAGGTATGTTAAGCCCTTGTCTATGATAAACAGGTATACCTGACAAAGTGTTGAGGGAAGGTGCATCTGCATACAGTCAGTATTACCTGTTCAGTGAAAAAAGGAAGATGTAAATTTTTGGTATAAAAGGCTCTCTCTCTTTAACAGCTTTTTGCTTTGAATGCTTTTCAAAAGTCAAATAGTACCTTTTTTTCTTCTTTTTTTTTTTTTTTTAACAGCTACACTGGGAGAAGCATACAACCTTGTGTACTGTGACAAAACAGCAAAATCACATCTCCAGACCAAAAAGTGCCATGAAGAACATTTTGTACTTCACACAGCTAGTCCTAGGTCACTCTTACCATATATCCATATTCACAATTCCTATCTTGTTCCTAGCTGGCTATTTACAAAAACCCCATTCCTTCCTCCAACTGGCATCACGGAACAAGGTTATTACACAACAGAACACAATTCTGGGATAATGGTATAATTTGTATAATTCTACTTTCCCTGGAAGCTTTTTCTGTTTTGTTTTGTTTTGTTTTTTTTTAATTGCTAATTGTTATGCCTCAAGAGAACAAAGTGAAAAGTCTCACCATCATTACTTCTTTGCAAACACTTTTGCTCATTTTGAAAAAGCCACAACACATTTCAGTGGAGAGTAAAAACTCTGTACTAACTAAAAAGCTGAAGAAAATCTTGGGAGCAAAGCTGTTCCTTTCTAAAGCTGTTCCTTTCTTAGTGAAGCATTTACTGATTAAATCTAGTATGAGATCTTTAAGTTCTTACTGGATACAGATGACTGAGAATTTACTGTTCTTCTACATAAAAAGCAAGTAAGTGCACCCAGGAGTAAATCGTTGTAGCCAGGAACAGCCAGGCACACTGCAGTGCAGGCTTCCAGAACATCTGCTCTACAAATCTCATTATCCCTCACTGCACAGATGAAGAAGCCACCTGAAATGTTAGCACCTGAGATATGGAGATGATTTTAAGCCTCTTTAAAACAGACTTTAAAAAAAAAAAAAAAGGAGGGGGGAAGCCATGCAGAACTCTTTCTGTAAGCTGAGGCACATTCTGAGTCAACAAAAATTGCTCCCAGTTCACTCTAATAGCAGGTAAGTTACATTCTCACAGCTGCCCCAGAATGGGTGTTTACTCTTACTGCTCTTTAGACACAGTTCTCAGTGGGATGACAGCAAACTGCAGAGCTGCAATCTACTACAATGCAGCCAGTTTTTCAGAGATTTGGCAGCTCCTTTTGAGTCCAGAGAGCAGCAACTTCATTTAGTCTTACCTCGTAGTAGAAAGAGCCAGGTCCTAAAATTGAGATAACATCATTTCCAGAAGGAAATGTTAAATTAAGGTCACCTTCTAAAAGCTACAAGGGCACGGGTACAGCTATGGATGGCCCTATTATTTGCAGATTCCTTCCCCAGAACAAACTACATGTGAGATTTGAGAGGTCTATTTATACAAATGTGGCAAGGAAATGTATATAAATGAGGCTGAGATACATGGCTGTAAAGAGCAGACAGCTTAAATCATTTAAGAATCAGTATCCACAGATTTCTTTCCTCAAGTGAAGACATCTTTCTCTTTGTCTCTCAGGAACCCCATTTCATCTCATTGCTCTTGAATTTTCCCTACTAGCCAAGTGGCAAGCTGCCAAATAACTCAGAGTTGGCTAGAAGCACGGTCACCTACAAGCTAATTGATGCCACAAAACTTCCCTCCAGGATGCCATCTGGGTTGCATTCAATATTCTTACTGGATTCAAAAGTCCATCCCTCTAAACTCGAAAGCTGCTTCTCTTGACCAAATGCCAATTTGCTGATTTTTGTTTGCAAGCACACACAGTTAACTAAATACCAATACCAAGCTCCTGTTCCACTCTTCTGACCATTTACTGGCTGCACTATTTTACAAAAATAAAGACAAACCATTTCCCCATCTCACAAGTAGGTAAATTGGGAAAATGAAAGCTGAAGGGGCTTGTCACTGCAAACATAGAAAGGCATGAATATAAAATAAAAGGTCCCTGCCCTCACTTGAATAACTAGCTTACATTTTAACAGAGGTAGATAACCCACATCTCTTGATGGCTATAATGAAATTCAGTTTTTTCATTAAAAAAGAGGGCATTTACTGATTAGCCTGAGTACTACTTTTGTGGCTTATCTGTCCCACTAACAATCAAAGGGGTAAGGTAGACAGTTTTATTTTCCTATTGCTACTTACTGCAGCAGAAAACCACCTTACTGACAGGCAGTCACACCCTTCCAGTTCTCTGCACTGACAGTGATGCTTTTTTTTTTTTATGCAGAGCCAGTTCCATGGGAAATACCAACAATACAACACAGTGCAAAGCTCTCCTGCTTCCCTCTTGCTTCTTGGCAAGTTTCAACCAGTGCTGGAGGGGTCTTATCCAGTCCCAAGGAACCGGGGAGGTCTAGGTGATGCAGAACACACCATCACCAACACTGTCAGCAACCTGAGGCTGAGGAACCCCCAGGCCTGAACACAAACTGGAATCTTCAGTTCCAGAGGAGAACTTCTCTGGTGACATTTGAGGTTAAGTTTACAGTTCCTTTAGGGGAGGAGGGGAGAGCCTGCCACAGAGCCTGTTGGAACACTAACATGCTTTGTGGAGCTTTCAGCCTGCCTTTCCCATCACATCCTCCTTCTGCCCTTTACAGGTTCTCCACACTGGGCATATTTTCTCAACAAGCTTAACAGGAGCATCATTTATGAAGCTCACAAAACTCAGAAATGACTGAGTTTCCAGCTGGCTCACCAGGCCTTGCACAAGGATTTCATTCTCTTCCCTAGTGATAATCCTATTTCTCCTTTGACTTACAGTGCCTGAGCAAGCCCACACTGCAAGCTCTCTGCACAGGGAGGAACCTTCCCTATGGAGAGCTCCAGATGAAACTGCCCAAATCACCCCAACCACCTTCAGCAGACCTGGCTCTTACCTTTATGTTCCCCCAGAACAGAGCCCCTGAACATTGTCCTCAGAGGGGCTGCATGCAGCCTTTCTGAGCAAGGTTCCTTGCACTTTGACTCCATGGCCACCTCCCTAGAAAAGCTTTTTATCACAACAGATTTGGTGGGACTTAGCAATGGTTACCTGCCCTTCATCTGGAGACACAGCACACTGGAAAATGCAAAGGCAGTTTTTTGACTCACTTACCAGAAGCTCATCAAAAGAGATCTCCATCAAGCTTATACACTCTTAACAATTGCACATCAGGGATAGAAATGTAGAGTGCCTACTCACATTTAACCATTATCTGCAAGCTAAAAATCTAATACCCTGGAAGTGGTTCAGTATCTACATAATACAGGAAAATCCTATTAACGTTCGCTGAGGAACAGGTACTGAAAAAAAGCAGGATGTAAGTTACAATACTGACGTAAGAGAATTACAGAGGTTTACAGTGACTCACCAAATACTCACACAGCAACAATAAACTCACTTTGAACTCACCAAGAGTTCTGCTGTGCAACCCAGTAACCTGCAGATTAGCAGCAGAAACCACCTCTCCAAAAGATTCAGGGTTGGGTTTGGGTCTGTTTTGGGGTTTTTTTTGTTCTGTATTGTGGGTTGTTTTGTTTTGTTTTTTTTCAGCTGACTACATATTGCCTAATACCTGAAAGAAAACATGAACTTAAAAGTGTTTTCATATGCAAGTGGATTAAAGCAATAATATTCAGGCTTTCCAAGTCATATTCAGTCCAGGCTACCAGACTGTCAGGCAGGACAAGATGCTTCAGCTGGGGATATTCAGCCTGCTGTGATGCTCATTGTCTAGGGCAGAGTGAACATGAGAGGCACAGGGAAGTCAAAGCCACTTTAATGATTTTACTGCCCTAAGCAGGCTCTCAAATACAACTGAAATATTACGTCAGCCCTTGTGATTTCCTGCTCTTTAAGCCTTCCTGTGTTAAAGCTCAGAGCTGCACCTGTACCACACTGAGAACTCTAGGTCTTTCTGCTCCAAAAAGCAAAGCCACCTGAAGTTTTAGCACACAGAGAACCTACTTTAGCTGCAGGAATAACTCACCATCTGTTGGGGTGAGCTTGGCCCCTTCCACAGAAGACCAGAGCTGTAAACTCAAAGCAAGCAGCCTACCAGCAGGTGAGGGGGCAATTGCACAATCTCCAAATGAGGGGCAAGGTAGAGATATCACAACTAAGATATGCCTGAAATTCATTTTCCCTTCAGCAGGACACTGGAGAACACAGGGAAAAGTGGTACTGAGTACAGACTGAATGGTCAATTAAAACAGGATGGTTACTATTTCCATGCCAAGTCCTCAGACAGTGATGCAGCTGGGGGGATGCACGAGATCAGGAACAGAATGAAACTGTACTTGCTTTTCCAAGACAGAATTACAGAAGAGTTAATCCTCACTTGGAACAAAACAGTGGTTCAAGCTCAGAAATAGGGGCCTACCTCATGGAGTCTACTCTGCACATAACTAGGTAGGAACTGACAACTTGACTGTGACCAAGAAGTGGTCACCAAACCCAGGAACTGCCCAGCAAGCCTGCTCTTCTGCCTGCACACCCGTATTCCTGTCTTGCACTGCAGAAACCACTTCAGTTTGCACCATTACAGAGCACACATCATGGACCTTAATTTTTTGTGGGTATGCAAAAATGCTCTGTGCACTTCTGGAAGCTAAAATGAAACAGGGTAATACCCTAGTTGAAAACTGCTGCAGAAAACATTTTTTTGTGAAAAATCAGGACTGAAATTTTTGAGTTTATAAGGTTCCTTCTCTCCAGCTGCAGCTGTTCATAACTGTGGAGGAACAAAAGGTCTGTTGAAACATCACTTTAAAATGTGGTGTTTTATCCAGTATGTTCCCCTGACAACATTGCTTCCCTCACTGTTATTTCACAAGGTTCACCTTGGGAGATAAAAGATACCTGAGGTGATGGGCTAGCTGGATGGGAGACGATGGCCCTTCATATACTGGAGAAGCCCCTTCCACACGCAGAGTGAGGCCAACCAGGGCTCTTCTCTTGGCAGAACCACACAAACCTGACTCCTTTCAGCTTTTCAGGGCCCACAGCAGCAGTTTTTCCAGCTAAAAGACATGAATCTCAGAGCTACATCAGCAGGGAGGTCAGGTCTGTGCTAAGAAACTACAGGACCAAGACGTTAGTCAGCAATCTGAAAGAAGAGATCAGCATTTCCTCAGAGACTTCTGCAGCAGCAAGAGGAGGCTGAGCCATCACACACACACGAGATTTTTTTTCTTCAAGTTTCAGAATGGTGCTGTCCATAGATTAAAAGTAATAAGGAAGTCCCATCAAACACCAGAATTAATTAGAACAGAACATACAGCAAATACCTTCCCCAAATCCCAAGATACTTGCAGTCTCATATTTTGATATCTAACATTTCAGAATGAAACAAGATCTTCAATCTTCCAATTCATATCCAATGAGGAATGAATTCTCTCTGACACACACAGCTCTAACAGGTATGAATATTCTCTTTCCCGTTTCTTGAAAACAATTTATCAAAGGTAAGACAGTGAAACCTGCATCATTCTTATGTCAAACTGCTGTAAAAACCTCTGCTCTTACAAAAGCAGAGGAAAAAACCAACACAGTAACAGGTAATCCCAACTGGTTACTGTAGAAAAATGACATTTACACAGTCCCTTTTTCTATGTTAAAGGTCAGGCTGATGCACCAAAAAGCTTCATCTACAGGAAATCCACCCTCAGACAGATGATAGAGCTTTCAGGCATATCATAGTCACAAAAAAACTGCCCTAATTTTTAAAGAAAAGCTTTAGGGAATTTTGCTTTGCTGTTCTAGCTCTCACCAGGCTTGTTCTTTCCCTTAAGAAAACTAATCCCCCAAGACTTTAGTAGAAACAAGTAGCAGGAAGAAAATCCTACTCAAAAATGATACGAGATTCTGCCCTAAACCAGTCCCTGAATAGATTTCTAACACTCCATTCAAATCCACACTCCACCACAGAAAGAAAAACAAAATAATTCTTGTGGGAAGGGGGCAAATTAGGTTCTGTACTTGGCTGCCTTCCTCCACCTCTGTGGTTTTCACTGCCAAAGAAGCATCTTTTTTTGCACTCTAAAATTAACCCCGTGATATGACAAGGAAGCCTGCACAGCACAGCATAGAAAGGGAACCTGTTAGTAACAAAGATCACTGCTCCACCCTTACTACTAGGGACAGCCCCCTGACAGCCATCCAGCTTGCACGGAGAAGGAAAGAATAACAAGTCTCCTAAGAGGTATTTTGGTTTTCAGTTTTCTTGAAACACTCCCAGATTGTGTGCTGAGAGGGCTGAAAAGAAGCTGCCAGGGCAAGAGCCCTGTAAGCCAAGGACCCTGTAAGCCCCTTGCACAAATCTTGCAGGATTGCAACATTTCCCCTGGTGCTGACTATCTCAGGCCCGACCCTGAGAGCTGGAGGATCAGAACTGCTCAGTGACAGGAGATGGCTTTTGTTCTGTGAACACACATCTTCTGGGTTATCATTTGCCAATACACTTCACAATATTCCCAACAATTTTGTGCACAGCTGCCCTGGAGTCCACAATAGGGAGGTGTGAAGCTCCCCATCAGCTCCAGTCTCTCCAGCCCAGTCATCCTCACAGCCTCAACCTGGATTTCAGTCTCAAAATTCAAAAATACTGCACATGAAGTAAACAGATGCAGGCAGGGTAAACTTAGCAGCTTCTAGTCAGCTGAAATACAGCATTTATGCAAGAGCTGTTAATCCTTTCTATGAGTATTTGCACAAAATCAGGCTGGCAGCATTCACATGACCATGTGCATAATAAATCTCAGAAATGCCTGCTGCTCTCTGCCCAGCTTTGCAGAGTCCCCTGTGATGCCTGGGCAAGAGGAGGTGTTAACCAAGGCACTGCACATTGCACTCTGCAAAACATGGCTTTGAGAATTAATGGCTAAACTCACTTGGAAAAGGGCAAGGATTCCAGCAAGGGAATGAGATTTGAAGCCTCTGAAAGGCTCCAGATTGCTCAGGCACGTGTTCATCCCCAATCATGAAGGCAAACTAACCATGTTCTTTAGCACTTCCCTCTGGCAGACAGTGCCTGGATTTATTATTTGAAGTGCCATGCCACAACCAGAGCCCCTCCAGCCAAGAACTGGACAGATGTGATTCCTTTCAGCACCTGTCACACAGCTCCTTAATCCTTCTTTAACTTCAGGGATCAACATGCACTGGCACCTTGGGCAAACACACAGTACATGTTATTTTATAGAAAAATAGGACAAAACTCTGTGCTAAAAATCTCTCGTGTAAAGGGGAACAGATATCAACCAGCAAAGAGCAATTCCTTGAAGCAAAGTATGCAGTTTCAATACACCAATGTGATCCTGGCACAGACTATTCCAGAGCTTCCCTTTGAAACTCATTATTTATCATTCACCAAAGAATGTTGCCCATTTGGGTTACCCCTTTTAAACTGTGTAACAAGCCCACCAGGATCATGCAGAAGCACCCAGCTAACCTAAATGCTTCCTGTTACTGCCAAGGTAAGGATACAGCCCTACTTACCAAGCCAGCAGAAATGAATACAGCTGTGCAAACTTAGGAGTTGTGCAATCTAGATTTATCTTTGTAGTTTTACACAAGAAAGGAAGAATGAAAAGAGAGGCAGCAATAAAAAATATTGTGGGGATATGTTACAAATAATTTATTGAGGCAAGGGTGATAAATTCCTAGTGATAAATTCCTGTAATAGTTAATGCTCAGATAACAGCAAGGTGTGGGTATGGAGGTAAAGGAGGTCTGGAGAAACAGTGTCCCCACAGGAAATGGAAAGATACTCTTTAGCAATGAAAAAAAATCTGTTGTATGCAGCCTCAAACCCAGGACCTTTTGGCCAGATGAAGAAATGGCTGCCCATATACAGGCTGCACTTCCAGTTCTTTAGGATACATTAGAATACACAAAAATAAAGAAGTCCATTTTGAAAAGCAAAACAAATAGCATGTTCCCCTTCAAACACCTGTAATTTGTATGTCTTTGATACTAAATTCAAATAATCCATTTGAAGTATTTCTTGCACTTGACCCAACACTAAAATTTTGAAATCCTGAGTTATCTCAACACTGTGATTTTTTTCTGATTATTTTACAAACTGTAAACAGCAAAGACAAAGGCTGAGCCCTTGAGCAGTCATTTAATCCAAGGAACATGATTATCTGTGTAACACAACAAGATAATGGACCAGAAAACAAGAAATGTGGAACATTCGTCATGAGTCACTACTGTTCACAAAGAGATGTTAAATCACTCTTCAGCCTTAGGCAAAGGATAACTTCTTTAAGCATCAGTTTTCACATCTGTAAGATAGTATTTAGTCCACTTGTATGGTGCAGATTAATAGAAAGCTAAGCTGCTAATCAGCCACTGGATGACAAATGTGTAACCAGCAAAACACAACCACACCAACAAGAATAGAACCACTCAGTTACAGAGACAGAAGGTGTATTTCTTGGCCTGTATCAGTCAACACTGACATTTGTTATCAAAGAAACTGGGACATTTCTCTCTGTCTATAAGTAGCTGCATAGATGCATGACAATTCCATATGAGAAGATGGCAAGAACAGTTCTAAGTTGATATCTGAAATTCTTATTTTCACTGCAAGTATAATCACTACTCCAGCTGTTGCTGATTTTTATGCCCTAGCTACTCCCTGGATCAGAGAATGGCATCATACCTGATAAACAGGTCCAAATATACTAAGATTCATTGATACACAACCTGTGCTAAATGAGCAAGTCTAGCAGATGGTATCATAGGAAATCCATGCAACACATCTGGAAAAATAGCTACAACCTTACTCATCTAGCTCAACAAAAACAGAACACACCTGAAAAGCCTCGAAGAAAATTAATCACATTAACTTTATACATGAAAAGCAAAGAGGGACAGGAAATGTCTACCAGGCAATGCACAGCTGAATAAAAGACTTGGAATCAAAAGAAAATTGTACTTCATCCTTTGAAATGAAGCAAAATGTCACCTGAATGTACATCATGTACCTTATGTCTCTAGTAAGGAAGCATGAAAAAGGCAGAAAACGAGGCCAGTTAAAATACCAAACAAAGTTGAAAGTTGGAATCAGAGCAGTTCGACCTAAATGACAGGAAAAGTACAGTCAAGCATTTACTGCCAGTTGTACACACACTAGTTTCTTCTTCAATTATTTTGTTAAATTGATAAAGTGATGCTACAGGCTACTTCAAAAGTGAGAGAAGCTTACAACAACATAACAGTTCAAATTTAACCAAAAGCAAAAGGAAATTTCCATCTATTTCAATGCATTTTAAACACTCTTTCCCCCTCTTACAGTGTTTTGCAGCTAAAAGAAATCACACCCACAAAAGCTACAGAAACCAAGTCAGAACTTCAGAAAAGATAAAGAAAACAGCAGGCAAAATTCTCACCCGGGGTGGACACGATCCTGCAGCACTAATAAATTAGATTTTAAATCACATATCTGTCTTTAAAAAGAAAAAGTAATCACAGCTCAGAGAGCAGCTGCCAAAAAGATCCCTCCTGGTTCTGCAAGTACAGGACTCTGCTCCTGCTGCCATGGAAACTGAGTCCCTGAGTGCTCTGGTCCTGGTACAGTGCCACACATGCTCTCAAGTATTTAATAAATATTAATAATGCATAAAATAATACTGATGTATCAGAAAAAGAACAGGTAAAAAATATAGCAAAAAAGTTCACTTTACATGCCTGCAGCCCAAAGATTACCAGCCTTACTCTAAGCCAACTATAAATCCTCCTCTCTCCTAGTTTCTAACATTCATTTTTGGCATTAACTGTAAGGTTAAACTGACTGCCAGGCCTTAGCTTAGACTGAAAAAAGACAGGAAACCTGGAGGGAAAACTGAAAAACTTCCACCAGTCCAACAGGTACCACTGCATTAAGCAAGATGGTTGAGAGTACTGAGCACTGGTGGGCAGGAGACCCATTTCTGTTCTTGACTCTGCTGCTGACCCCTTGTACAACCACAAGTCACTTGGGGACAGCTGCCACCTGCAGAAGTGCTGCAACACCCTTCACTCACCTCTTCTGAGGAGCAAGGCATAGGGCAGCCAGATCAGCCTTGGCCCTGGGAAAAAGATCACTGTCCTTGCCATGAACAGAAGTAAAACCTATCAGGGCATCATTATTAGGGCAAGACACAGAGCATATCCCACCCTGAGAGACCATCAGAGATAGAAGCTCACATCCCTACTTGAAAAATCTTCTGGTTTTTCTTAGGTTAAAATCTGACTTTTGAAAAGATACCAGTTTGGATGGGTTTATTTTTATTTTTCAACTAGCTTACAGCATTACTGTAACTTTTAAAGGCTAATCAGCTCGTTATCTCTTGTATTTCAGCCAGAATTTTTCACAGAGCAGAAAATCTGCATTAATTTTATCACACGGCCTTCTACCCCCTTCCCTTTCCTCATGGCTATCTTAATATTAATAATTTTAACAGGAAATTAAGAGTTAGGAAAACTCCAGTGGGCATTTTTCAACACTTCCCACACATGTACCATAAAATAGCAAAGTCTCCCCTTTGGCTAGAACCAGCTGCCTGCACTGGGAGCAGAGCACACTGGAGCAGGCAGCTTGCTTTTCTACCCAGGACCTGCCCCCACATAAGAAAAAAAAGCAGCAACACAAACCTTCATCCCTATCACTCAAGCTCAGCTTCCTGATTTGCTTTCCTGGGCAAAGCAAAGAAAGAAAAATCGACACATTATGGGATTTTATAAGACATGTAATGACAAAGAATTGCAGAGCTGAGCAGTAACATGCTTTGGGAGCATCTTTGGAATTACCAGAGAAAACCTGCAGGCAAATGGGAAAGTTGTAGAGAGGAAAAGGCCATCACAGAAGCAGAAGTACAAGGACAAGGAGAATGTCATGTCAAATCAAATCTACCACTGACACATCTCTAATACAACATCACAGCCTCTGAGGCACACCAGAGACATGGTACATTTGCCAGTAAATTTGAAAAAGTGCATTTAAAAAGCTAGCAGAAACAAAAGCTGGGTGTCTGCTCTATTAGAAGCAGCTCAGACAATCAATAGTTGTCAGACATTTTCAGGCCTTACAGAGTATTTAATGGCCCTTTAAGTAGACAATGGAGTCAAGAAAAGTCATTATTTCCAGCACTGGCAATCTCTTAGTCTAGGTGTATCAGATAAATGCCTTCACCAATACATTACACTTGTTTCCCTCAGTCTCATAACTGTATCTTGTTCATCTCTAGATATTTTCTGATTAATATTAAATTATCCTAAGTATCTTTTAGCCTAACATCAACCAATAATCACCTCAAACAGGTGCTAAACCTGAGTCTGTAATACTGCAGACAAAAGAAAGCTGGTGTACATTGACTTTTTATAAAACTTTTTATTCATTACATGGCTCAGAATGA
Organism: Florisuga fusca; assembly: GCA_038090715.1. Taxonomy (NCBI): domain Eukaryota; kingdom Metazoa; phylum Chordata; class Aves; order Apodiformes; family Trochilidae; genus Florisuga; species Florisuga fusca. Next base: position 25,013,592 of record JAAWXA010000008.1, read on the forward strand.
AGCTTGCCTACGTTGGCTCAAAACTTATATTTTTATATCCTCTGACCTCTTTGACAAACAAACCAAATCACTGTTGGCTTTGACTGTGCTTTTGTCATTTCTTCTTGAGCTGAATCATTATTTTCAATCTTTCCATTCTCCTTGACCTCAGCAAGCTTTTCAGATCACAGCTTATTCCTGTACCTAGAGCAACACACGTGCTCTCTTGCCATAGCACAGCAGCCCTCCACAAAATCAAGTTCTCTTCCCTTTGAAGCCATAATGCCCCCAGTGGGTATCCCACATACCACAGTTCCTTCTTCTCTCTTCTCAGTGGTCCTGTTCCCCTTCTCCCTCTCTCTCTCTGTCTCTTTCCCAGACCATGGGCAGGAGTGATAGAAAAACCACATCCTGGAAAGCAGTTTGTACCTAGAGCAATCCTCAAGCAAATGTGCCAGGACATGGGGAAATGGAGAAGGGTATTTTTACCACCTGTACACAGCACTTGATTTTCTACATAAAGGATGCAGCACAGGGAAGATAACCCAAACCCCAAAATATGCAAGTTAGTTTTCTCAGAACAGACAATGAGAATATAATGAAAAAAAAAGATGATAAGCAAATAACACTGTTCACTGTGGAAGACAAAAGAACATTACATTGGTGGTAAGCCTAGCTTGCACATCAGCAGAGTACGGACCAGGAGAGGCTGACAACAGCCCTGCCTCTCAGCATCTCTCTTCTCACTGCTTCCAGATTTGGGATGAGCACCCAAGCTGGCCATGCAACTCAGTTAAGCTGTCACTGAGCATCAAGAGCATATGACCATGCATGTGCCAAGGACACCTAAAACTCTGTGCTTGGTGGTGTGCCCGTGTCAAAGGCACACAGGCATCTCCAGAGAAACACAGAGCTGTCACTCTGCACAGAGAATAATGTCTCAACATTGAGCATGAATTAAAACTGGAGCAAAAGATAACAGAGGACAAAAACGTCACAGGCAATATGTGGGAATTGTGATTGCCTCCTCCCTCACTTTATCATGTCCCCACACCCGCAAGCATGGCACATCACTGCACTCCTGCTTTTCAGAGCTACTCAGCTTTATTCCAATGATGCATTTGACTCCTCACTGGAGCCAGATTTTAGTTCTCAAATAGGCCTCTGATAGATTTTTAGTCCCACATTCCAGCTCCAGTAAAATCCGAACTGAAAAGCAAGGAAAATATCAGGCTGCTTCCCTGGCTTTCCCATAGACAGCAGGAGTCAAACTCTGCACATCCTCTATGCTCAAAGCCAGCAGAACAGAACCTCCCAATAGCAAGGGAAGTGTTTCAGCTACACAATCAGGTACTGTGTCCCCAATACAGGACAAGGACTGAGGTAAGGGGAAGTCTGCTGATGCTGTGTCTACTCCAAATTCTGGAGGTGTTAGAACAGCCTTTGAAACAGTAACTCCTTTCAGACTGCCTCTCATACCTGAAGCAGCCTCAGTTCTGTCCAGTATAAAATCTCTCTATGAACAGTACTCACCAGAAAGCAACAACACAGACAGGATCCAAATACAAACATGGAAAATGAAGCTTTAGAAGAGAAGCAGTAATTCTGCATTTGGCTGTGTCCCCCTGCAGGCAAGCATTACAAAGCTGAAGTGGTTTTACAGCTTGTGTTTCATTTTCATCAGTCTCCTTTATCCTACTTGCAGCAGAAAAATGAAATTGTATCAAATACCATTATCAAACTAAGAGCTCTTTTATGTGTGTGTGTGAAATATATTGTGTCTGGCTGCAATTTGCAAGTTCTCCCTTGTTTTCTACTGCTTGCAGTGGCGAGCCACTTGCAAAAAGTCGCCAAAAGCCTCTCCCCCAGGAAAGTGGCTCCAGGATTCTCCATTCTGGGCACACAGGTTGGGGGCCCTGAGGCCAACCTGGCCCTGCAATGTCCACCTACACTGAGGGAGATGTAGAACAAAATCCAGGATCCCTCACACTGAGTATCTCAGCAAGGAGAGATCCTCTGCCAAAACACTTGGCCTCAGAAAATGGACATTTTTCCCACTGTAAAAGTAAAAAAGCTGTTTTATAATGCTGCTGCAATACCATTAAGGAAAAACCTCAGTGACTGTGTAACTGCAGCCATTCTCTCAAAGAGCTTATAAAATTCAATCTTGACTTTCCAGAGTGGAAAAAGCATGACTTGCTTATACAGGGAAGGGGTAAAATACATATAAAAAATAATTTTGAAAACTACTCTGGAGCCCTGTCCTACTGTGTGGTTCACAAAGAGCAAGTTGTAAATTGTAACTGGGTTTCTGTCTTGTCAGACCTACACAGGTTGGATTGAGCTCAAGCAAATAATTTTGCATAAAGAAGAGTCAAGAGTCTTACACAGATTTAAGATCTGCAACAGCTACCCAAGGTTTTGAATTCCACAGCTTAAGACTTGATTTCCCCAGCAGTCCAAACACCATTACTTGCACTATTTTTCCCTTGGGAGTTTAGTTTCCTATTCGTATATACACAGCAACATTTTAAGGAATTTTTCTACTCCTTTTTTTCTTTTCTATAAGATACTATGGGACCTGATAACACTAAAATATACAACATGAAATATGCACCATACACAAGACTGATAGTTGTGCAAATGATGATGACCGAAGAGGCAGGAAGTCCCCAGTCCAAAGATGATGCTCTGAGTATGCCAAAATTGTGAAGATAATTTAAATTGAATTGAAGTGATATACAGAATCTAATCTGTATTGCAATGGCTGTCTTCAAAACCAACCAATGCATGGTAATCCAAATAGTGAGAGAAAAAAAATCCCAGTTCTCTAGGATTCTACACAGTCTGCTGTCACTAGTGAACCATGTTGGCCAGAAAGCTCATAAATTCTGCCTTCATCAGAACACCCATTAAAGTTAAAAAATTGTGTTAAACAGCTTTTTTCCTCAAAGAAGGAAACTGAACTGGATTCCTTTCATTTCATCCATTTCCTGGAAGTAAAACCTCTAAAGTCAACTGCCACATACCAAAAATTTGGCCCTATGATACCCAAGAAAGACATTTAGCAACCCAAGATAATTTTACACACCTTACAAACCAGTACTAAGTGATCTGATCTGTGTCAGAGCCCACATCATTACTCTTCCATGCTTCAGTTCCTTCATTCTTCATATTCAGTCACACATCAGTCCTATGGCAGGTAACTTGAACTACCAACCACAAGAGAAGAGAATTGCTGAAAGGAAAGCAAATTCCAAGGATACAGGACAGGACGATTACTGAGATGTTCTCTTTAGAATCTACAACTCCTTTTAAAAAAGCACAGGTTACACCAGGGGAAAAAACCAAAAACAGGCAAACAGACAAAGAAAAACTAAAAAAAAACCAATTCAGAACCCAGCAACTTCAGTCTTTTCATAAAGACAGCTTCCAGTAGAAAGCACATGGAGTGCTACTGCCAGGTCATCAAGTCCCTGTTTTGGACAAACAAAATAAAAATTATCTCCTCCCTGAACTGTTTAAGATACTCTTGCTTACAAATTCTTCCAGTGTACACAGACTATCTACCACAAGGACAAGGTTGTTTTATAGACCAGTTCATAACATTGATGAAGACCTCCTCTCTCTTCAACAAGGGAGGATATGTACGAGCAGCAATGAACTATTACAAATATCTATCAGCTCTGGAAAAAGCATTAGCAAGTAATTACAGAGGTTATCAGGGTCTGTATCAATATTCCTTACCAGCAAGCTACCTGCATTTTCTTCTCCATCATGCCAAGTTTTCCAGAAGAGTTCTTTGCATCACACGTGTTCATGAAACAGATTTAAATAAACATTATTTTTATTATTTTTTTTTAATTTACATATCAGTAGTGGTAAGAGTTGTGGTAGCTAGAAGCAAAACCACATGGAATGTTTTCTTTCACCCAGAGAGCGTAACTCTAAACATTACATGTGCTGAAAAGCAGTGTGCATTTTTAAAAGAAATGCTTTTAAGTGTTCAGAAACAATGTAAGTGAGAAAAATGCGTGTGAAAAATTCAATTTCAGTGTCTTTCAGACTGATTAGAGAAGCACCTGCAAAGTGTGTATATATATATATTTGAACTAAATTAACAATCCATAAATAATTTTTGCATTATGGTCCTCAAACAATAATAAATGCCAAGCTCAGGTTCCTGATGTCTCCACATCCAAAATTTCTCTTTCCTAAGATCTCTCAAAAGCCACCATCCTACTATGATCTAGCTATTGTATTTTTACCACCCCTAAGCCTAGCAACTGTAAAAATCCTCTAAAATAAAATGAAAGCAAATGCAGTTATCTAACTATTTTAAGACAGCACAGTTCACAAAGATCTGATATTCAACAGGATGTTGGTACACACTCTCTTTTCTGACACAGTGCTTAGACGGCAGATCACAAGGAAAAGGCAAAGATCAAAAAGCAGCCCAGACAGTGACCCACTTGCTTGTGCTAGGCGAGAAGCTTAAGCCACAAATGGACTCTTGATTATGGAGTGTAGGGTGTTCCTTAGGATGTTACTCCAGCCAGAATCCCAGCTTCTAAGACACCAATTCCCAAAGCACCACCCTGCAGCTCATCAAGCCTTTGTGCAACAGTGCAAAGAAGGACTTTTAAACAAAAGTCTTCAAGAATACCATCAGCCTGCTCAGAGACTGCCACCACTTGCACAGATCAGTGTCTCACTCTGGAAACTCACGCACTGCTGAGCAGTCTTGCCCAGTTATGACTACACACAAGTCCAAATTTGTTTTCAGTCAGCCAAGGCTTTCCTGAGTCTTTGGGAATGCAAAACATTCCAAATCTTAAGTTGCCTCACACTAGTGCTAATATAATTCCTGCCTAAACCATTTCTGTAACTGAATTAAGTAATGCTGCTAACTCCCCAGATCATAAAGCTAGGCCGATAAAAAGCCTATCCAGTCATCTGAATACAAAAGCACCAGAAATAAATGTTATGTCTATGTTACAACATCAAGATGTTTCCCATGAACAGGAATCTGTGCTCTCCTTCAGCTCCTCAGAATTCATCCTGAGCACGATCTGACACAGATTTATTGGTGAAGCTGTGAAGAGGATAGATGCATACTGAAAAACACATAACCAGTGACTCTTCTTGATATATCCCCTGGGTCTATGAACTTTCAGGAGTTCATTCAGTGAATTATAACCTGATGCACATACAAGGTATATTCTCCTACAGAGATAAGAGACATGGTGCTTGCTACAATATTTACAACTCAAAGAGAAGGATCTTTAGCTTCGAGTTTTAAGACTTAGGCTCCATAACTTCTTTCATAGATGCTTCTTACACTCCATGATTGAGACAAGTTCTCCCAGGCTCTCAGGAGCTACAAGCAAAACAGCAGGTGACAACAGCACAAACTCCCTGAAGTTTCCTGGGTGCCACTTACAGGCACTAGAGCCACACCACAGAAGGCAAGACTCTCACTTCCCCAAGGACTGAAAGAATCTATCTTCTTCCTCCATTACACCACCAGGGAACCATCACTGTTCTGTGGCCAAGCTCATCTTCCATCCCCTCACCCTGACTGTACCCAGGGATTGACACACAAAGCTCACACCAACCCCACATCTTGTGGCGATGCTTAGAAGCAAGCAGCCTATCCCACCAGCACCTGATCACTGTCCTCCCGCGGGATCAAACACTTCCCAGCTCCCCTGAGGACACGGACACACACACACCGCCCATCCCTTTAGACACTCGGAAGCTGAAACGTTGCCGGAGGCGAGGGCGGAACCTCATGCCGGGCAGCGAGAGGGCGAGGAGCTGCCAGGCAAGGAAGAGCCAGACGGACGCTGCCGACCGACCCGCGCTGCCCGCATTCCCCTCCGGGTGTCCCGGGCCGATCCAGCCGGGCCGCTCCCGGCAGCGCGGAGCCGCCACCCCGCGGTGCGGAGCGGAGCGGGCCCGGCAGCCGCGTCACGGATCTGCTGCTCCCGGCAGCCAATCGGAGCCGGAGCTGAGGCCGGCGCGACTTCATTCATTCATTAAAAGGAAAAAAAAAAAAAAAAAAAAGCACAGGACATGC